>CM060691.1:115442636-116042636 GCA_030686995.1 Artemisia argyi | reverse complement strand
AATTGTTTTTTTCTTGTGAAGTTACCAAACAACCCTTCAAACGTTTTCAAGTGACTTTATTCCAATAATTGCTTCATGGATCAAGTTTTGAAAATAAGCCTTTACATGTCATTATCAAATTTTCATTGTTACACAACAGCAAGACAAATGAGTTCAAGTTTTTTTTTTTAGTTGCAAAAATGGTTCATTGTTGCATATAGTAACAAATGAGTTCAAATTGACAAAGTAAACACATAGTAGAACTTATAGGATCATTGGTTAGGAACTTATTTAGTTAGGAATGACCACTTCACCAAATCAGTTGGTCCAAAGCTTTAGGAATGACTTTTTGAAACAAATGTAGGGCATTTTGTAAAAATTTAAATACATAAGGATAGTTTTCATAAAATTTATGTGAAAAGCTTTAGGAAAGCTTTGTTGCCAAGGTTTTCAAGATCGGGATCCTAACCAGGATTGTTTTCGTCTTTGCAAGATCGTGATCGTAAGATCGAATCGGGATCTTAAGATCATACTCTAATATTATTTCTTAATATTTTTTGTAATATTATACAAATCTACAAATTATTACATTATAAACACAAAATATTATGAATGTTTCATAAAAATATTGTCCTAAATTATGATTACGAAATCTATATATATATAAAAATTGAGTTCCCATATTTAATGTGAGCATTAATGCCACAAGCCAAGAAAATTAATTATGATGATTAAGCTAAAAGAGTTCATTAATGTTGAGCTTATTTTGAAAAGCTTTTAAGAATTTTTAAAGTTGGAGTCACATTTATTTGCAGCAGAAGATGAATATGAATTGTTGCTTTCAGTTTCAAGAATACAAAAACATCATCCATTTACCCAAAAAATTTCATTCCGTATTCCCCACCACACATACATTTCACACTCACAAACACACACACAGTCCCGAAACAAAAAGCACTCGCTTCTCACCACCCTGATCACATCCCACCATCATCACCGGTAGTTTTTGAGATTGTTTCTTATATCTTTTTCTCCATGTTTTAAAGATTCTCATTTATAAATCCATATATTTTTTTTGTTATAACATTTTTACTATTTTTTTGTAAATCTGTTGGTGCCATCACCACTACAGCCGTTAGTCCGTTACCGTCAAATTGTTGAAAGAAGGTCATGGGTGTGATACACCTGAATCTGGTGACGAAGTTAAAGGTATAATTATTTTTAAAAATAATTAGTTAATTGTGGTTAATTAATTATAATGATTTCGATACTGACTTCTAAACTTACTTTGATGTTGTTGTTTTTGGTAGTAGGATTTCGATATATAGTTTAAAACAAAATTTGCATATTAAGATTTTATGTAATAGGATTTTGTGGGATGGGTAGGGATAGAGCGGGGAGGCCTTTAGTGAGATTAGCGACACTGATGAAGAAATAAGATGAATATACTGCACAATCAATATACTTCCTTTGAAGCGATTGAATCTAACAACCCTGCTATCCATGTCAAATATCAACAAAGTTTTTTTAAATGCACCTGATCTTAAATACGTTTATTGGATGTTGTATTGTGCTCATTTTATGTAATGGATGATTTTTCGTCTCAGATTGAGGCAAGAGTATCATGTGACATAGACGGTGATAGCCTGATGGTTGAAAATTTACAAGGAATAAGTGACGGCAAATCCCTCCCTTTAGCAATCAATGTATGTTTCTTTCTTGAGAACTTAGAGAGTGGTGTGTTATTCTTTTTGTTCAGTTCAACTTTTGATTTGTTAGTAAACACTAAATGACTTCTTATTATTCTTCTAACTGTATACAGTACCAAGTTCTGCTGGCCTACTCATGTGATTCTCCTTTACCAAAGTTTCTGAATTTGAAGCATTTGGAGTTAAAGGGTTATTATAGTGTTAATGCTTATGAATACAAGCTAATCCCACAACCTATCGAAAGTTGCTCAAAGTTGCAAAATTTATGCATTGAAAAGGTACTTTATTTAAGCTGGCCTTTTAAAAAACTTTGAGGGTTATCATTTCTGATAACCATCTTGAAAGTTAGTTCAATCAAGTCCAACTACGTATCCTCAAATCCAACTTGATTAATGTCAACACTATTTATGTTATTCTATCATATTGTAGTTTATATCATTGTAGCTATCTGCCTTTATGTTGAAAGTGCTTATTCTAATGTATGTTACGTCTGCAAATGGGACCACCTGTAAGCCATTCGAGTTTGGGTCATTGGAACTGGCTTTGAAGTTTTCATGTGCCACACTTGATACTCAGGTACAAACAATAGCTAGGTCTATTTACTTATTCTAAGCATTCGAGTTTAGGCCGTCATTTTGATTTACTCCTATGAGCATGAATTTTTGGTTGCTGCACACAGTATACCATCATTGGCAGCTCAACAATACTATTTTTCCGATTTTCTTTTTGTCCATTGCAACGTCTCCTGTTTATTTATTCTTACATCTTTGATCATTATACAGGCCCAACGCTGGAATATGATACTAACAGGTACTCCTAACTATTATCTAAATTATATACATATCATACATCAAAATATTTGTATACTATATTCACAGATTAAACCTAATGTTTTCAAAGAGTGAGTGATTCGATTGTAGCCGGGGATGCTACAAAAAGTAGTGTGGTAAGAGTTATTGATGTCAAGAATTGAGTAAGTCCCTTTACCTTCCTCATAATTCTTATACATATAACCCAATCATAACTTAGAACCTATAACTTTTACAGCGGAATGATGATTGGGTTTACCATATGGAATGAAATGGCTATAGATTTCCATATACAAACATATGAAGCTTTGGAAAAGCCAGTCACAAAAGCAATCCCCTATTGTCGAGTAACAAATCGATTTGGAGGTAACCATAGTAATTAAACTTTATACATGTGGTACACGTTTCATACAAAATTTTTAACATCCGATATCCAATAATTACAGGACTACAAGTCACTACAACTCTTGCAACTTACTACAATATAAATCCGAATGCCTTGAAAGTCCACTAGATACTTCATAAGTAAGCTTAAAAAACTTTCCCTAGACATATTGGCCACATCAGTGTACATGATTCATTAGAAAGGATGTTAAAATCACATTAATGAGTTTATTCATGCTTCCATTGATGAATAGTGAACACAAGATCTGCTTAAAAAAATACTATCTCAAAGTTGTTAAATATGTCTAAGGTTGTAGCCGAGAAAGATGTTGCTAAGAACAAGGGAGTTGAGGGCTCACTGGCCCTTCAAACTGTTGTTACCAACTAGAATCTACCATTATGGCAGCAGGTTTTATAACTATGAATATGTGCAGAGTTTAGAATGAAGGAACGTGTTCATGATTTACTTTTAGTATAATACTGAATTTGCAGTTGTTTACGTTTATGAATACTTGATGGAAGTATGTCCGAATCGGTAAGAAATTTTGATTGAAAAAAATATACATTTAATTACACTAACTCTTAATATGTGACTTTGAAGTGAAACAAGCTACACATATCAACGATTATCCGGTGGGGTCGTTGTTATTAAAGTTGGTGCTGCAACAGAAATCGAGTTAGAAAACCGCAAGCTTCGTATTGAGGATGCTAAAAATGCAACCTTTGTTGCTATTGAGGAAGGTATAGTTCCTGGCGGTGGTGTGGCATTTGTTCATCAATGAACATTGGTTCCTGCTATCAAGGATAAGATTGAGAAGAGAGAAGATTGAGAAGGGAGATGAGAGATTAGGTGCTGACATCATTCAAAAGGTCCGTATTGAACCATGATTTTGTTTGCTTGGTCAAGTGTTAGAGAATGGTAAAATGGGCGGGTTGGGCAAATGTTTTAAAATAGCCCATGTTAAAACAAGAAATTTGTGTTATATGTCGAAATGGGTTAATAGTTCAATCCATAAAACTATTCAATTCTAGCATTTTTTTTCTTAGTCGACCAGTTTAACAGGATTGATCTAAAACATAATAGGCATAATACTACTTGACCCATCAGTAAATGGGTCAATTTCTATACCTGGTTAGCTTGGTTTTTTAGGTCATTTTTGTTAACGCCTGCTTGGTTGATTATAGGTATTGGTCGCACCAGCATCTATAATAGCCAAAAACGTAGGAGTTGAAGGTAAAGTGGTAGTGGAGAAGGTAAAAGAATGCAAATGGGAGTTTGGTTGCAATGTAATAACAGACAAGTATGAAAATTTGCTGGAATGGTAACTAGGTGTGCTTTGCAAAATTCAGCTTCGGTTGCGGGAATGGTTCTAACCACACGATTCATCTATCGAGGGTTGGTTTTGAAGGTTGGACTCTAGCTCATTTGTTTATTAATAAGAAAAAAACGAAGGTAGGAAGAAAGCAACCCATGTTACTATACTATTTTTGTAAAAGAAAATGACTATATGATATGAGAGTTTACATATAATAATCGAGTAATGTGTGAACAAATTATTATCATCACACTTGAAACATGCTTTCAATGTATCTAATGATTTGCTATTATACATTGTATGAGTGGAAATGAAATGATACTAACTCAAAGCAAATTGTCGTTATTATTAGAATATCTAATATAATTTGCAAATGCAATAAGTTTTGTAATAATAATTTGCCTAACGAATGATTAAAAAGTGAGTTAGTGAACCATATTTCATCTATCGATTATGAATGAGGCATTAGGAAAAGTTATATGCTTATTATTCGAAGGATATATTATTACAATACTTATGGTTAAATATAACAGTTTAAAAGCATTTGTGCATAAATACAAACATTAAAGTGCTTATGAGCAGTTTTGTGGGTGTTTTATGTTTAAGAAAACTTACTAAAACCGTTTATCAGATTAAAGGGATTATTGTTTGATAGAGAAAACGTGTGATTGAATTTAACAGACAAGTATGAAAATTTGTTTGATAGCAGACTTAAAAGATTGTACTAATGAAGAGTATTTAAATATATCAGCTTCCAAATGATGCTCTTTTCAAAAAACCGTGTGATTGAATTTAAATATATCACCTTCCTAAATTTGTATTTAAAATTCTTTGTACAGTGTGTTAGCATGGAAGGATGATCAAAGCGAGGAACCTCAAAGATGAGAACCCCTATGCAAGCATATCAAATGTGCACTTACTACTTACAACCACGTGTACTAATGGTCAAACGCATCTTTAAGTATCTTTCATATAAAACATTTCTATTTGTAAAAGCTTACTAAAGCAAAAATTTTATTCAACACTTTAGGTTGCGCAACGAATGTTGACACACCTAATTAACCGTTGCCAGACTGATGCTACTTCATGGTAATAGAAGCCCGTGCATCGTACGGGCTATGCTGTCTCGTGTTTAAAAATATTAACATGATGTTTTTTGAATTCTACAAAAAAAAAAAAAACCCATAATTTATAGTTTTTTTGTTTGTAATCCGAGAAAAGTAAGATCGGATCGGATTAGATTTTAAGATTGTATGATCAAGATTGGGATCCTATAAGATCTTAAGCTTGCAAGATCCTATGTAGGATCCGGATCGTTTTTGCTTTGCAGTATCGTATAATCCTAAGATCGGGATCGGGATCGTGACAACTATGTTTGTTGCATTGGAGCATTTGTATATAAATGACTTTTTGAAACATGGAATTTATTGAAATATTAATTGTTAAACAAAGAAAAAGTCTTAAAGACTTTATACCACTGCAGTTGCTCAAGTTACTTAAACTTTTTAAATAGACTATAGTACTAAAGTATTTTTTGACTATTTATAGTAGGTTGATAATGATGATGCGGTTGTATTTATATACGTGGCAAGCCTCTAAAAAAATTTAGAATTTATAAGAAAGTATAAATATTAGGGTGCGTTTAGTTGGGAAAACACCCTTATTTTCTACAAAATGTTTTGTGGAAAACAAGGAAAACAGAGATCGTGTTCAAGTTAGTGTTTTCCAATAAAATTCTCTACAAAACACAAAATTCCTATTTCCAACTTTAATACACAAAACTACAAAACATTTTTTTTTTGTTTTCCCCTGTTTTCCATTAAAATACCCCAAAATCCGTTTTCGTCAGTTGTTTTACCTTTTCGATTGATTATTTACGTTTTTGTCTATTTTTTTTACGTTTTCGTCAAATTTTTTACGTTTTCGTCCGATTTCTTATGTTTTCGTCCGTTTTTACGTCTTCGTCCGTTTTATTACGTTTTCGTCAGTTTTTTACGTTTTCGTCCCATTTTTTTCGTTTTCGCCCGTTTTTTTTCGTTTTCGTCATATTTTTTACGTTTTCGTCCGTTTTTTACGTTTTCGTCTGATTTTTTACGTTTTCGTCCTTTTTTTTACGTTTTCGTCAGATTTTTTACGTTTTCATCCGTTTTTTTACGTTTTCGTCAGATTTTTTACGTTTTCGTCAGATATTTTACGTTTTCGTCCGATTCGTTACGTTTTCGTCTGATTTTCTACGTTTTCGTCCGTTTTTTTACGTTTTCGTCATATTTTTTACGGTTTCGTCCGATTCTTTATGTTTTCGTCAGATTTTTTACGTTTTCGTCCGTTTTTTACGTTTTCGTCAAAATTTTTACGTTTTCATCAGATTTTTTACGTTTTCGTCAGATTTTTTACGTTTTCTTCCGATTCGTTACGTTTTCGTCTGATTTTTTACGTTTTCGTCCGTTTTTTTTTCGTTTTCGTCAGATTTTTTACGTAAAAAAACGGACGAAAACGTAAAAAATCTGACGAAAACGAAAAAAATCGGACGAAAACGTAAAAAATCAGACGAAAATGTAAAAAAATGGACGAAAACGTAAAAAATCAAACGAAAACATAAAAAATCTGACGAAAACGTAAAAAAACAGATTAAAATGAAAAAAATCGGATGAAAACTTAGAAAACCTGAAGAGAAAGTTAAAAAACGGGCGAAAACGTAAAAAACAAACGAAAACCCAAAAAATAGGACAAAAATGTAAAAAAACAGACGAAAACGTAAAAAAGCTGACGAAAATGTAAAAAAAAGGGATGAAAACGTAAAAAATCTGACGAAAACGTAAAAAAACAAGCAAAAACGAAAAATATCGGACGAAAACGTTATTTGATATTATATTTTAATTTTTTAATTTCTTTATTTTCTCGTATTAGATTTTTTTAGTTATTTTATAATTTAGTTGGTTAGTTTGTAATATTTGTTTTTGTGTTTTGATGATGTTTTTATAATATTACTAAGGTGAATAGTGAATTGAGATATAAAATAACGATATTTAAACATGTTTTCTAGTTTTGGAAAATGAAAAACAGAAACACATGTTTCTCAGACTAAACGCGTTTTCTAAATTTTCCATTGTTTTGTGGAAATCAAACTCCCCTCCCTTTTTCTACAAAATAAGAAACAGGAAATGAATGAAAATGTTTTCCAACTAAACGCCACCTAAATAGTTTTAGAGATTATTTCTATGGAATAGCGTGAACAATTTATCTATCACTCAACTCTCTCATGTAAGTGTGTAAGTTCTGTCTGTTTACGGTTATTGGTTTGGGTTAATCAGGTTCTAGAAATATATTTAGACCACGAAACCAAAATAATCAAAACCAAACAAAGCCAACCAAATAAGAAATTGGGTTAACCGAACTGTAATTAGACTACATATCATCATAATATAAAGTTGTAAAATCAAATAAGAAGTTTAAAGTAAGACGTTGAACATATCATATGATGAACAAACTAATAATTAATATAACACAAGCTCACCAATACATCAGAATACCAAACAAGGTTAAAAAAACACATAACAACTAACATGGAATCAAAGATATTAAGGAAACGCCGAAGTGCGAGATGTTGGTTTCACTTTCACCTGAGAAAGCTTCAAATATTTAATTAAATTAGACGAGTACCCGTGCATAGCAACGGGATATTATAGCGACAAATAGTTTATTGATAAAAAAATGTTTATAGGTTATAAATGAAAAATAATAAAAGTTTGAAGATTTGGGAATTAAACATAATGTTTTGAAACCCGGTTCGACCCGGGTGGTTCAACCGGTTGAACCGTTCCGGTCGAAAAATTGGTCGATTTAAACCGGGTCAACTTGCTAGGTTGGGTCGAAAATGGGTCAAATTAAACCGGTTCAACCCTTCGGGTTTGAAGCGTCCCGGGTCAACCCGGTTTGTGATATGTATTAATTGTTTTAATTTGTTATATTTAATTTGGTAGATATGTTTTGAAACCCGGTTCGAACCGGGTGGTTCAACCGGTTGAACAGTTTCGGTCGAAAAATTGGTTGATTTAAACCGGGTCAATTTGCTAGGTTGGGTCAAAAATGGGTCAAATTAAACCAATCCAACCCGTTGGGTTTGAAGCGTCCCGGGTCAACCCTGTTTGTGATTTGTATTAATTGTTTTAATTGGTTGTATTTAATTTGCTATATATGTTTTGAAACCCGGTTCGACCCGGGTAGTTCAACCGGTTAAACCGTTCCGGTCAAAAATTTGGTCGATTTAAACCGGGTCAACTTGCTAGGTTGGGTCGAAAACGGGTCAAATTAAACCGGTTCAACCCGTTGGGTTTGAAGCGTCCCGGGTCAACCCGGTTTGTGATTTGTATTAATTGTTTTAATTGGTTGTACAATATGTATAAATCATTGTACTTTTAAGTAATAGGGTGTTTTAATAAGAGTATTTATTACATTTCATAATTTCCTTATATACATTTTTCAACATTTCACATTTCACTTCTTGACTTTTCCACTTTCACCTTTGACCATTTTTGTTTTATAGATAGTATAGATATTTTTCTTATTAAAATAAGGGGGTCCTGCACCTATCGGGTAGTCGGGTGGGACCCGAATTAAAATATATTTATACCCAAAAAAATCCAATTCAGTTACCATTATTGATTTCGGGTACAAACCAAATCCGAATTTACCCAAACCCACTTCACCCAATAATCTGGAAATCATTACTCCGTTTAATTCAACAATTGAATCTCTCTCTAATTAGCACGCCTGTGAAATCAATCAAACAATTGGGAAGAAGAGATGGTGTTAGAAGTGGGGACACGTGTCCTATGCAAATGGAGAGACGGGAAACATCATCCGGTGAAAGTAATTGAACGCCGGAGACTTAATTCCGGTGAATACGAGTATTATGTTCACTACACCGAATGTATGTAATTTATTTCTTTATTTTTATTAATTAATTATCATTATGTTTTATTTTAATCAGTTAGGTTTTTGTTTCTGGTTACGACTTAGGGCATTTCTTTTATGAATGAATACTTCAAGTGTTTTAGGGATTTACGAGCTTATTTGATTTCACCTTATATTTCATATGCCTCAATTTTCTGGCTTATTTTCAAACTTATTGGCTTATATAAGTTTATCATATCGTAATAAACATACATAAGCCCACAAGTCTCAAAATAAGACGGAAAATTGAGGCCTACGAAATATAAGCCGAAACACAAATAAGCTCATAAGCCACATATAAGCTTAAACAAACACCCCGTTAGCCCACAGAGGAGGCTCCTTAAGCCATCAGGGGTACTGATCTGGACTCGCCATTGCAGGAAAGACTCGATATGTCGAAACAATATTCATAAGCAACTAGGAGGGGTATGCAGACATACAGACACATTTATTTTTCTAATGAAAAGAATCTTCTATATCACGTCAGCAATCTGAGATTTTTTTTTTTGCTCGAAAAAGAAAGAGTTGTTCAATTAACCAAGTCAATCACTCTCATCTTTTATAGTAATAACATGTTCAAATTTATATACTTTTTTTAAAGGATTCTTCACACGCAGTTGTGGTTTGTGCACAACGGAAAAGGAGATTCTAGGTGCAATTTGAAGTCTGTGCACTAGGGTTTTAAAATTTCTTCATATTTGCTCCTTATTTAACTAGAATTTACATGAGGAGCAACGTATTATAATGTTTGGACCTTTTTGACTTTTTGTAATTGTCAAGTATAAACAGAACAAAAATGGTAAATTTAGACAGTTCAAAACATGTTGTGTTGACCTGCAAACACACATTTTGTTTATTTTCTTATGATTATAATATCAATATGAGTAAGATACTAACTAATAAGAATCTTGTAATAAAGCAATGCACAAGGCTGTATGCATAAAAAAACAAATAAGGCGAATTTCAACCTGTTTAACCAATTCAACCCGTTACTTTTTAGTTAAGTTATCTTATGTAACCCATTTAAGATTGAACATAACACAAATTGGACCACTTATAACTAAATGGGTCAAAAGTGTCGACTCATTATGTATCCCTTAGGAACCAAATCTATGTATTGTATACGATAGCCACCAATCCCTTGAAGAGGTTTGGCCTCATATACCTCTCCAGCCAGTCATATCAATAATAGTCGAAGAAACCACGTATATGCGAAACTCGTTCTTTATTTATGTTTTGGGTAAAGGGGACGGTACCCCACTCCCCAGCAAAATTTCTTAAGTACAAAGAACATTTACATACCTATAGGGCCAAGCCATATATAGGCAATAAAACAATGTCATTCCCAATAACATGCTTTTGGGAAGACTCTAAGCATAACACTATACCAAAATTATCAATTCTATCAAACCAACTAAGCCAATAGTTTCTAAAACTATACTCAAATATGAACCCAATCTTAGCTGTTTTAATTACAAGACCATGATGGAACATAGAGTAAACATCAAAATGCTCACCGTGTGCCAAGCTCCAGTATAGCAGGCCTACTTATCCAGTTCACTCTAGGTAGATATAATATATCTGCAATACAAAATCAACACTAATGTGATTCCAACTGACCATATAAGACAAAAGCTCAGCAAGAGAATGATTTATAATTAAATATGCTTCGTTTTATAAAGGGAATTAGAGCATACTTGGACGCATTTGGCTGCAAAAAATGATATTCTTTGAATCCAAGGAAAATAGTGGTGTTGCTTGACCAAATGCCATGCCACAATACCTCTTCACCTCTAATGTGCACTATGTTAGGCATCTCCATTCTAGTTCTGCACACGAATCATTCTCTAACCACTAAAGACCCTCTTAAGCAATTTCTTAGATGCGTCATCCAAAACCGTTCTGTCCATGAAGTGCACTAGGATGGATTTTGTGTATTTATTTGCAATACCCATGAAGTAATGCCGTGTCAAGGCTACTCTTGAAGATAATGGCTATTATGGCGTTTAGGTCACTAATGATGCGTTTGTGGCCTTCTACATAATATGTTTGTATCAAATATAGATGGATGTAGAACCAAAATTAGGTGGTAGATAATTTAGCATTTTGGGTGGCAAGAGAATGAGGTATAGGAAGAGAGAATGAAGGTGGTTAGACATAGCATTTTCAACCACCTTCACTCTTTCTATTCCTCATTGGCTATGTTTGGTACACAAGATTGTTGAGAGATTATGCTTATTTTCTGAAAAAATAAGCTACTTAAAAAATAATCTTTGTTTGGCAGACATAACTTATAAGAGATTATAAAAAAAATAATCTTCTATAATCTCTTAAAACCAAAGGTTACTTCATGTAACTTATAAAATAATATCTTTTTATAATCTCGAGCACCATCTCCAGTTCCAGCAACAGTTACTTTTGCCAAACATTCCCATTGTGTTGTCACCCAAAAGTATCTTAGAAATACCTTTTATGTTCATATCATGATCGCCACAATGTGAGCAGTTTGCATATACAGAGAACACCAAGTTACAAACTAGAATTAAGTTGCACGTGCGAGGCTGTAGGGTGTTTAAGTATCTTCCACCTATATGATGATGATGATTTGCATAGATGGTACTGAAAGACCTTTGGCTAAACGGCTCTAGCCAGATGGTATCACCAATTAGATATAGGTCGGGGTAAGTCCTGTATAGAAAGTGAGTCAAAACTCAAAAGTAGGTTCTAGTAATCACAACAACCAGGAAGGAAGGGGGTACAAACAACACAAATGGATCTAATGTGGTTAGCTGTATTAAGTGAGGAGAGGATTGCTTTTGAAGCATGTGAAAACACTAAATCTTTGGTTAGGTTAGGGGGTTCCATAGTAATTTTCGCACATAAGCGTTTCTGTCGCCTTTAAGTTTTTCTTTTCTTTCCAGAAAGTTCTTACTATTATCTTCTGTGTCAAGTCTTCACAGATTGCACAATCCCTCATCTTCCCTTATAATGTTTTAATATCCTATATTTTAGGTTGTTCCAACTAATATAGTCTATAGATATACTCCAGCTGGTCATTCTTACATGTTCAGATGCAGTCATATTCTTTTTTAACATTATATAGCCTCTACTTTCTTTAAAGAGAGAACATTGTTTATTTTTATTTTCTTATCTATGTGAGTAGCTATGTATGTTATTTGATTTCAAATAGATAAGTTATCTATGCTCTTGGCTTCTTGCATATTCATGTTCTGACCTTGCACTTATAAGTACTAGTGTATGAATGTGACGTGTTTGTTAATTGTTTTTAATATGTGATCAGTTCTCTTTAATTTCTTGACAGTCAATAGGAGGCTTGATGAATGGGTTAGACTTCAGCAACTTGACCTTGATTCTGTAGAAAATGATGTAGATGAAAAGGTGGAAGACAAGGTAATACATGTGTACTTTGTTCATGCTAATAATTTTTCTAGTATCTTGTAAACTGTAGTTCTGTTCATACATATTGATTCATGGACTCAAGCTTGAAAAAAGTACCTGATTTTCTTCTCTTCGGCAATGATTTTTCTTAGGTAACAGGTTTGAAAATGACACGACATCAGAAACGTAAGATTGACGAGACTCATGTTGAGGTTTGTTTTATCATGCCCCCCCCCCCCCCCCCCCCCCCCCTCTCCCCCCCTTCCTTACGCGTCATGTTCATCATCTGCTATCTGTTTAAGTTGGATTAATAAATTATTTATGTCACTCGAAGATTCTAGCACCACAGTGTTTTTGTTACTGCAAAGTAGGTGGTTCTCTCCAGATGTATTTGAATAGCTTAGTAGTCATATGAAAATTATTTTTGAAATCATATTTGACCTTATTGCGAACCTGCATTTATTCACTGAAAAATGGTTGTTCATATACTTTTTACCTGAATAAGCTATATATCCCATAACATGTTTTCCCTTCAGAAGGATTTGGACCAATTCCTGCATCTGGTATGTGGATACCAAGTTTTGTTCTATGACATTTTAGGCCCCTTTGCGTTGCGTTGCCTTGCTTTCTTTGGCCTTGGTCTTGTTTGCCTTTTGCCCTTTTTCTTTGCCTGCGTTTTTCTTGGTGCCCTTGCCCCTTTGCTTTTTGCATTTATGCTTTTGATCTTGCTTGCTTTGCTTGTGTCCCCTGCCTCTTTTGCGCTTTTCTTTTCTTTTTCTGGGTTTCTTGCTGTGTTTGTTTTTATGTTTATGTGTTGGTTTTTTGCCTATCTGCTCTGTTTGCTTGGTTGCTTGTTTTATCCTTTTTTTTTTTTACTGGGTTTCTTACTGGAGGTTAAATTTATCGATCTAGTGCTTATAAATTACTATGGCTTTGATGGTGTGGGAAAATTGGGCATTTTTTAACCGATTTTGAGTGATGGAATAAGAATTAGGTAAATCAAAAATATCATCAGACTAAGTTTTTAATTTGCTGGTAAGTTTTAACAACTTGCAATTGGAATGTCTTAACAAACTGGCATTCTTTCTATATCTGTAGTCAGTTTCTTCTAAAAAACTCTAATGTGCTACAAATATGGCTTTATTCATTGCTACATATGTCAAATTTAAGAGTTTGTACTCATGCCCACCTTACTTTTCCTCTCCATTTGCAGTACACCTCTTCCTGTATCTGTTTCAAATGTGAAGAATACTAGTTGTTCTTCTTAAATATAATTTTGTACTATGTCCTGACATCTTTAATGATTTTGTGCTTCAAGATAAGCATATCAACATTTAAACCTCACCTGTTCAAAATCAGATTATAGATATATGGAGTGCAACATTAGAACGATCAACGATCGGATTATAGGATCAATTTGTTGTGCTTAGTTACACCTTTAAATAAGAAGAAGCTGCTTGCTTTTGTTGGACATAACATTATACTGCTTGAGCCTTTAGTTCCATAGTTTACTTAATTGTATGCAATGGCATCCCTAATTTGACTCATACATTGAATTTAAGAAGGTCAATTGATGTTACACACTCCGATGGTCATCGACTTTGACTAGAGACATTGGAGTTTTACAAAACTAGTTTGTGAACCTTTCTTTGCATTGTCTTTTGTAGGGTCATGAAGAGCTTGATCCCGCCAGCTTACGTGAACATGAAGAGTTCACCAAAGTTAAGAATATTGCAACTATAGAACTTGGAAGGTACCAGATTGAGACATGGTACTTCTCCCCGTTCCCACCAGAATACAATGACTCCTCGAATCTATACTTTTGTGAGTTTTGTCTGAACTTCATGAAGCGCAAGGAGCAGCTGCAGAGACATATGGTGAGCTATGCTCTCTTTTCTTCCATTTACCTCGTGAAATTCTGAAGTTTCGATCATGACATGCCATAACCAGTATGACCAGAAAGTTCTAAAATACTAAATGAACACGGTATATGTAGTTGAGCTAAAATATTTAGTGTTTGTGATGCAGCTCAAGGGCTATTTAATAATTACACTTATAAAATGCAGCCTATGGGTTGGTTGATTATATATCTTATTAGCTAATATGTCCCAGAGAATAGGGACATTTAACAGGTTTTTAGTTTGCATGGATGCAAATTAGGGGAATCAATTTGGCCAGGAAAATGAATCTGGAGACCGGTTATGTGCGAGTATGATATGTCATCAGTTTAACCTATGTTCACTAGCAAGAGATTTTTAAACACATAATACATATATGTGAAATCAGTTCGTAGAAACTTCAGTTTGGCTTTTTAGAGGAAATGCCTAACATCTTTGGGGTGGTCACTGGTCAATCGTCCTGATGTCCTCACAAGAGGTCTCAGGTTCAAAGCTCCCTAGGTTAGCATCTTGGGGTGACCATGGAAGGGGTTCGGAAACGATCACGGGGATAACCAGGTTACGCCGCGTATTGAGTCAAAGAGTCGCCCTTGCTGAGTAACGGAAAACCTCCTCTTACCATGGGGCATTCACTTATGCATAACCATCAATATATTTCATTTTGCTCTATTCATCTCATGTCTTCTTAAGTATGGGCTTTGTTTTCTTATAAGGATGAACTTAGATTATTGTTATTACTTTTAATGTCCCAGTTTTGCACTGACATATGATCTTTTTTCGTGTCCAAGGCTTTTAACTGTCATATTTGTTCTCTACTTTTTCCTTATGTATTGAAGCAGATTTAAATTCCATCCCCTTAATTTTCTTTATTGTTTGCAAAATTAACTCATGAATATATGTCTTGTTTTCGTGTGTAGAAAAAATGTGATCTCAAGCATCCACCTGGTGATGAGATATACCGGAGTGGTACCCTGTCAATGTTTGAGGTATATTCCTTGACATATTTTCACCATGCTAACACTTATCGCCATGCACCGTTCTAGAGTAGCTCACTCATCGGTTAACTTATTAACCTTCTAAAATACTTGCAGGTGTATTATTATGCTTTTCTTAACAATCTAAAAAATGTCATTGTTTTTGTTATTGCATTACACAACGAATTAGTTATGCTTGTACCTTATGGCGCATATAAATAATGTGACCTGTGACTCTTGTGTTTGAAACAGGTTGATGGGAAGAAGAACAAGGTGTATGCCCAAAATCTTTGTTATCTGGCAAAATTGTTTCTTGATCACAAGACCCTTTACTATGATGTTGACTTGTTTCTGTTCTACGTGCTCTGTGAGTGTGATGAACGTGGCTGCCACATGGTTGGCTATTTCTCCAAGGTAGGTTATAGGTCTCTGCTGCTTTAGATATGACACTTTCGACCAATAATTAATGGATCTGACTTGACAGATCGATTTTGACTGGATTTAGTGTACAAAGTCATGGCTTGGTTATATACTTGCTCATTCCTAAAATTTTATCTGGTATGTTGAACTTTCAGACCAAATAAATGAAGATTAAAAGTTAACAAGCAGGATCCACTTTTTATATAATGAAGACAAATATACAGATTGACATTGATTACTAGTCTAGCAATCTGTCAATATCACTTATTATATCACCTTATAGTTGATGCCTTTACCCTGAAAGTATATATTATATCCTTATATCCCAGGCCCTTGTTACTGGAGATGAGATGGATTATGATTGGTTATCACTTTACTTGGATATAACATGTATGTTAATAATTTTGTGGTCAACATATTTAACGAAGTTTCGGAAAGTAGCAGTCACATAGTGGGAATTCAAGACATAGAACTTATAACTTCATTCTGTTGTCAATATTGCAGGAGAAGCAATCAGAGGAATCCTACAATCTTGCATGCATCCTAACTCTTCCTCCTTATCAGAGGAAAGGCTATGGAAAATTCCTAATTGCATTTTGTGAGTCCCATATCTATTCACTTTTTGCGACTGTCTTGCAAGTGTCTTTTTTACACATTTATTTTCACTATAATATAATAGTTGTAATATATTATTACTACAAATGTATCTCACATTTTTACAATATTATAGATTTGCAATGTCTTGCAATTTCTGTTAAAGTGGTTTCTACTATTGCATGTTCCTGAATATGTGTCCTACCCATTAATGAAAGAAGTATCTATACTAGTTTGTATTCTCTTGTTTATTGACCATATCCAAAAACTTCTAAAGCAAAATTACATCTGGTAGATTGTAGCATTTACTGTTTTCTGGATATGAGAAAGTGCCCTATACTTTTCTTGTTTTCTAAATTATAAGATGTGATCTAGGTAGTCAAGTTTTTAGATATCAGATAACTGAAATACCTTGAAGTGATGGGTATAGTTAACTGAAGTGACACATAAATGTATGTTTATGTAAATTTTGGCTATGAAAATAAAAAAGTAACTCCCAATATCGTCTTCCACGGTGTATGGGGGAGGTTGAGACATAGACAGCCTTACCTCTACCTAGAGAGGCTGCTTCCGGTTCTACCAAAGGTAAAAAAGGACCTCTGGCCTTGCAAGGGGTGAGGATCGAACCCTTGACCTCTTTCTCGAGAGGCAATGGCTATGAAAATATAGGAAATGTTCAATTTAACAATCATTACCTAGATATTTAAAGATGGTACTAACATAATGTTTATTCATTTATGTGACATAATGTTATGAAAACAAATTGAGGCATATGGCAATGACATGCCACTAAATGGTTAAGCAAAAGTTCTGTATGGCTGTATGGAGAATATCAAAACAAATATTTTTGGTTTGAGAATATAACCTGCTTATGTTCTTTTGTTTTTGCATGTGAATGATTGGATGCCCTTTTACATTGTGCAGCGTATGAGCTTTCCAAGAAAGAAGGCAAAGTTGGTACACCTGAAAGACCTCTTTCTGACCTGGGATTGCTTAGCTACAGGGGATATTGGACCAGGGTTCTTCTAGACATTTTGAAAAAGCACAAAGGCAATATTTCAATCAAGGTTCGTTAACAAGTTTACCAGAGCTTGTATTTTGTATACGGCTATTATACATTTCTTATTGTCTAGACTTGCCACCAGTTCTATGTTTGCATTGTAGAGACTTAAGGTAAAAATGAGGCATAACCCAGGAAAATTAAATTCATGATATCATACTCAACAGTTCTCTTTTCTGATGAAACTGCATTTGTGTCTCTTTTTTTCAGGATTAGGGTGTGTTTATTAGTCGTAATAAAAAAAGTTGGCTTTATTTTAGTTGAGTGTTAGTACTTAGTATTGCTACTATACTAATTTTCCGGCAATCAGTCTTTAAACTCTGATACCGCACTAAGCAAGTCACTTGAAACGCATCAGTGACAGATTTTTTTCCTGTTGCTCACGAAAATGACCAACTTAACATGATATATTAAAGTTTAGCAACTCGCATGGCATGTTAATTAGACTACTCATATTGGGAAAACAATGAAAGAACAGGACTAATACAGTGAAATTAACCATTTTCTGTTAGTGCCAACTTATATGATGTCTTGTTAAATAAAAGAACTTACATGCCTGGTGTTTGTGCAGGAGCTTAGTGACATGACGGCCATTAGGGCAGAAGACATCTTGGCAACTCTCCAGGCCTTAGAACTGATTCAATACAGAAAAGGGCAACATGTGATTTGTGCGGATCCCAAGGTGTTAGACCGTCATCTAAAAGCTGCAGGTCGTGGTGGTCTTGAGGTCGATGTTAGCAAATTGATTTGGACTCCTTACAAAGAACAAGGGTAATGACCCGACTTCTCAACTGCAGTGATGATTGTAGGTGGCTAGGAAACATCCATGTACTGTGACATATAGTTGCTCTCTTTTGGTGTATGTAAAGTTGATTAATACTCGTCGGTTTTTGTCCTTTAAATCTTTAATTGTGGAAAATCTTTGATGCTCGTATATGGTACAATGGACTGTGCCCTTGTTCAATTGCATGAGGAATTTGGAAAAAGGAAAAGTTGCTTAAAATAGCAACTAACTTTTGTCTCATATCGTACTTTCTTTTATCTCACAAAATATACTTTAGGGTTCATTACTCCGTATTACAAAAGTTCATTTATGTCACTTGACATAGTAGATTGTTTTTGACGACCTAAACCGCTCTCTTTAAGTCTTATATGCATGTTGATTTTAGAATTTGTTTATGGAAGATAAAGTCAAAATGTTGAATTATTTGCTATTATATTATGATGCATTGAATTTGTTAGTTACAAAAAACCTTAAAATTAATGACAGTTAAATATAATGGTAGGAGATTGTTTACACTTTGCGGTACACTCCAACCTTACAATACTCAAGCGAGAGGTGTACCGCGTGCTCCCATAGTACATAATCTTACACTACTCAAGCGTAATAATATCTAGCGAATTTAACATCATTGTTTTCATGATTTCACTCATATGAAAACCAATACGAGCAACTAACATGTTGCTATTACATTTGGCATAATCAAAAATCACATCAATTGAACCCAGGATTTGCCATAACCATTAGAGAAGAACCACTTTAAAGTTTACTTTCATTTTCCTTACTCATGTCCTAACTGTTAGCTTTTGGTGCATTTGGCAATGTCAAATCAAGCCTTATATAATATTTGCTACAACAAGTTCTATGACAAGAAGTCAATAACACCTAGTTGAATACATGGGCATCTTCTCTGGTCAGCACCGAATAGAAGCCACTCAAAATGAAGCCCTTTATAGTCGATGGATTTTTCTAAGAACCTCTCGGGCCAAAACTCATATGAGTTTTCCCAAAAGGCAAGATCTCTCCCAATTGCCCAAGCATTGATAAGTACTTGTGTACGTGTTGGAATGTCGTACCCCGTTAGTTTGACATCTTGTTTCGATTCTCGAGGAATAAGAAGTGGATGAGGAGGGTGTAATCGTAAGGATTCTTTAATGACTGCTTTAAGATACTTCATAATATGCAAATCCCAGCTCGAAAATTATTGATCGTCCTTGGGATGCTTTTGTTAATTCGCCCAACAACTATTTTATTACTCGTGGGTGTTGTGCTAGCTCGTTGATGGTCCACTCTAATTCTCTAAAGTTGTGAATGGAGTATGAATTCCACCTCCACTCTAATTCTCTAATGTTGTGAATGTAGTATGCTTCTACCAATAAACATATCCTACAATGAACAATAAACATATCCTACAATGAACACATATGAAACCAAAGTTACTTGAGTTCAAAAACTCAAATACACGTATCAATTTTATGGTCTTATATGAACAACATAGTATTAAATAAATTAATATTTCATGAGATATGCAACCTTACTGTTGAGAAAAGTGACACCGGACACAAGCAAAACCACAACTAACGTGTGAAATACGATAAAAGATGACACACGCAGAGACGGAGCTAGGAATTTGTGTTAAGGGGGCTCAAAAAAAATTCGGCAGTAGCATACAATTTTTTGTTTTAGAAACTAGATTGAAGTTTGAAAAAGAAGGTCAAATGTAGTTGTTTTTCTTGTAAAAGAGGTTCAAGTGTTCAATCATAATATTTTAAGCATACTGAAATGATAAACTAAAAACTAAAAGGGTTAAATTTGAACTTTTTAATAAACTTACAGCACTAAGTTATTAAAAAATATAAAAGTACAGTACTAATTATTTCTGGTCATCTTTCTGGTACACGCTTTCACCCCAAAACCTCCATTGAAACAAGAATATTTTTCTTATACATACATCTAAAAAGCTTCGACACTTTGTCACAGGGTAGGTCTGTTGTTGTTGGGGGTGGCCGAGCACCCTCCAGCGCCCCCCCCCCCCCCTGGCTCCGTCCCTGGACACATGGAATTAACGTGAAAAACCTCAATAGGGTAAAAACCGACAGGCAAGGAAAGATACATTTCAATAGGGTAAAAACCATGAGCAAGGTGAAATCTGGCATCAGTTATCCTATTTTTAGCAACACCACGGAATGAGCAAAAACAGTTCTAGGCATGCGATATGAGAACCCCTACAACCGAAACAATCACTCGCTAACTATGGAGTTGCCAATGTTTAACAGATGTGGTATATGATAAATGACTTAAAGTGTTTGTTGGTTTATTGTGGGAGGGATGTTTCAATAGATAGATGTGCTAGTATGAGGAAGCTGAAGAAGGCAAATGTTATGATGCCTAGTAGCCCATCTAAGAATGCAACTGAGGAGGGTACTAGTAAGACACATACTAAGGTAAGGGTATGGGTAAGGTTAAATCAGTTGATAAGACACCTACTAAGTGTAAGGGGTAAGGGTAAAACAGTTGAGAAGACACCTGTTAAGAGCAAGGGTAATGAAAAAGCAACAGAGACTACTTATACACTTGCTAAATGGACTAGAAAGAGAATTATGCATAGAGATACAATCACTATTGAACTTTCAAATTATGGGCTTCATGGATGAGTTCGGAGCAATCCTTTCAAATCAAATCTCTTTACCCTGATCACAAGTGTTCTAGGAACTATGGGGTCATTGGTTCCAAACAGATGAATTTCTAGTCATTATGCAAAATATATTATAAAGAATCCATTTACAACCATTAGGAATATGCAGAATGATATAAGAGATAAATTCATGATAGATGTTAGCCCACGCCAATGCAAGAGAGCCAAACAGTGTAAACTTTTTGACCATGTGGGCGTGTTGATTGAACATGACAATAAGCTATGGATGTTGATAAACATGACGATGGCCAAATATAATTTAAAAGGTTCTATATGTGTTTCTAAGGATTAAAGGATGGGTCGATAGTAGGCCGTAGAAGAGTGATTGGGATTGACTAGTGCTTTCTTAAACATCCTTGCAAATGAGAGCTTTTAACTTTTATGTGACGGGACGCAAATAACCAAATGTTTCCCATAGCATGGGCAGTAGTTGGTGTGGAAAGTAGGAACAACTTGGAATGGCTTTTATCTTTGCTGAGTGATGATTTGGATATGAGAAGGGGTTACCATCATTTCAGATGGTCACAAGGTATTACCAACATTTCAATTATGTTGAAGTTTTAAACTGTGTATATGCTTTATTTGACTGCCACCAATTGGTTATACTCACTAGCAATTTTAACAACAATTGTTGCTCGTAGGGCTGCATAATACCTCATGACAAGGAGCTAGAATTTTAAGTTATGGAGGCCAAACTTAACGTAAAAACTATAGTAAAAAATATCGCTTAATGATGCATTTATATTTATTTTTTTCAAACCATTTAACCTAATACCATAATGACTAAGAATAAGTCAAATTTTGGAAAGCATAGTCTAACAAGTAAATTTATTTTAATGTAATATTTGATTGTTCAAGTTGTTGGTTTTTGAATTTTAATCAAAATATCTATATGATTAACGAGAGCTGATTGCAAAAGTTATTAGAGCACACGGTGCCAAGCTCGCCATGCCTCACCGTGCCAGCTTGGCAGGCTCTTTGTGGCTCGCCGTGACACCGTGGGTCTTCGCCATGCCTCGCCGTGAACACCCTCTTCGTCTGCACGGCGAGGGTTTGTGTTGTACTTTTGTCAGTTTTTTTTTTTTTTTTTTTTTTTTTTTTTTTTTTTTTTTTTTTTTTGAGAGTGAAAATAAAATAAAGTTGTAAGTGGTAGGCCCCAAATGAGTAAATTGACGTTAGTTATGAGTGAGGGGAGGTTAGTCGTGTAGGTTTGTTATAGTGATGTGGCACATCATGGGCCCCGAATGAGTAACCTTGCTATGTCATGGCACTTAGTGCTCTTAGAGCACACGGTGCCATGCCCGCCGTGCCTCGCCATGCCAGCTTGGCATGCTTTTCGTCCTTCGCCGTGACACCGCCAAGCCTCGCCGTAGGGCACCTCATCGTTTGCATGACGAGGGTGAAACTTGTAAGATTGTCTTTTTTTTTTTTTTTATTTATTTATTTATTATTTTTTTTTTGCATCTTGTCTAAATATGTAGTAATGTTTTATAGTTATGTAAATAAAGTTGTAAATGGTGGGCCACAAGTGAGTAAGTTGAGGTTAATTGCGAGTGAGGGGGTCAGTTGTGAAGGTTTGTTATAGTGATTTGGCACCCCGTGGGCCCCGAATGAGTAAGTTACCCTTGTCATGACACATAATGCTCTTAAGTAACTAGCTATTGTATCAAATAATTAATGAATAAGTGAGTTGATTAGGAGTGACTCAACACCTCCTAGTCACTCTACTAGCTCCACCCCTGCCTCGAACAAACATTTTTTAGTATTTAAATTTTATTAAGAAATAACTTTTAGCATCATAGATTGACTGAATAAATTTGTTACTATTCAGAATACTAAATAATTACTAAATTATCAAATTAATCAAAGTTAAAGATGAGCATGGGTTTGGAACCAGACCCGATAAATCCAAAAACCGAATTTATGAAAAGTAGGAACTGAGAACCTAGTATAGTTTTCGGCTGTTCAGTTTTGGTTCCAATTTTGGTTCTTCGAGTCTACCCGGCTAGGAACCGATATTCTGAAAAATAAAATAAAAAATTGTATACACTAATGAGCTAAGCCAATAAAAAGCACAAAAAATTAAATTTTTTAGCGCTCGCAACCATTTACGTTCAAACCAATAACATTTAACGATTAAAGCATAAACTCAAATAAACAATCATTCTATACTTTCACATTGTTCAGATTTTTAGCAAAACAATGATGCATAACAATTCGAAAAATCAAATATAAAACTTACTTTCATTGTTTTGATAATGATGATATTTGTTTGTGTGATCTTTGAATTTTTAATGATCTTGAAATGTTATTAGGTTTGTATTAGTTATTGATTTGTGATGTTTCAATGGATTAAAGATAAGGGCTTAAGGTGTTTAGCTTCATTTTTCTAAAACAACAGTAGGCTAGAATGGTGTTTATTACTTTATTTTTTTAATGATACAAAATCTGATTTTGTCATGCCAAGTAAAGAAAACTTACATTATTTTTTAATTTATTTTTTTAAAAATAATTATTAGGTATTTGGTTCCGGAGCCGAGAACCTGTGGACCCAAACCGAACCGACCTAAGAACCAGAAAATTTCAAACTCAAGGACCGGAAATGGAACAATCGGGTCTGATTCAGTTCGGTTTTTTGGGTCCTGGGTCCTAGTCCTAAGTTCAGGGTATTTTAATGCACTTTAAAGTACTACATGTAACCATCGGGTCTGGATTTAGTTCGGTTCTTTTCAGTCCTGATCTGGTTCTCTTGTCAGGGTATTTTAAAGCACCTTTAATAATTCAAACTTCAAAGTACTAAAGTAGTTGATTAAGAGTAGTGGGTGTAGTGAGGAGCTTCCCTCCTCATTTGAGGCCCATGGGTGTCACATTACTTTAACAAACCTCACAACTAACTCCCCCACTAACAACTAACCTCAACTTACTCATTTGAGGCCCACCACTTACAACTTTATTTTTTTATTCAAATTTCCAAATAAACTAAAATCATTTTATTCAAATAAAAATACAAATAATTTTTTTTATATAAAAAAGTTTAAAAAATAATAATATAAAAACTTAACTAATAGATTAAAGAAAAACATTAAAAACACTTATCACACATTCAACCAATTCATTATAGCCTACATGTAATCCAACCCGGTTAAAAAAAATGATAAAAAACGTGCGCGTCTTCTTTTTCTTCACACACACGCACACACACTTTATTTACACACAAAAACACAATTTGATTATAGATCGAAAAAAAAGAAAAAAGAAACGAAACCTGACATTCGTACAATTCTCACCCTTGCCGTGCAGGCGAGGAGCTTCTTGGTGGCGAGCAAAAACGAGGGATGGGGGTGTGGTGGCGAGGCGTGGCAAGGGATCCACGTCCAGTGGCGAGCTCCGGCAAGACTACACCCAGTGCTCTAAGTTTAAGGTCTTTATTCTTTTCAAAAAAAAAAGATAAAGAAAAAGTTTAAGGTCTTTATATTTTTAACGGCCGGTCCCCTTAATGATATCATCACATTAGATTGATCGTAATACAAAAAATTTCTGTATACGAACAGGATTATAAGAACCAAAATGGAAGCACATGTGTTTAATTAAAGCTGTCTTAATAACAAAAAACTCGTGTACACATAGGCTATAAAATAGGGTTGTTGGAGTATGAAACCACCAATACATTTTATAAAATTAAACAAAAGACGAAATACACAAAACTGGGTATGTATATATCATGCACCATCCTAGCAAATCACCGGAAACGTTTAGGAATTCTGCAATCAAAATATCAATTATCAGAAAATGTAAATGTCGCAAAATAGATATGAGAAAAATGTTAGAAAAAGGTTTAATATGAACTTACTAGGCATGTTTGCGGATACGTCTACAAACCACAACATTAAATACTCCATGTGACTCAAATATTATCAATTGGTCAATTTAGTGAATCCCCGTCTTCAAAACATGCCATGCGACTCAAATACTCCAAGTCAATGCTATGCCATACGAAACCTGAGAAAATACATGCTAAAAGTGTCAAAACAAAGGTTGGTGAGTTCATAGGTTTAATGTAAACGTAAATAAGATGATGGCCTTTTTAAGTAAAACCTCATGACAAGTATATGTCAACCTAATCTTGTTACAAATCTCGCCCATAAAAGACTTGTAACATTTTAGGTCCACATATAAATTCAAGATGATAAATATAAGTGTAAAAGTTAAGTACGGACAACAAGATTTTAGTGATTAGTTCAAGATTGTACCAAGTCTGTTAGTTCGAGATTCCACCAAGTCCGTTAGATCGAGATTATACCAAGTCCATTAGATCATGATTACACCATGTCCATATTAGTTCAAGTTTATACCAAGTCATTTAGATCGATATTATATGCAAGTTTACTTGTAGATGACGATTACGACGTGTATGACGGTTATGAGAATGAAGTTTTTGATTTAACCAAAGAACAACAGACATTAATCTTCGAGGTCAATATAAACGATAATTTATATTTTGTGTCATTATAAGTCAAATGTAATCTAGTGGTTTGTGGTAGTTTTCCTTTATCGGAGTAGAAGTGTCTTGTTACGTATGTTTTATCGCCTATGCAGCGGGTTGAGATGTGTGATTTACACGCAGCCTAAGTATTTAATCACGTCTTATTTTAGTAATACATCCATCGATTTAAAACCCTTTACCAAATGGTACTTTTTAAGTTTTTGTTAACAAAACATTCCAAACATACAAAAAATAAAATAAAATAAAATAAAATAAACCTTATGTTTTTGTTACACGCACAAAAAAGTGCAATTTTGAAAGCCCACATAACACGTTCATTCAACAACCCATTCTTCTCTTTTTCCTTAAGTTCTTTTTTGTCTTCTTGTGTACAATCCACTATAGCTCCAAAACCATCATTTCCATTTCAGGCTTACAAGTCTTAAAGTTCAGCTCCTAACATTTTTACTTTATTTATATATAATTGTCATGCTCCTAACTTTTTACTTTTTTCAACAAACATGGCCCAAAACTAAGACGAATTTGACTGGTCTCCAACCATCCCTTTCAAAATATACGTGAGAGATTATAAAGGATTTATAAACAAGTTATTGAAAGTAGTAGGTAGGAACTCGAAAACACAATTCATTATGAGGGGAGAAAAAAAAAAGATGTGTCATATGTGAACATATGACTAATAAAAGAGGATGAGGTTAAAGCCTTGGAGGCCCACATGCAGCGAGATAACTTGTACATTAATGCTATGGGTTAAATGGCATTGAAATATTTTAAGTACGCATGATAGTTTTATGACTTGTGCACGAGATGCAGTGGAAATGTTTATAGGCAACGATTATTGTCTAGGTCAAATAATGCAGCCTAGTTCTCTATAACCAGAGCTCTGATACCAATATGTAACACACCCAAAATATCACAACAGAAGATAGTGTCACTAGGGTATTACTTCATAGCACGAAGTACAAGTTATAGAAAACGAACTCTAAATGAGACGTTTTGAAAAGTTAGCATTCGATAAATAATATCAGAGTTATAACAAGAGGTCCGTAAGTATAAGATTACATAAGTGTTTTTCAAAAATATTATCGAAGGTGAATTTAGTGCATCCTCGTCTTCAAAACATTCCATGCGACTCAAATACTCAAAGTCAATGCTATGCCTTACGAAACCTGAGAAAATACATACTAAAAGTGTCAACACTAAGGTTGGTGAGTTCATTGGTTTAATGTAAACGTAAATAAGATGAAGGCCTTTTTAAGTAAAATCTCAGGACAAGTATATGTCAACTATATGTCAACCTAATCCTGTTACAAATCCCACCCATACAAGACTTGTAACATCTTAGGTCCACATATAAATTCATGATGATAAATATAAGTGTAAAAGTTAAGTACGAACCACATGATTTTATTGATTAGTTCAAAATTGTACCAAGTCCGTCAGTTCAAGATTGTTCGAAGTCCATTAGTTCAAGATTACACCAAATCCATTAGATCGAAATTATACCAATTCCATTAGATCGTGATTATACCAAGTCCATATTAGTTCAAGTTTATACCAAGTCCGTTAGATCGATATTATATGCAAGTTTACTTGTAGATGATGATTATGACGTGTATGACGGTTATGAGAATGAAGTTTTTGATTTAACAAAAGAATAACTAGCATTATGTGAAGCCTTTGACATTAATTATAAACGACAATTTATATTTTGTATCATTATAAGTCAAATGTAATCTAGTGGTTTGTGGTAGTTTTCCTTTATATGTGTAGAAGTGTCTTGTTATGTATGTTTTACCGCCTATGTAACGGGTTGAGATGTGTGATTTACCGGCAACCTATGTTCTTAATCACGTCTTTTTTTACCAATATATCCATCGGTTTAAAACCCTTTACCAAATGGTACTTTTTAAGTTTTTGTTAAAAAAAAAAGACACAAAGAAGTACAATTTTGATAGCCCAATTACATAACACGTTCATTTAACAACCCATTCTTCTCTTCTTCCCCAAGTTCTTCTTTTTTGTCTTCTTGTGTACAATCCACCATCACCACCATAGCTCCAAAATCCTCATTTCCATTTCATGGCTTACAAGTCTTAATGTTCAGCTCTTAACTTTTTACTTTATTTCTGTAGAATTGTCATGCTTCTTAAGTAGTGATATATTTATCTAGTACAATATATTATCTGTTGAGAGTTGCTTGTGGTTTATTAGGACTTTCTTACTTTTTCAACAAACATGGCCCAAAACCAAGACGAATCTGACTGGTCTCTAACCATCCTTTTCAAAATCTACGCGAGAGACTATAAATGATTTATAAACAAGTTATTGAAAGTAGTAGGGAGGAACTCGAAAACACAATTCATTACGAGGGGAGAAAAAAAGATGTGTCATATGTGAACATATACCTAATAACAGAGGATGAGAATAAAGCCTTGGAAGCCTACATGCGCCAAGATAAGGTGCTTCAATGATTGAAGCAAAGTTGAAGGAAAAGATTTTGGAGAGAGAAAAAGCTGATGTGGAGGTGATGTGATGAGGTAAAACCATGGTTCCAAAAGGGGCGCCATGGCGTTGCAAAGGCGTGAGGCGTGACCTCTACGCTACGCAATAGACAAGGCACGACTTTTTTGAATTCAACCACGACAATATGTTTTTGAAAAAAATAAAGAAAATTACATTTAAGGATAATTTAATGACTTACTTCCTCATGTATAACACTTTTTTGTAAACTTGATATTCATGAAATATGATATATAACATATAATTTATAAATTTATAAATACTTTCATATTTTTTGCCACTTTAAGTCATGCTTTAAATAACGCTAAAGCTTCACCATACCTCCTAATGCGTGAGGCTTGACCATGCTGCCACGCCACGCCTCACGCTATCAACATTGGGTAAAACGCTCTAACATACCCTCCACCCTAAAAAACCTTAGAGGCATTTTTTTTTAAAATTAAATGTATGTTTGGCGTGGAGCAGTGTGGAACTTTCTGGGACGATGAGTGGTGAGTAATGAGCATTTTTAATTTTATTAGTCATTTGGCAAAAGAGCGGTGAGCTTTGGCTAATTTTTATGAAGGTTAATTTTTTAATGCTTCTTTAAAAAATGGTGAGCGGTGATCTGTGACTACTTCTCATAGCTTATAGCTGTTGTTCACCGCTATTTTTAACATACACACTATAAGTGGTTTGAAAAGATATCTAATTTTCATTTATGGTGTGTTTGTTTCGTTGATGGGTATGGAATAGGATTAAGATTTTGTATTTGAATGAAAGAATTGAGGAAAGAGATCATATATATAGGCTATAAAATTTATAAAGAAAAGTACATAAATAGTACAAAATCTTTTAATTAATTGGTTCCCAACATAGTCACTTTTGAAGCTTCTTCTCAAAATGATCATGCTCAACTGCTCAAATCCATACAAATATTGACATGTGTCCATTTTCTTGTAATAAAAATACTTGTAATTTGATATTTCGTTTTATTATAAATAACAAGGGATGTGGCGCCCGCGCTTCGCTGCGGATGTTATTACCATAGTCTGATACATCAGTGATCTAATTAAGGAGTCTTATGTACAAACAAATGAAGAGCATAAAAATGTACACATACATAATAAACATGTGAAGAAAAGAATATCTATAAGTTTAAAGCATATGAAAGTTATTATGCAATTATGTTCGAATACACATAAAATTATGCTTATGTTGATGGAAGTTAAAAAAATGGATTTATATCTAATTTTGGATAAGATCTATTATGCAAAAGACATGTATCATCTGCAAATGACAATTTTGGGCCTAAATATTATATTTCAAAAATCATTGGAATCAACATTATTTTAAATTATAAACCTCTGTAGACATTGGTTTTGACGTGTAAAGTGGTGTGTTAATACAAATAATGTCAAAAAGGTCATTTGCATTAATCGGTCTCTACTAGTTTTGATAATCACAAAATATAAACACACGTTACATAAAACTACGACTAATAAGTTTTTAATCGAGAAAACTTGTTTTCGTCATCATCACTTAAGGTATGTACAAACTTCTACCAACTTGTGTATGTGATCAAAGGATTTAAAAAACTTTACATTTTCATGTCACAAAACATTTTTACAAAAGTATTTTTGTATAATTTAAAGAAATGTTTTATTAAGAAAATGTTTTCAAAATTCAAAACCATAACAGCCATATTTCCCGCTCAAAACCGACAACAAAACTTCACCAGATAGTTTTTCACCACGTCAGGACAAGATGGGGAGCGTTTGTATGGACGGTCCTTTAAATAGGGCGGCGGTCCCTTATCGATAAGTGACCATCGCCTCTCTCCTGGTGCCTATAAATACAGAACTGTTTTCTTTCAGAAATTTTCACCTCTTATGCACTAAAACCTTTTGTGTTCCGAAATCCTTTCCAAAATATATTCTTTGATCACATTATCGGGTTCTAGTTGTTTACAAGTGATCACACTCATCATTCCTCTAAGTGCAAGAGAAGAACATTCGTTGTAATCAAGAGACGAAGTGTTGAAGAAGAGTTTTGCTCATCTCATCCCATTGTTGCGGATCTATCATTATTTTCATTCATTGTTTCGTGTATGTAATAGGACTTGAGTGCAAGTATTATATTGTGTATTATGTTGTATCGTGCTATCGTGTTGGTACGAGGTGTGAAGCCACGTGGGCTTTCCTACTCCTTCTTCTCCTTTAGGATAGGGTCGTCGTTGGTCCTTTTTTGCACTAAAAAACTAGTCAGAGCAACTAAATGTCTACGTACAAAATTTACGGAACATGAATAAGAAACCAGGCAGGAGAGAGGTTTTCGTTTCGGCTTTGTAACCTGAATAAGGCATGATCATACGTTTTGAACAAAATCAGTAAATTGAAATTGAGAACAGAGTATGAGATCTAACATGATAAGAAAACTTTAAATATTAAAATGGGATGTACATGGATGTCACATTAGGTTGAATACGCAATGGATCATAAAAAGGGTTGTTTAGTTATCGCATGTGTGGTAAGTGTGTGAGTATACATATGTGATCATTGGAAAGGCTAAAAGCATGCATGCATACTGGGATAGATCAGTTAAATTAAGCATGTGTATTAGTGTTTACTAAAAGCTAAAAACATGTGTATATATTACATTATAAAAATAGTTTATAAAAGTGAACTAAATGTATGTTTTTGCATGTGAATGTTGTATACGTGTACTGATGAAAAGGATAGAAATATAAATCTGATTTTAGTCATGAGAATTAACATGTGTGGGTATGCATGCATGTATGCCTAACGAATACGAAAGGTGTAAACGTTTATGTAGGTTCGAATATGTGCAAGTGTGAGTGTGTCGGGAGATTGTGTCTTCGACTAGAGTTCATGGGGTGTGTTCCGGTTTAGTTTGAAAATGAACAATATGTGAACATGTATATGTATATCGAGGTTGTGGAAGTGAGTTTGCATGTGTATGTCGTGGATGAGTCGGGGTGATTATAATAGAATACATGCATGTTAAACATGGTTTATCGTTGTCGCGATACAAAATAAAGTTGAATATACGTTTATTTTGAAGCGAAGAAGTACTAAAATGTCATCTTGAAAGTAATTTACGATATAAACATTAAAGTTAATGATTGATATATTTAAACCTTGTACTCTGATAATTTACATTTATGACCATAAACTTTATTAAATTGACATAATTAACTCTAAACTATTATAATTGTTATTTTAACCCTTAAAGATTATTAATTTTCAATTGTAACCTTAAAGTATTAAATTACTATATCGGGAAACTTACTAAAAATAGAAATGTACTATTTTCAGAAAGCTGCTTTAAATGGAAAGCCGACTAAAACGAGTAGTCTGATCTAAAATGAGTTACTAATATTAAGCCGATCACCATTACGTGTAGATTCGCTGAAGAAGGATTGACTTCATATTCTTATGTTATGATGTGGTTTCGTTGGCGGTTTAAGGTACATATATTCTAGCTCTATTCAGTAGAGATTCCCTTCAATCTATGTTATTATGATCCTTTGCCATTGCTATGTTCCCTTTTGTGTGATCCTTTGATATGAGCTTTTTATTGATCCTTTGATATAATTCATTTGCTATCCATTTTGTTTGGTTGCCTGATTACTATCTCATGGTTGAGATTTTGTTTAATTATGATATGATTCGTTTGATATGCTTTGTTGATATGATTCTGCTCTTATGCTCGAGCTTGCGAACTATCCATGGAGGTACCATGGGCGTGTCAGTGATGGCATCACTGGCATGACACTTTCTGGGGAGGTGTGATTGATCCCTGGCATTCCCTTTTGTTTGATATATATATGTGTACACTGTCCAATTAGTTATATATGTGACCAGTCATGAGCTGACATATGTATTTTGTTTGATTCAGGGAGTGTATGGATGCATGCTAGGCTTTGTTTGTTATGATTAGGTGACTGGCTGTACGTACCTTGTACCCCTTTCACTTCTGGTACATTGGAGCTAGCTACTCCTTGTACAACTTATGATTTGACGTAGATATGATATGTGATTTGAGATCTATCGAGTACCTCGGTAGGTCAGCTCGTGGCTTTCCTATGATTCGTTTGTCCATTCAAGTACCTTGTTTGGACGCTTCTTTGTTGATACGTGCTCATTACCTTTCCCTTATGATTATGCTTATGTGATATATCTTTGATATTTTGTTCCCTTTAACTAATAATATTCGTTCAGTGTATGTTAATCTCTTATGCATTTGACAGATGATACTCCTTTCAGCAGAAGCTTATGATGTCATGTTTCTCATACTTGTATACGTTTCGTTTATCCATTTGCTTTGTTATATATCTGTTCACCGGGCTTTTTAAGCTCAGCCGCATTTCCTTTCCTGCGGCAGGTTTTAGGTTGGAAGCTGGGTTTGGGTGAAGAGAGAGCGTAGGAGCTTTAGTGGGCTACCTCATGGACTAGAAGCCCATGACATCTGGACTAGTTTTGGATTTGGATTATATTAGACTTTGTTTAGTTGTATTTTCTTTTCTTTCATAGTTTTAGTATTTCTTTTTGTACTTTTAGATTTTTCCCTTGTAATACTTTGTTTTAAGTCTTCCGCTTGCGTTGTATGCTTCGTATGCTTTGATATATCACCATACTGTAGCGCTCCGGACCCATGCCGGGTTGGGGTGTTACATTTTTTCTCTGCATCCAATAAGACAAAGACACGTTTGTGTCGGGCTCGGGCATGCCAGGTATGAATCTATACGAAATCTTTGGGTAGATTTGATAAAGTGGAAAAATTTTGGGCACTGCAAGACACATAGGCTTTAAGTGTGTGTCATATTTCATCTAGATTTTATGTGATGCGTGTCATATTTCGTGTAGTTTTTTATGTGATAAAAAAATTCAGATCAATGTCTGACTAAATGTCAAACTGTATGTCATATTTCGTGTAGATTTTTATGTGATAAAAAAATTTCCTTTATATGTCAAACTGTGTGTCATATTTCGTGTAGATTTTTATGTAATAACAAATTTTCCTTTACTGGTCACATCACTGTCTGACAAAATGTCATACACCACTACAAGTATTCGTGCCTAATGTTGAAACATTTCAAAACGTGGGTGCTGAAGGAGATTCTGGTTCATTCATCATTGGACGCAACAAAGAATCACTAATTCTTTTTAATTTTAACCATAGAGAGCAACTTGGTGGATTTAATATTTAGTGTTATCGTCTATTACTTTCATGTTATATCTACCTAGTATTTCTATTTTACGTTACGAGTTTTAATAAGACTACATGTTATTTGTCGATGTTAGATGTTAGAAAGTACTTTCATTTATTCAAACATAACACTTAGGACAATACAAAAGTTAACATTACAATACAAACTTTAAAGTTACACCACAAAAACTAAAAAACATGTGGGGTTTTTTTGGAGGATATATATAATGAGGCTGAATGAAATGAAGGACGGAAATCAATTCCTCCCTCATTTCATTCAGTTTCATTATATATATATATATATATATATATATATATATATATATTCCAAAAAAACCTTGTATGTTTAAAAAAACGAAAACTAAAACATTACCAAACCTAAAACAATACAAATTATGATAATAAATTTAAAAACCAATACGAAAACTATAACACAATCGTCCTAAGTGTATTTTTCATGTCGCCAAATATACTTTCCCCCGATTTGTTTTTCTATTTTCTCCGCTTTGCTAAACAGAGCATTATGCATCTCGTAATCTTTGCTTGATTCCATGTTTAAAAAAGTCTCTATTTGAGCACAGTTTTTAGATGGAATGTCATATCATTTCTGATATGATTGTCTCAAAACATCTTTAGCTTTGCATGCCTTTTCATATTGCATGGCTAATTTGCACAACGCTTGCTGACGAGCTCTATCATCCGCAATTAGTTTATCAACTAAAGCCATGATTTCATTAACAATATGTGGAACCGAACAAGCAATACCAGATTTTTCGACTTAATGAAAAAAAAATTGTTGTAAAAGGCTATGAATATATTGAAATTGTGTATGAAATGGTGAAGTTAGTCCATATTTATAGAAAAAAATATAGTAACAAACATTAAATGTACTTTCGACCCCACATTCTCATAAAGTTGTCATATTTATATTTCGTGTAAAAAAATATGTGATATATACATTGTCATTGAATTGTCAAATTCATGTCGTCATGTTCTTACTGACATGACATAAAGTTGTCATATTTCATGTAAAAAAATATGTGATATATACATTATCATTGAATTGTCAAATTCATGTCGTCATGTTCTTACTGACATGGCATAAAGTTGTCATATTTTATGTAAAAAAAATATGTGAGATATACATTGTAATTGAATTATCAAACTAAGTTGTCATATTTCGTGTAAAAAATATGTGATATATACGTTGTCATTGATTTGTCAAATTCATGTTCGTATATTGTTTTTTCGTTTCAAATACTATCTGATCTATAAATTATTATGTTGCTCCTACACTATATACATAACATCCACAAGAACTCTAACAAACACACACTTTAACAATAAACTCAATATCAACATACATCAGTTTATGATGAGTGTCTAAATACTCATCATTTTATACCAATCTGAGCTGCCAAAACATCCAAAAACACTCAAATATGCATCAAAATACTTAAAATATCTTAGAAGTGTGTTTTATATGTTTCAAATGCAAAATATGCAAAAACAGATGAAAAACGTATAAAGTTTGCATAATTGGCTGTTTCAGTCCCTCAAGTTTCATAAATTGTCAAAACTAGTCCCTGGTTATTCTAAAAACTTGAAAAAGTCACCAAAGGTCCTTTTGAATCACAAAGTTACATATTTAGTCCTTTGGTGCAAAGTTTCACAAAATTACAAGTTTAGTCCCTATACTTTGGAAATTGACATAAATGGTCCCTGGGATGTTAAAAACTTTGAGAAAATCAATTTTGGTTCTTGTACTAATAATCTTTTGCAGGAATGGTCCTTGGTGTGAAGTTTGGTGAAATGACATATTTAGTCCCTGAAGTTTCAAGTTTGGCTGTTTTGGTCCCTGGAATTTCAAAAGTGAAAAATTATCAATTATGGTCCCTTTTCTATTGAAACTTGGCTAAATTCACCCCTATGATAAGCTATGGAAAGCTGTCATTTCCAGCCCCTCAAACTTCACAAATTACAAAATTAGTCCTTGTAAATACATAAACCAAACGGACCATATTAAAAATAACCCAACACACCCTTTATTTATATTACCCAAGCCCACCCTTTATTTAAATTACCCAAGCCCACAAAATAAGCCCAAACCCCACCCTGGTATTTAGTGTAATTTAGTATAATTTAGCTCGTATTAGTTAATTTCCAAACTCTAGTGTAATTTAAAGCTCTCAGGTTTTAGTTCTTGTATTTTCAATGTATTGTAACTCTTTCTAAACAATCAATTTCAAATTTTCTCTTGTGATTTGTAATTTGGCATTTTTAAGTAAAATCGAAAAATTTACTTAATTATTGTTATAAGTTGTTGTTCATGTTCCATTTAGTTCTATTTAACTCAATTTTAAGTCTTTAAAAAGTTATCAAAGCATATTAAGTAGTATTAATCAGTATTCCATATTTACTAAAAAATTAGACATAATTAAGTCATAAATAGAAAATCAGTGATATGGTGCAAAACTCATGGAGCAGGGTGGCTTATTGATGGCCCTGGGTTAGAGGATTTATGGGAATCCAATAGGAAGCATTATATGAACTTTGGTATCATTCTCTCAGATGGAATCAAGTTGTAAGAAATTTTCTTTCAAATTGAGTTTGTGATTATTTATGCTTGTTACTTACCTATCTGTGATTGTTTTGTTTATTTATTACTTAGTATATAAAGTTCAGATCATAAATTAGGTCTTTGATTTAGTTTACTCAAGTTTTAGTCAAATCTGTCATCATAAAAGAGTGTTTGGCTAAGACTGTTTCAATGTATTCTAGGGTGTTTTAGTTGAAGTTTTTAGTTGAAGTAAGTTACATTAGGTCTATATAGGTTTAGTAACTCATTAAAATTGTATCTCATTAGTTACAAAGTCAAAATCACCAATACTCTTACCTATTTGTTAACTGTATGGGCAGTTAACCCATAAACTCACCCCATTAGCTTATATCTTAAATCTTTAGCTTAATTTAGGTCTCTTATAGTCTAATATAACTGAATTAATCAGTTAGAAGTGTTAGAAATCCAAATAAGTCAAACTAGTTCAAGTTTCATAAAAAGTCAAATTGTCATTTTCAGATTTTCACAAAACTAGTGGGATTTTTATTGAATTTTGTATCAAGATTCAAGCTTTGAGCTTTTGTGGACTTGTAGTCTACCAGCTCTATTTTAAGATCCCATTGAGCTTATAATTTTGAGATTTTTAGTGTGGGTCCCACAGACCTCCAAAGACAACTGCAGGGAGAACACCTCCCCTGTGCAGCAGTTATCATACCCACATCACCTCCTTTTGTTGTGATTTGTGGCCACCACAGTAGGACCCACACCTCCAACTTAGGTTCTCCCAACCCCCCTCCTACCAGGGATCATTAGTTGACCACTTATTTGACCTAGAACCCTGTGGACCCCACCTGATTCAATCCCAAAACCTTGTCCCTTTTCTGAGTTCATTTGGATTTGGCCAAGTGCTTATTTTGATATATTAGCTTATTCAGTGTACCCCAAGTGCTTATTCCTGCTCAAACTTGTTTACTTAACTTTAGTGAACCAGAATAATCCATAGTGGGTCCCACACATGCTCAGTTGAGCTTATTTACTTCTTTGGTCAACCAAAGTCAACTGTGGAGGTAATAAGCCCCCACAGTGCTTATTATTAAGCTATAAATTAGTTGTTTTTATTAAAGTTAGTTGTTTTTATATATAAATTAGTTTTGTAAAAGAAAAATTCAAGAAAAACAAATATAAAAATAAGTGATAGTTTCTATTTAATATAATTTAATTTTAATTTTCATTTTTAGATTTTTATTAAGTAACCTACCTTTTTATATTTTTATTAATTACTTCTTATATTAAAGTATTTTTTGTAATTTTATTAGATTTTTATATTATCATTTGGTATTTATTAGAATTAAAATTATTTTTATTAATAATTAATAAATAATTAAGTTATAAATAGCATAATTAGTTTTTATAAAGCAACACCTAGATTTTGTATTTTTCCTAGCTTTTATAAGTCATAATATAATTTTAGTAATTTTTCTAGAATTTTTACTATTCATTTACTAGTTTTTATAATTTAAATAGTTTAATTGGTAATTAATTAATAAATAGAATAATAATTTGTAAACTAGTTTAAAAATAGATAAAATAAAGTTTTTATAATTTTTTAGGATTCCTGTGATGGTTAATTAGATTTATAAAAATCTTCTTAATTATCTAAGTCTTTTTAGTATTTTTTATAATTTAAATCATATAAATAGTTAAATAATAATTAAATAGTTATTAATTAATAATAATTAGATAAATAGTCTTAAAAATATAATTTTATTTTTAAAATAAGTTTTATAATATTTTAGACTTTTAGAAATTTTAATTTTAATTTTCTAGACTTATTTTACATTTTCTTAATTATTAGTGTATTATTAGATAATTAATAATAGTTATTAAATAATAATAATTAATTAAATAATTAGTAATTATAAAATAAATATTTTAAGTTTATTTAATTTGCATTTAAGCCCCTAAGGTATGCAAATTAATACTTTAGTTAAAATCGTTTTTGTTTCGTACGTTTACGCAGAATTAAATTAAACGTACGCGTTTTTAGTTATTAAAAGTTTTTAAATATCTGGTTTTACGTAATCTTAAAATAGTTTATCTAAGTTATTTTGTTTTATAAAACCCTAGTGTAATCACTCACACACACACTTTTATACCTTTCCTGTTCACTTTCACTCGATCACAGATTCGTTTTTAATAAACCATCGCACACCTCGTTGGGACATTACGACCCGGGGAAACACTGTATTCCACGGAAGTATTGGCCTAAGATGTTTGACTATTATAGTTGACCATTCACAAGTAGTTGACCAATAATTATCTGACCGTTTCAGGCCAATCAAAATTTGGCGCCGCTGCCGGGGAGGTTGTGCGCTTATTCTAAACGATTTTGCGTATTAGTGAACCTGAATACACGCTCATTGTATATTTATCCGTCCTTGTTCATACTATTATCATATAAAAATAAAAACTGTTCCCAAAAACTTTTTAAAATTAGTTTTCAACGAACACAAAAAACACAAAAATATTTTCCTTCTTATTAGTACTACAAAAATTTTCAAAAATACCAAAAATATTCACCTTTACACTCCTACCTATTTGATTCTTCATTTCTCATCCCCTAAACTCTTTAATTCTTTCTATGTCTTATTCTCACCCTCTTGTCTGTCAATGGTGTGGTAGTTCTTATAATGGTGGTAATTGCCCCGTTTGTGGCATGGTAGAGTCAAGAAACGGGTCTGTCTATAACCAGAATCCCTATTCCTACCATGACATGACTGATTCATTCCATCAGCTTCCACACCATGAGACTCAACAGTTTTACTGTTGTGAGTACTGTGGTGGTTCACACTACAGTTCTGATTGTCAATCAGGAAACACGTTTGTCTATGAGCAGTTTCCTAATAACAGTTTTGACTCACAACCACATCAGTTCAACTGTTGTGAGTACTGTGGAGGTCCACACTTTAGCTCTGATTGTCAAACAAGGAATCAATTTCGTTGTAACAATTACGACTATTCGTTTCAAGACCCACCTCCACAGTGCCAAATGATCCAAGCAACTCCTCATGAAACTCAGCAGGACCTTTGTTTAAAGGCTCTTGAGATATTAAAAGAACTTAAGGAGGAGTTGGCTACTACATCGTTTCAGAATTCTCGTGAGACATTTATTGAGTTATTTGCAAAGAAAAAACGAGATGTTATGAACGGAATGGAGGAATTAATGGTCAAAGAGCATGCAGCTAAAATACATGCCGCATTTTGCAATGCTGCTCTTCTTGATGACGATGATGATAGTGATGATGATAACGTTGTTATTATTCAAAAAGATTCATCGAGTTCATCTGTTGCAATTCCTTCCATGGAAAATCAGGGAGAAAAAAGTATGGGAGAATTACTAGCAGCAGAACAAATGGAAATTGTAAAATCCATGTATGTTAGTCCTTCTCATCTCCCTCAGTCTACTAATATCATACCCGAGGTTCCCACTCACTCTCTGAGCATGGGGGACGAGCATCTTGACACTGTTCCTGAAAAGGAATCGGACGAATTCATAAAGTCTAGTGTTGAGGACCTTGTCTCAATCCCAAGTGAGTCACAGGGAATTTTTGATCATATGTGTGATATCCCTTCTCCTCTTGATTTTTCAAAAGATCATGTGGATTCTCTCTCCGATTCTAACGATGATTGTACATCTTGTGGAGAAATTGAGTATGTTGAGGCATCACTTCCCGAGTCTAATGTTGACTATCTTCTTGAAGAGTTCGCTGATGAACTTTCTCATATGGATCCCATCCCACCAAGGAATGAAAATGAAGTCTTTGACTTTGAAGCGGATTTGAGAGAGTTAGAATTCTTACCTACTCATTGTCCTTCAATTCAACTCACTTAGATCAATCCACTTCCTCCGGAAAGTGAAAATGATTTGGACGAATTCGAGGCTTTTATGGCTGAAGATAGTTCAATTTCATACGAAGTTGATGATAATTATCTTGATCTTGAGGGGGACATTCTTTTTCTAGAAAGTTTGTTAAATGAAGATCCATTTCCCCCTCTTCCACCCAAACAACTTCATAATGAGGAAATCAAATCAGTTGAGGAAACTGATAAATTTCCTGAGATCAAGCTTAAGGACTTGCCTCCTCCACTTGAATATGCATTTCTTGAGGAGGAAGTTCTTATCTTAATTGCTATTCAGATCTCCCTACTTTCCTTCACCTATCAGGTGATTTCTCCTGTTCTTCACTCCTTCGGGAATGAAGACACTATCTTTGACCCCGGCATTCTCATTTATAAATTTTGAGCCGGGTGTCTATTATATCTTATCGGAATGGAATTTTCAAGTGCTTCAAATGTTTATCCAAATATCTTGAATGAAAGTCCGATGCAGATTGTTTCTTCGACATCATGCTTTCCCTTGGACAAATGAATTCGGGGTCGAGTCAAGCTAGCGACTCGGTAATAAAAAACAGTAGCATGTACTTAGGGTTTTCACCCTAAGTGTGGGGGAGATACTAACCCACATGTTGTATATATGTAAATACCATCTAAAAAAAAATGTGTGTACATAAACTTAAATAAAGGCTATGGAATATTTTCTTTTTTATGTTCTAAGTGTTGGTTTAACACCCGGTACTTTGAATATTGAGGACAATATTCAGTTCTAAGTGTGGGGGGAGATTCGTTATTCTAACGAATTTAAACACATGTTCCATCAAGAACCCCCATTTTAGCCAAAATTTTAAAATTTTTCTCACTTAGAACGCAATAAATGGTTATCAGTCCACCATGTCTAACCCACATAAGGATTGGCTAATCCAGGAGCAAACGGCTCTTGGTAAAGATATATCAAATCCGTTTACGGCTTGCAATTTGCCCAAAATTGTATGGTACCTCAACTCGCCATATCCTAAAAAGCGAATGAGTTGGCTAGCCCGCAAGATTATGGCTTGTGGTAAAGGCAGTGGAAAAACCATAATTGGTAATCAGCTCACCAAGATGTTGACTATTCCATCAAGAGTTGGCTAGTCCAGAAGCAAACGGTTTTTGGTAAAGACTAATCAAATCCGTTGACAGCTGGTGATTTGCTCAAAATCACACGGTTATCAGGTGTACCACAGTTCTTACATCTGGCTACTCCAGAAGTGATGGCTTTTGGTAAAGAGTTTTTCAAATCCATTAAGCTTTTCTCAAAAGATTGCTAGGGACTAGCAATGTTTTAGTGTGGGGGATTGATGAGTGTCTAAATACTCATAATTTTATACCAATCTGAGCTGCCAAAACATCCAAAAACACTCAAATATGCATCAAAATACTTAAAATATCTTAGAAGTGTGTTTTATATGTTTCAAATGCAAAATGTGCAAAAATAGATGAAAAACGTATAAAGTTTGCATAATTGGCAGTTTCAGTCCCTCAAGTTTCATAAATTGTCAAAACTAGTCCCTGGTTATTCTAAAAACTTGAAAAAGTCACCAAAGGTCCTTTTGAATCACAAAGTTACATATTTAGTCCTTTGGTGCAAAGTTTCACAAAATTACAAGTTTAGTCCCTATACTTTGGAAATTGACATAAATGATCCCTGGGATGTTAAAAACTTTGAGAAAATCAATTTTGGTTTTTGTACTAATAATCTTTTGCAGGAATGGTCCTTGGTGTGAAGTTTGGTGAAATGACATATTTAGTCCCTGAAGTTTCAAGTTTGGCAGTTTTTGTCTCTGGAATTTCAAAAATGAAAAATTATCAATTATGGTCCCTTTGCTATTGAAACTTGGCTAAATTCACCCTTATGATAAACTATGGAAAGCTGTCATTTCCAGCCCCTCAAACTTCACAAATTACAAAATTAGTCCTTGTAAATACATAAACCAAACGGACCATATTAAAAATAACCCAACACACCCTTTATTTATATTACCCAAGCCCACCCTTTATTTAAATTACCCAAGCCCACAAAATAAGCCCAAACCCCACCCTGGTATTTAATACCAGGGTCAAACCCAGTCAACCCAAACCAATACTCCTTCCCTCCCAAAACCACCACCACCACTGCAACCAAAACCACCCTTCACTCACCTGTTTCACCACAACTTGGCCTCCAATCTATCCTGCTTATCCCTCCACCTCTCCACAACTTCCAAGGCACAATTAATGCCCCTGAATTATCTCTCACACGCTACCCCCTCTGTCCCAAGACTTTGGCGCCAAAAAGATTTTTAAACGACTTGGATTTAATTGACCAAATCAAAGGCTCACAGTTGGTGGGAAATGTCACAATGGGTCCCACAAGCCCTATAAATCAAGAGAGAAGCAGTAGAAGAAGGGTATTAGAATAACTTAGTGTAATTTAGTATAATTTAGCTCGTATTAGTTAATTTCCAAACTCTAGTGTAATTTAAAGCTCTCAGGTTTTAGTTCTTGTATTTTCAGTGTATTGTAACTCTTTCTAAACAATCAATTTCAAGTTTACTCTTGTGATTTGTAATTTGGCATTTTTAAGTAAAATCGACAAATTTACTTAATTATTGTTATAAGTTGTTGTTCATGTTCCATTTAGTTATATTTAACTCAATTTTAAGTCTTTAAAAAGTTATCAAAGCATATTAAGTAGTATTAATCAGTATTCCATAATTACTAAAAAATTAGACATAATTAAGTCATAAATAGAAAATCAGTGATATGGTGCAAAACTCATGGAGCAGGGTGGCTTATTGATGGCCCTGGGTTAGAGGATTTATGGGAATCCAATAGGAAGCATTATATGAACTTTGGTATCATTCTCTCAGTTGGAATCAAGTTGTAAGAAATTTTCTTTCAAATTGAGTTTGTGATTATTTATGCTTGTTACTTACCTATCTGTGATTGTTTTGTTTATTTGTTACTTAGTATATAAAGTTCAGATCATAAATTAGGTCTTTGATTTAGTTTACTCAAGTTTTAGTCAAATCTGTCATCATAAGGGAGTGTTTGGCTAAGACTGTTTCAATGTATTCTAGGGTGTTTTAGTTGAAGTTTTTAGTTGAAGTAAGTTACATTAGGTCTATATAGGTTTAGTAAGTCATTAAAATTATATCTCATTAGTTACAAAGTCAAAATCACCAATACTCTTACCTATTTGTTAACTGTATGGGCAGTTAACCCATAAACTCACCCCATTAGCTTATATCTTAAATCTTTAGCTTAATTTAGGTCTCTTATAGTCTAATATAACTTAATTAATCAGTTAGAAGTGTTAGAAATCCAAATAAGTCAAACTAGTTCAAGTTTCATAAAAAGTCAAATTGTCATTTTCAGATTTTCACAAAACTAGTGGGATATTTATTGAATTTTGTATCAAGATTCAAGCTTTGAGCTTTTGTGGACTGGTAGTCTACCAGCTCTATTTTAAGATCCCATTGAGCTTATAATTTTGAGATTTTTAGTGTGGGTCCCACAGACCTCCAAAGACAACTGCAGGGAGAACACCTCCCCTGTGCAGCAGTTATCATACCCACATCACCACCTTTGGTGGTGATTTGTGGCCACCACAGTGGGCCCCACACCTCCAACTTAGGTTCTCCCAACCCCCCTCCTACCAGGGATCATTAGTTGACTACTTATTTGACCTAGAACCCTATGGACCCCACCTGATTCAATCCCAAAACCTTGTCCCTTTTCTGAGTTCATTTGGATTTGGCCAAGTGCTTATTTTGATATATTAGCTTATTCAGTGTACCCCAAGTGCTTATTCCTGCTCAAACTTGTTTACTTAACTTTAGTGAACCAGAATAATCCATAGTGGGTCCCACACAAGCTCAGTTGAGCTTATTTACTTCTTTGGTCAACCAAAGTCAACTGTGGAGGTAATAAGCCCCCACAATGCTTATTATTAAGCTATAAATTAGTTGTTTTTATTAAAGTTAGTTGTTTTTATATATAAATTAGTTTTGTAAAAGAAAAATTCAAGAAAAACAAATATAAAAATAAGTGATAGTTTCTATTTAATATAATATAATTTTAATTTTCATTTTTAGATTTTTATTAAGTAACCTACCTTTTTATATTTTTATTAATTACTTCTTATATTAAAGTATTTTTAGTAATTTTATTAGATTTTTATATTATCATTTGGTATTTATTAGAACTAAAATTATTTTTATTAATAATTAATCAATAATTAAGTTATAAATAGCATAATTAGTTTTTATAAAGCAACACCTAGATTTTATATTTTTCCTAGCTTTTATAATTCATAATATAATTTTAGTATTTTTTCTAGAATTTTTACTGTTCATTTACTAGTTTTTATAATTTAAATAGTTTAATTGGTAATTAATAGTAATAAATAGAATAATAATTAGTAAACTAGTTTAAAAATAGATAAAATAATGTTTTTATAATTTTTTAGGATTCTTGTGATGGTTAATTAGATTTATAAAAATCTTCTTAATTATCTAAGTCTTTTTAGTATTTTTTATAATTTAAATCATATAAATAGTTAAATAATAATTAAATAGTTATTAATTAATAATAATTAGATAAATAGTCTAAAAAATATAATTTTATTTTTAAAATAAGTTTTATAATAGTTTAGACTTTTAGAAATTTTAATTTTAATTTTCTAGACTTATTTTACATTTTCTTAATTATTAGTGTATTATTAGATAATTAATAATAGCTATTAAATAATAATAATTAATTAAATAATTAGTAATTATAAAATAAATATTTTAAGTTTATTTAATTTGCATTTAAGCCCCTAAGGTATGCAAATTAATACTTTAGTTAAAATCGTTTTTGTTTCGTACGTTTACACAGAATTAAATTAAACGTACGCGTTTTTAGTTATTAAAAGTTTTTAAATATCTGGTTTTACGTAATCGTTAAAATAGTTTGTCTAAGTTATTTTGTTTTATAAAACCCTAGTGTAATCACTCACACACACACTTTTATACCTTTCCTGTTCACTTTCACTCGATCACAGATTCGTTTTTAATAAACCATCGCACACCTCGTTGGGACATTACGACCCGGGGAAACACTGTATTCCACGGAAGCATTGGCCTAAGCTGTTTGACTACTATAGTTGACCATTCACAAGTGGTTGACCAATAATTATCTGACCGTTTCAGGCCAATCTGTTTAACAAACATATTAATGGCTGCTTGTTTCCAGAAATTCAAATGTAAATTACAATTCAATGACAATGAGAGTGGTGTCATTATGTACATCGACATGACATACTCATTCTTGGTTGAAATGTTGGTGAACAAATTCAAGTTGGATCCAAATAAGCAACTCAGTTTGTCTTATAGGATAAGTCCATCAGATACTCTGATGGAGATTAAAGACAACAACGATGTTTCTTTATTTGGTACGTGTGCTTGTGGTTCCCGTAATTGAATACCACATTTGTAAATTGATCAACACGGAGAAAACATAACTACTAAAGGTCAAACACTGATAATACCCAGTTCAGCGGTATTCTTTAGGTGGCGAAGCTCCGAAAAAATGGAGACATTACGGAAGGTGGCCCTTCATCTATAATACCAACACAAGAGTATGTCAGGAAAATAATGGAAGATGCATCTGAAGATGATCATTTTACGCATGGCCCATGGCTAAGTGCGCTTGCATATCGTGATGCTTTTGGGATCGAGGTAGATGCTTGTCTAGGGGATATTGAAAAGTTTATTAAAAAAAAGGAAGGTTGAACTAGTTGTAGCTGTTATCAAGTCTTGTACACCAAATATGCTGGGTGATCTAACAGTTACACTTAAAGATCCATCGGGAATAATGTCTGGTACAATCCATATCAAAGTCCTTAATGAGAAAAAGGGTTATGTAAAGTTTATCGATGTCGGTTTTGTTTTGATACTAAAGAACGTCTCAGTACTTACACCAAAACCACATAACCATTACCTTAACATCACTTTGAAAAACATTGTTGAGGTCTACCACAAGGATGCCGTCTATTAGTTTATGCATTAAACTGTCGTTTTATTTTCGTATCACTTTTTAGGAAATGTTTGAGTGATGTTTTAATTTGACTTTTGTTTTTATATTTTATCTTATATACTTTGTATTATTTAGGTTTCTAATTAACTCATCTAGTGTTTTCATTTAACTCATCTACAAAAAGTTAATTACTAAGGCTATAACTTGTTATGTATAATATACACATAAATTCATTTAGTACCCGTAGAAAAAACAAAATATATTAAAGTTTAGCTAATCATATCCAAAGTGTTCTGTATCCTCACACCGGGTATTATACAAATGATAAGCCATGGTGTATCTAAAGTCTCTAAAAAAACTCTAAAGGATTAGGAATAGATGGTGTTGGACACCTATGACTACGAAATTGTTGTATAAGCCAACATGTTATCACCCCGCAATCCATCCCATTTGCTTGCTGCGGGGTCGGGAACTAGTTGGTGGAATCGTTGTATGAGTATATGAAGTTATACAGTTGGCGTTTGGTAACCTAAAAAAACCCTTGGATAGTCAAACTTTCATTGAGAACTTTGGTCCATGCAATCATGTGTTTATGCAAATTTCCCTTCGAGTTTCACTATGCATCGAGTAAACAACCGTAAAAGTTGAATAAGCTAGATTAACGTCAGCAACGACCGAGTGATTGCCTTCGCAATGTATTGGCATAAACACTTACAAAGAAAAAATCGTTAACTTATATTAAAGTATCAAACTTATTAAATACTAAACTTATCAAAATTATTAAACACAAATACTTACCATATTCACCTGATCCCAAAAAGGGTACGGATGTGTCCGCCCATTCAAATTTCCCTGCAACTCGATATTAGTGATAAGTATGAAGACCCTACTGCCTGGATGATAAGAGGCAAGCGTAGATTTGGCAACTGTCAACATGTCACCATCTTGCCTCTGTCGAATTACATCTCCATCCACGCATTGATATGCTAATTTAAATTAATATATATATATATATATATATATATATATATATATATATATATATATATATATATATTATTTGGCATTGTATAAACAAGATTTCTCAAATACAATATAAACATTTAATAATAAAATTACATCGTCTGACAACCAACCATCATTGTTATCCTTAAACGCAAACGGGAGTTGGTCTTCCAAAACTTTGGCTCGCAACGATAACCCTTTATGTGGCAATCCAAGAATATAGGTTCCGGGTTAAGCAGGAAAGTGGCAATCACCATAATTATGACGAAATCGCTCAATCTAAATAGCCTAAAATAAAATACAATATCAATATCAAAACAAAGTTGTTAATGTATTTGCTTCACAACACTCCGAATGTATATGCGTTAGTTGTATGTATTTGCTTGGTTTCTGTAGCTTTCCTGTGACATCATTATTCTCGCATATAGAAAGACCCTCGCAATCTCTTACCCATCAAACACTCACCCCAAAAGTATATGATTTTGACGAATCAAGATTGTATTGACTGAAATAAAGGTTAAAGTTGTAAAAATTTGAATAAAAAAAAATAAACCCACTAAAAATCTAAAAACTAAAAACTAAAAACTCATAAAAATATATCAAAATAGATGTTGAATTATAAAGCATAAAATTTTAAAAAAATATGGTGAAATTATATTATAAAAAAAAAAACAAATAGATAAAAAGATATTTCAATTTAAAAATAAAGGCGAATTTTAATTTGGGAAGTGACACATGTCACCTCATGATTGGAGCTCCTTATCTTAATTTTTGGTTAGGAGTTGGGCTCGGAATTAGTTGAGAAGTGACACATGCCACCTCATGATTAAAACTCCTTATCTTAATTTTTGGTTAGGAGTTAAGCTTGGAGTTAGAGTTGGTTATCCATGCATTATATATATATATATATATATATATATATATATATATATATATATATATATATATATATATATATATATATATATATATATACATGAGAATATATTAGCTACAATTTTTTGTAGCTAATTGGCTACAATTTTGTACTATAAAATGTGGGTCCCTGATTCTTTTTGTGGGTCCTGGTTCTTTTCTGTGGGTCCCTTATTCATTGCTAGTGTATATTTTGTAAAGGCTTGTAGCCAATTGGCTACAAAAATTGTAGCTAGGCTATCCCCATATATATATATATATATATATATATATATATATATATATATATATATACAAAATTTCACCGTTGGTCCCTAAAGTTGTCGTGTTTCGCGCGAATCGTCCTTAAACTATTTTTTTTTTCCATTTTCGTCCCTGAACTCTTTAAAAATCGCGCGGTTGGTCCCTAAACTTTTTTTTGCTGACGGACGTTATTTTTACCCGTTAAGTGACTTGTGAAATTACTAAAATGCCCTTTCTTTTTTCTTAATTTACAAACCCTTATATCAAACACACATACATTAAAATACACACACAGTAATCGAAAATTCTTCAAATTGTAAATGTTAGGTTTCCTTTTTTTAGGTGAGTCAATCATTCCCAATTTATTTTTAATTTTGTAGAGTATCCTTTTTTTAGGGTTTCAGGTGCTCATTTTGCTTGATTGTTGATTTGATGTAATTTTATAGATTTATAATGCCTTATTTAGATCTATTGATTTATTTATTGAAATTTGATTAATAAAGGAATGATTTTCAGCTAGCTATACTGGTTTCTAATAATATAACATGGTTTATTTAATTTACTATAGAGGTATTACTTTTTTTTAATAGCATAGATAAGTAATTGTGTTGCAGAACATTTGAAATTATATTTGATCATTTTATTATGGTCTTATTTAGGTTTCTTTGAATACTCGTTAAAGCGAGATTAACGTTTTTAGGAATATATTTTTGGCATCGTATTTGCCCCAAAATATAGCTAGCAAGTGTTGCAGTTTTGGGTTCTTTTTTAGTGCTACTTTGAAAACTAAAGTTTTCCACTTTACTGATAAATAAATGGAATTGTATTACCTATTGGCATTAAGATGGTTAGTGTTTTTAACGTGTTTCAAATCCTTCATTGGCGTTACTTAACTAGTGTACATCGGCTTCAAATTGTTGTTTGCTAGTTTGTACTAATTTGTTATTGCTAACAGATAAGAAGAGATTGGACAGGACAAGGTCAAACCGCGAGGGTTAGATCGTCTTTTGCTGAATTTGGAATAAACGAAGATGACGACAAGGAATATTCCTGGTACACCCAATACCAAAATTGAAAGAACTCCGATATCAACGCCTGGAGGGTCAACCACACTTCTGCAGAAATATTAACGAGTTGAATGGTGAAAGTAATAACGGGCTGTTGGCGGTACTCTCTTCCAATGCTGAATGCAGTTGTTTTGTGATATGTTTAAAGAGCACTTACACTAGAGATTATGTTGATTATGCTTTGAATTCTTATGGCCCAAAATTCGAAGCTATCTTATCTTGTTGGAGTCATTGTTATCAACACTAAAGGCGTGTTTGCCAAGTTTTGAGTTTGCTTCTTGTGAAAAACTTGGTGACGAGTTACATGTTTATGATGTTCAGAATTCTTTAGGGAGTGGAACTGGATCTTTTAAGATTCTTGAAGGAAACAACATATCACAGCCATCAAAACCATATAAAGAAACTGCGAAGAGAAAATGCAGTGATTTGAATCGACAAGAAGAGCCCATGACAAACCTCTATAGGAAAAAGAAAAACAAGTATGACGAGGATCTAGCCGTAGTAGCGTCTTATAAAGATAAATCCAGCTTATTTCTTCTCTCAACCTCATCATCTAAACTTGAAAATCTCATGGAGAGAATTAACCAGGACTTTGACTTGGATCAGGGGACTTACAAGCTTGAGTGGGAAGTTTCTGAGGGATTATGGATGAGGTTAGCTGATAATGAATCCTTTGAGACTTTCATTCTAGATTGGAAAGAAGCTAAGAAGACATATATAGAAGTGCGTGTTACCAGTCAATACTACTATCTACAAACTTGCAATTATTGATGTACCGTTCTTGGTAAACAATAGAATTTCATTTGAACAGTAGTTGAGAATTTTAAAAATGTATTCAGGATCTGTTTAAGTAAATAGTGTAGTTGAAGGATATGATGAATCTTGGAATTAATATCTTCTCTTTTCTTTGTTAAATCAGCGAATGCTCTTTTTAGCTATTAATCATTTGTGCTATCTGTGTTATGATGAGATGCAGACACCAGACCTCTTTATTTGCTCTGCACTGCACTGTGTTTTGCAGCATGCACTTTGTATCAGCAAAACCAGGATCATTACATTCTATCTGAAAAGATCACTTTGTAGTTTAATTCTGTCTAGTTGCTGTGTATTTGTAAATATACCACACTACATGGGACACATTGACTTGGTTTGCAATACTGGTGGGAATGGCGGGTCAATTAACGAATCTTGGAGTAGTATCATGGATGTCTAATTATGTAGCCAAATTTCTTCAATCTTTCTCTTTGAGTTGGCCCGCTGCATTTGGTGTTCTACAAGGAGCTTACTTCCTAATCCACTACATGTTTGCTAGTCAAACTGGTCATGTGGGGCCTTGTACTCTGTGTTTCTTGCTATGCATTTGGCTGCTGGGGTGCCTGGTGTATTGGCGGCACTTGCTTTAGCTTATAAGTTATAACACAAACTTATTTGGTGCTCCAACTCATTATAGCAGTGGTCAAGCTGCTGTTTACTTTGGAGGTATGTTACTTTTTCTCTTGCACGTGGTAAGTAGTGATCCCAGTTTGACTTTTGAGGTCAAATGAAGTGATCTACAACACGCAATTAAAACGAGGTCTCCTCGGATTCTCGTCATTGATTCACATTCATCCTCTCACAAAACAGGTCAAATATGAAACTCCTTAATTTAATGTTTTTTTAGGATTACTTATTCAAAACGCTTAAACTAGTGCTTATTCAAAATGCTAAAACTTGTACTGCTATCGATATTGAGTTTATGCTACTTCCTACGAGTTAATACTGTTAGTTGATGGTTAGTACTGGTACAAGATCATTTGTACTGGCAGAGATTTGCATAATACAAGATCATAGTACTGTTGGTTAAGTGTCCTCGAAATTCTCTATTTAATCCTTGTCAGACTTTTTCAATTCAAATATTTTGAATTGCTGCAATGCAAATATTCAACCTGCACTTTAGTTCCTCAGCTTTTGTGTTACTTGCCTAAAGTAACATGTCATGGCAAATTGGTGTTTTATGGTGTTGGTATTAGTTTCTGTTCGTTACAGTAAAATTCTTCCTTGCTCTAAATTTGTTTTAGCCTGCCTTCATGAGAAATGCTCGAGTTTAAAGTCAACACATGCCTGATTATAACAACAGATTATGAGATAATTGTTCTTATTGGTGCTTGTGTGATTGTTAGTCCATACTTGTTGGAGTTGGGGTCAAAGGGACCGTGGTTGATTTATCCTCCTTAGTCCCTCTTCTGGATATACAAACTAACACTTATATGTTTCTTACAGGAACACCTTATTTGGTGGAGCTCGCCCTCGAGAATTGGTAAGGACTTTCCTAGTGTAATTGTCGTTTTATGAACTTTACATTTTACTATTGCGGAAACGATGGTTATGGGTTGTCATACTTCTCTGAAAAAGATAATGATCTTCCAAACTGACTCAGAGTAACTCTAGTTTTTTTGACTTATGGGTTCCCTTTATACATTTTAGATGAAGATAAATAATCGATTTATTTAACATATGTATTGATGATACCGATGATCATGCTGTTAGATTCTGAAAGAGCGAGGAGTAGATGATGTTGCTGTTAATCAGGATATGATCCAGTCTCCTAACAGCTACATATTCACTTTTACCCTTTTCATTCGAAAAACAAAAAGATAGTATGACTATGACTGCAGTAAAGTTTCAACCACAAATATTTATTTTTGTCAGGATTAAAAAGGAAAACACTAGGGTCGAGAACCCAGGTCTTGCTTCACGTCAAAATGGGAGACCCGAACCCCTAGATCATCATAGAACTGGAAAGAACATTGATAGACGAGACATAGATAAATCAGATGCTCAGAGAAGAGGCAACTAGAGCAACGAGAATCGCAAGAGCAGCAGGGACCTTGAACAGCAGCAACCACCACAAGAGAGGCCACCTTCACCAGAAACATGGCACAAACCTGTTGAACCTGAACCACCAGTTGGACCCCGTTATGGGAAAGCAGCTTCTGCAGTTGAGCTAGCTCAAGCTTTCTCCAAATCAGTCTCTGACCCGAAGGCAGCAACTGATCGGTTCTCTAGCCAAAGAGGGCTTCCTGGGCAGGGACAGATTCCATTTTCTTGGTTAACTAGCGGACCCACTACTAGATCTCATCAGATAAACGGACAATAGTTGTCATACAATCTATAATTCTTGGATCTTCCAAGGAAGCTCAGGACTCAACTCCAACAAAGAATGCCAGTTTAATATGTCCCTTCACTTGCTTCCATACTCCATTGATACTCAACGTGGGATGGCATCTGCTAGACTTGACCCCCATGACAACTAGAAAAAGCCGACTTGGGAGAAAAAATGATCTCTTCTCAAGTTTTGTCTTTTTTCTACAGTTCTTTTTTTAATCACAAAAATTGATGGAAAGCCTATTTGATGCACATCATATATTTTTAAGATGTTCCGGTGTTGATCTACAATCTTAAATGCTATCTTGTTAACGCTTTTGGTTTGAATGTGTTATTTGGTTTCTCCCATGGTTCATATAGATGCACAAAAGGACTGAGTGACCGGTTTTTTAGTTTGTTCGGACCTTTTTTGTAGTACCAGTAGCAACTTATTATATATCCTATCGAAACTGAAATATTTTCCTTATGATATCTTCTTTACTTAGTTTTAATATTTGCTTGTTTTATGCGATTTTTCTTTACCCATTGAATTAGATCTGTATTGATTGTTAGTGGAACTTAAGATGCGACAATGAACACCCAAAGTTCCAGTGGCTCGTGTTCTTATAACGCAACTGCGATAACTGGTTCAAAATTGTACCAAGTGTCGATTCTCTACTACATCAACAACTTGCTGGTAGTTTATGTCGATTCTCTAATATACCTGTGTATTAATTTCTCTCTAATGCTTGAATAACACTGCTCTTGTTGCATAACTAAAACTTACTTAAACTCACTCTTGTATACAAAAGGTTTGCTGTTTGTTGCAGACGTTGTAACATTCTTCCTGTCTTTATTACTAGGCTTCACGTATAATTGTATCCACAGTAACATGAACTCAATATTGACAAATCCTACACGTTAAGTCATGTAGTAATTATTGTGACAATAAAGATGGAAACAACATATACAATTTGTAATATTAGTATACATTTGCTCAGTATCAACCCTTTATCGCCTTCTTACTCCACCTCCAACAAATCAAGTTGGGCTAAACTTACTAAGATCAACAATGGTAGAGTGACCGTCAATTACAAGCTCAGCCATTGCAGCTCTTGTGGCTGGGCCATTAAGGATTCCCCAACAGCTGTGTCCTGTCGCCACATAACAACCCTTCATGCCCGGAATCTCACCGATCACAGGGACACTGTCATCAGTACAAGGCAAAAAACATGCTTGTTCTGCTTTCACCCGCGCTTCCTCCCCTAGGAAGTGATAATCAGTTGCAAATGGTAGAATCTAAACCAACAATTAACCACTTGAATAACTTTTAAGAAAGCAAATGGGTACTGTCTATTAAGTTTTGCATATGTATTAACCAATCGAATAACTTTTAAGAAAGCAAATGGGTACTCCTATTAAGTTTTGCATATGTACTAAATGAGCTTTGAAATTGCCTCACAATGCCACAATATTCTCTACCTGTGAAAAGATGTCAAAATTTTTAGGTGAATAATATAATCATAAAAGCTAATAAAGCATAAAATAAAACACCCATTACTTACATTTTAGAAACTAGCAATCTGGGCTTGTTATGGATTGACAGGTGTGAGAATGTGTGTGTGTGTTTGAAGGATTTTGGAGTGGGGTGTGTGTGTTTTTTTTAATTGGATGTGTTAAGTTAAACGTGTTTGTAAATTAAGAGAAAAAGAAAGGGCATTTAAGTAACTTCACAAGGCACTTAACGAGCCAAGATAACGTCCATCAGTCAAAAAAAGTTTAGGGACCAACCGCGCGATTTTTGAAGAGTTCAGGGACGAAAATGCTAAAAAAATAGTTTAAGGACGATTCGCGCGAAACTTGACAACTTTAGGGACTAACGGTGAAATTTGTCATATATATATATATATATATATATATATATATATATATATATATATATATATATATATATATATATATATATGTGTGTGTGTGTGTGTGTGTGTGTGTGTATAACCCTGTTGTTAGTCAAACACGTGTGAAAGACCTATCTATCTTTTCCCTTTTCAGTCAACACATATCTCTCCTTTCTCTGATCTCCTTCCTCCTGTTCTATCTCCACCACACGTAAAGAATCTCCTGCAACTCTACTACTATCATCTTCCATCACATCCATAGGTGACCTTTACTACATTTTTTGCCTTCCCATGGAGACTCAAACCCTAGTCTGCACCTTTCATTTCCCTCACCACAGTACGATTCCCACCATATTATTTATTCCCACAACATTATTTACCCATCAAATAACTTTATCTCCATTCCCTCTTACAAGCTGAAAAACAAGCAACTCTTATCTAAATTTCTTGCTTAAAAAAGTACAATCTCATCCAAATTTAAGATAATTTTAACTTGATTAATGTTATTATTATTATTATTATTATTATTATTATTATTATTATTATTATTATTATTATAAAAACATCACTTTTTATTAAAATAGTAACTGCCTATTGTTTAAGAAAGATCTTTTGGTAATTTTCAATGTTACTACATATTGTTCGATTTTATAGGCACTATGAGCTCGTTGAGATGTGATGAGAATCCGGATTTCGGAACTTCGAGTTTACCAGGGGTACAATGTGTTCCGAACGAGGTAGGTCCTGGTCATTGGCTTATTTAAATCGAAAATGTGTGCGTTAATTGGTCGGGTTGGGTCAACACTAACACCATATGTAGCATGAATTATGTTTGTTACGAAAAATAAGATACAATGTAACTTAATAATTTAAGAAATTTTTCTCAAAGTATAATGTTATGTTGAAAGTTTAATTTAAACTTTTTACATTTGGTTAAATAAGCATTATTTAAAATTAATTAAAAAATAAATAATATTCAAGCTAAAAAGAACAGGTTCTCAAACAATAAAAGTTCCATATATCGGATGGATTTTCTTTGAAACAAAGTCAATATATGATGGCTACTCTAAATATGTAAATTCAGTTAAATAAGTTTTTTTTTTTTTTTTTTTTTTTTTTTTTTTTTTTTTTTTTTTTTTTTTGAAAGTTAAGTATAATTTACATTAGCCCAACCACAAAATAATGGTTAAGGCAACAAGTTAAACTTAGACCAATCTTCCCAAGTCGACCAATATTAACGCGTTCTCTTATCAGGTCACCCCCAAATCTCGGTCATTCCCAATTCCAGCAACGCATTCGAGAGTCAAGAAGGATGATAAAGGGAGGAAGAAGCAAGCTCAAATGCATTATTATGAGCACCAAGGTAGCAATAACTCTAGTGGTGATGTCGGCCACTCAGAAGCGCGTGTTTATGAGAAGTTTATATATATATATATATATATATATATATATATATATATATATATATATATATATATATATATATATATATATATATATATATATATAGAGAGAGAGAGAGAGAGAGAGAGAGAGAGAGAGAGGATCAGGTACATTTTTGTCTTTTAGTGCGGATGGTACGGACGATTCTCAGCCCTCCATCTAGTCAACCATCTGAAAAAGGCGGAGTGACAATATCGTAAATATCCCGTCTTTTTTTAAGATCGTTACTATCGTATTAGCTTTTTTTCTGAAAAAAAATTAAAAAAAAATAAAAAAATAAAGAGGACAACAAATAATTAAGAATCGCTGAAAAAAATTTCAAAAAAAAAAATCATTTTCATTGTTAAAGGTATTGTGATATCAGAATCTGATTTTGACTTTTTTACAAAAGTCAAGATCTGATCTTGACTTTGTCAAGATCAGATCTTGACTTTTGTAAAAAAGTCAAAATCAGATTCTGAAAACTTTTTTTGTTAATAAAAAATTTAATATTACAATAACTTTTTTAATATCGTAAAAACTTTTTCTTAATAAAAATTGTTAATATCGCCTTAACTATCATGCTTTCTTAATATCAAAGTTAATTTTTTTTAATATCACTTTAACTTTTTCTTAATATCGTAATATCACGGTTCAGTTTTACATGTAAAAAAGCTTAATATCACGTTGGTTTTATAATATCACAGTAACTATCATGGGTTTTTAATATCACGGTTCATTTTTACATGTAAAAAAGCTTAATATCACGGTAGCACTCATAATATTGTTAATATCACATTAGCACTCATAATCAAAAAAGAAAAAAGTGCTCAGAAAAATCTGAAAAAATAAAAAAATAAAAGAACACAACTAGAGTAAGGATCGCTGAGAAGGAAAAAAATCAAAAAAATCGTTTTCATGATCAATTGGTACCGTGATATTAGCGTCAGATCTTGACTTTTTTTTACAAAAAGTCAAGATCAGATTCTGGAATGGGCGGTCCAGATCCATCTACACATCCGCACTAAAAAAAACCATCCGCACGTGATCCTTTGCCTATATATATATATATATATATATATATATATATATATATATATATATATATATATATATATATATATATATATATATATATATATATGTATATATACGTATATATATATATATATATACACGTATATATACGTATATATATATATATATATATATATATATATATATATATATATATATATATATATATATATATATATATATATATATACACGTATATATACGTATATATATATATATATATATATATATATATATATATATATATATATATATATATATATATATATATGTATATATACGTATATATATATATATATATATACACGTATATATACGTATATATATATATATATATATATATATATATATATATATATATATATATATATACGTATATATATATATATATATATATATATATATATATATATATATATATATATATATATATATATATATATATATATATATATATATATATATATATATATATACGTATATATACATATATACGTATATATATATGTATATATATATATACCTATATATATATACATATATATATGTATATGTGTGTATATATATATATATATATATATATATATATATATATATATATATATATAGTTAGGATCAAATAGGAAGAATAATTAAAATAGGAATGATAAGAAGTAACCACAACCACACATTTTAGATGCACCTACAAAAGTGAATGCATGTTCCTTCAAATTTTCCCTCCTAATTTGAAATGTGTGGCTAGAATTACTTCTTACCCTTCTTATTTTAATTATTTTTCTTACTTGATCCCTTCCCTATATATATATATATATATATATATATATATATATATATATATATATATAGGGTAAGGTTCTAGAGAAAAGTGTAATTAGATAGAAAAGTGAAAAAAATAGTTATAGGGTAGATTTTGCAAATACTAATGAACTTCAAGGATAGAAAATGAAAAACAAACAAAAAAAAATGAGATTATCTAATCTGATCTTCATTTTATAACATATATTTATTCTCTTATCCTCTCCCGGAGATGAGCTACCACCACCGTTGCCATCATCTTCCTTCGTGCAACCACCGCATCAATCTTCTCTCCGCCACCGTCGCCACCGTCACCACCAGCATCGTCGCCTCGGTCTTCCATCATTCAACCACCGTGTCAATTTTCACTCCGCCACCATCACACCACCGTCGCCACGATCTTCAATCTTTGTTTTCAATACCGAGGGCAGAAACAACAACAAAGCACAAACACTACGTCGTCGATGATCTTCTCCAGGTTATTAGTTATATATAGCATTAATAATTATTTAATTTATAGAACTTTATTTATTTATTTATTTTAATGTTCAATTATTTATAACAAATATGACAAAAAAAATGCATAAAAATTGTATTTATTAAATTGCACACTAGGTGTTTGATAAAATGCGAGAGTAAATTTTTTATAAATATGATGCACTAATTTACAGCATATGTGTTTATTATTGAAGGATATGACATCTTAGGACATCTGTGTGTAAATTTGAAGTATCAGATTACACGTTAGGGCAACAGGTTGTTTTAGTGCATCTGTGTTTGTGGTTGATGCATCATTTTAAAGGTTTGTACATTTAGTGCATCATTGAACATATTAGAGCATCAGTGGGCATGATTAGTGCATCGTTATACATATTAAGGCATCATTATATGTATTTACTATTTAGTGTATCAATTTGTATGTTTAGTGCATCGTTGTTCATACAAGGGCATCCGTTTTTATTTTAGTGCATCGTTGGACATACTTGGGCATATGTTTGTATGTTTTATGCATCGCTGAAATGTAGTAGAGCATCATATGATTAGGGCATCAATTATAATGATTAGTGCATCATCAGAAATACTAAGGCATATGTGTGTATGTTTAGTGTATCCGTTTGTATTTTTAGTTCATCCTTGGTCATAGTAGGGCATTATTAATATTGTATTAGGGAATCATTGATTGTTATTAGTGCATCATGTTATACATTACAACATCCAATTGAGTATAATTAGGCAATATGATTAATCCGTCGAACATTGAAATCTGTTTGAGCATTTGTATGTTTGATTAGTGCATCAAAGAATAATAAAAAGAGCATTTGTTTGTTAGATAATAGCATACTCAAATTACTTAGGTCATATGTTTGTTTGATTGTTTGACTAGTGCATAACGGTATCATGAAACGTAACATTTGTTTTAAAACTGAATAAAGCATCAGTTTGTTTGTTTTGTTTAATGCGTATGTTTTAATAATGTATTAGGGCATCGATTTGTTTGTTTAATGCATATGCACTAAAACAATAAGGCATCTGTGTGGAATATCGTATTGAAATAATAAGGCATCTGTATAGAATAATTTAGTGCATCCGTTTGACGTATAAGGGAAAAAAAGTAATCACAACGGATATTTTTGTCAAATAGGTATGAAAGCCGGTATAAACTTGCTATCCAAAATTGATAATATAACATTATACTTCTGATGTTAGGAAGATCAAATCCATTTTCATACATGAAAACACACCCTTAATTAGATTAAATGTTTGATAGTATCTGTATCAACATTGTTTTTAGAGCTCGTTTTCTAATGTGTCATACATTTACAAGAGAATGCACAAAATATGGCAGAATTTCTAACTTCTCATCCTTTAGGTAATGAAGGTTAGTTATGTTGGTCTTCCTAGCCATCATGGCCATTCGTTGCATTACTCTCATGTAATCATGACCACTAAACGCAATCCTTCCTCAAATACTTACACTGAACCCTCCTATTTCATTAAATAAAAACATTCTAGATGTGTCTAAGAATAGAACAGATAATGATAACAGCAATGGTCTACCTTTTGCAAGCTAAAGGTGCAGGATCAGAGTTTCGAGACAGGCTCATTAGCTATGTCTAAGTATGTAGTAGAGACTACCAATTACTTCGCTACAATTGTTAGTTTCGGTAAGATATATATCCCCTTGAAGATCAAATTATTTCCATTTTAATAAAAAAAAGTGTAATAGTTTTGTTAATTGAAGATGGTAAGCTGTTTATGCTGTGCTGATGTGTGGCTAGAGATGTCAAATAGTAGTTCTTTTATGGGTCAGGCTGATATGCAAACATCTTTTGCGCACCTTTTAGATTATGTTTATTAAAAATAATGAGCGTGTTTAAACAATTTAAGATCTAGTGATGCGTGGGAATTGCACCAGGCTTTACCTCTCGAGGGATCTCGAGAAGCTTACAACCCCCACCAGGCAGTGTACCTGATCGTTGTAGTATAGTATAGTGACAAGTACCGAGGGATTGATCGTTCAACTCAGGAATAGTGTCGCTAGGATTAGAAAGCCTAAAAACTAGGTCTAGAGGTGAGGGATGATTCTTTTTGTATTTTTATATTTTTATGAAAGCAAGTAAAATCTCGGGTTTTGGAAAAGTGGGCGGAATTAGTTGCTACTCAACTAACCCAAATAACTAAGATGCAATCAAAATAAAATAACAAAAATGTAAATAAACTAAATTAAACTAGTGGTGTGAACAATAGATGGGAGAATTGTGTTTACTTAGATTTCACTACTCCCTAGATATCTTTTACATGTTAATTGTTTGTTACAGTTGCGTTGATGACGGTTTATATTCCTTAATACCAATTGTGGGGTGGCGTACGTACTTCCCCAACTCTACAAGCTCCTACTTCACTCCTATGTCGAGCCTGCAAGAAGCTTCTAACATGGGATCACTAGAATTCGCTCATGCATTAAATACAACCATAAAAACCTAGTACGCATTGGTTCATACTTCTTAAGACGTTCAAGCAAGTTACACAATGGAGATCTTCCAGTTTTCTTAAGCCTAACATCGAAATCATTCATCCATTACAACTATAAACAAGCAATCAACCTATAATCAACATCTAGGTTTCATTACATCTAAGCAAACACACAAAAGATCTAGCCTAGCATGTTAAAATCAAGACAAGCGTAAGATATATTCAGACAACACATAGACATATTGAATGAATTGAAAGGAAACTTATCTCAATTGAACATGAAGGGTTTCAAGGGGTAAAAACCCTTGAAAATACTGTAAAAGTCGTGCTAGGGTTTATTAAGTTCGACCCTAAAATTCTCCTCTTTCTAGAATGAAAATAACAAAGAGTATATATAGATTTCCTAAGGTGACGGCATCAAGAAGAAAGTTCTGACGCCGTCAACCCGCCGCCAATAATATTCTCGGACTGCCTAGATCCAGATCTGACGCCGTTATGTGTATTGCTGCTCTGGGCCGTCACCGCTTTTACTCTTGACGGCCTTGCTCTGACGCTGTCACGTTTTCACTGGGCTGTCACCATTTTTACTCTTGACGCCGTCATCAAATTGCTCTTGACGCCGTCAGGTACTGTTCCCAGCAAGGAAAATTAAGACTTTGCCGTTTTCTTCACTTTTATGCTCCAAAAACGTCCAAAATGTTTCCTTTTCCAGAATTCACTCCAAAAGTACCTTTAAGTGGGTTGTAACAAATTCTTCCTTATTAAAGGTTTAAGTGATACTACAGAAATATAAGAGTGAATAGCTTTAATAAGCTATAACAACTAATACGTGAAATCAGATAAGTACAAGTGAAAAAAGAACTGGAAAACGTAAACGTTTAATAATTAAACGTAAACAAAAACAATTTTAACAATAGTAGGATTTTGTGAGCCTTAGGGGCTTAAATGCAAATTAAATAAACTTTGAAATATTTATTTTAATATTAATAACTATTTAATTAATTATTTTTATTTAATAACTATTATTAATTATTTAATAATTAACTAATAATTAGGAAAATGTAAAATAAGTCTAGAAAATTAAAATTAAAATTTCTAAAAATCTAAAATATTATAAAACTTATTTTAAAATTAAAATTATATTTTTCACACTATTTATCTATTTATTATTAATTAATTATTATTTAATTATTATTTAACTAATTATATTGATTAACTTATTTATAATTACTAAAAAGACTTAGATAATTATGAAAAATTTTATATATCTAATTAACCATCATAGGAATCCTAAAAAAAATTATAAAAACTTTATATTATGTATTTTTAATCTAATTTACTAATTATTATTCTATTTATTAATTAATATCTAATTAAACTAAGTAAATTATGAAAATTAGTAAATGAACAGTATAAATCACAAGAAAATTTATAAAATTATTTTATGACTTATAGAAGATAGGAAAAATATAAAATATAGGTGTTACCTTATAAAATTAATTATGCTATTTAATTCTTATTTATTATTTAATTATTAATTTAACTAATATTAATTCTAAATAATACTATATGACATAAGAAAAATCTGGAAAAATTTATAAAACTACTTTAATATATAATAGATTTAATAAAAATATAAAATAGCAGAAGTGCTTATAAATAAGCTAAAAGGAAAATTAAATAGATAATTTCTATTAAATAGAAGCTATCACTATAATTAAGTTTGGTTTTTTCTTGTTTTTCTTTTACAAAACTAATTAAATACTTAAAATAAGAAACTTTAATAAAGGAAAATAATTTATAAACACAAAATAAGCACTAAGAGTGCTTATTACTCAAAACAGTTGACTTTTATTGACTTTGCTAAGAAATAAGCTCAACTGAGCTTGTGTGGGGTCCACAAGGGTAAAAGTTTGTTTCTCTGAGTTAAATAAACAATAATAAGCAAGTTTTACCCAAATAAGGTGACTGATTAAGCCACAAGATACAAATAAGCAGTTGACTTATTGTGATCTGAGACAGAATGGGGACAACTTTCCAAGCTGATTTAAGGTGGGTCCCAGTGGTGCACAGGTCAGACCAAGGGTCAAGTGTTCAAGCCTGGTAGGAGGGGGGTTGTAAGAACCTATTTATGGGGTGTGGGACCCACTAGTGAGCTCAGAAAGAGCTTGTGAAGTGTGGTGGGTTGACTGGTTCACTCAGTTAACTGAGTGAATGGAACAAGCTTCAAGCTGATTGCAGCCCTAGTGAAAGGGCTTGTGAGTGAAATATGAAGCTTGAACTGTGAAGATGGGTTGCTTAGCTACTTAAAGAACCAAAGTTCACAAGCCAAAGCTCAGTGATGAGCTTATGATGGGGTTGTGAAGTTGCTTGATTTCACTGAGTGACAGTGATATGTTTGATTTAATGCAAAAGTTAAGCAAGATAAGCAGTTCAGATAAGCAATCAAAGAGCAAATAAGCACTCACTCAAGTGACTAGCCACAAGGGCATCACAAAGGACCAAAGTACACAGACTAATACTCACTAATCAAGCTTATGAAAGCTTGTGAAAGTGGGTCTCAAATCTGTGTACAGGGGAGGTTTGTGAAGAACCACTTAAAATTAAGCACTAGATAAGCACTCTAATCAGCTAAATAAAAATTATTAAAAATAGTAACATACAGATTAGCAACAAGACTTAATTATCCTACAAGCTCAGATCCTAGTATCAAATAACAAGATCACAATAAAATTCCAAAGTTTATTCAAAAATTATGTGACTGCAATTTGACTTTTTATATTAAACCAATATGTTGACTAAAGTGAGCTTGAGTCTTAATTTATTAACTGATTATGTTATCTTAAGCTATGATATGGTGAAATTAAGCTAGGTTATCAGATTCTAAGCTAGAATGATGATTATGGACCTAAATTACTTAACAGTTAAACAGCTAGATTAGATTACAACCTATTTTGACTTTTACACTAATAAGACCTATATGTTATGACTGATATGAACTCTATTAACCTAAACAAACATGCAGCAACAAGAACTTGTAGCAATAACAGACCTATACCCAGTATGGCAACTTGATCCAAACACCCCTATATTGCACTGATTTTGAGATAATCAATTCACAAGGGTGATCCAGAGTATGTTTTGCATACATAAGCATTTAACATGTTGTAATAAGCCATATTGATCATAAAAACACAACAATTAATACAAATTGATCATGAATCACTATTATGCTAATTTGACTGACAAAGTGTAATAAGTGAGCAATAGGAGATCTAAACAACAAGTACCTAATGTCGAGCAATAATATCACTCAAACACACTGACTAAGCATGAAGGAACCAAAAATAAGTAGTAATAAGAAGTTACACAGTGAAATGCTAAAGTTGATAAAATAGCTTACAAGTGGCTTCAAGATGTTAAACTGAGATCCAATGACCAAATACCACACCTATAGCTTACCAATAAGCACTAAACCAAGATCCATCCATAATTCAATCTGCTCCAATGCATCATCTTTATACCAACTGAATTTTTTATTTTTCTAGTATATTTTTTTATTTTTGGATATTTTTTATTTCTAAGTAATATTGATTCTTTTGACTTCTAATAGCTTACATAAGCTATGTCATGTACTTATATGAGCTTAAAAGTCCCATAACAATAATAGAAACAACATTTCACTAAACATAAGATTTTGCATATAAAGTTGTATCAACTGAATTTAGAACTTAAGAACTGAATTTAAGACTTGAAACAAGTTTATTTCATACTGAAAATGCTTAACAAAAAGCTTGAAAGGTAATTCTTACACTGGAAAATAAAAGACAATTAAGTCGACATACATAAATTGAAATTAAACTAGATATCTTTGTCTTCTGCTTTCCCTTCTTTCTTTATAGCATAATTGAACTCCCCATGTGTCTCTGAACCTTTCCCATCAATAAAACTAGCCGTTGGATGAGTCAAACCCATCCAAGCCATTTAAATCAATTTTGGCGCCAAATTCCACAAAGGTTGCTTGAGGCAGTTTCATTTTAATTAAGGAACTTTGTATGGTAGTATGAGGTGGAGGGACAAGTTTGGGAGATATTTGAGCAAGTTGGGGTGGTAAGGAAGAAAACAGAGGTGAGCAAAGTAGTTTGGAGGGAAAATGAGTGAGAAGTGCATTTAATGATGGTGGGTTAGGATTGTGAGGTGGAGGAGTAGGTTGGCAGCTGTAAAGGTGGTGGAGAGGTGGCTGAAACCACCATGGTTTCTGGTTTGAAGCAGTGATGATGGTGAGTGAATAGTGATGATGGTTTTGGGAGGGATGAGGGTCAAACGGTGGTCAACACCCGTTTTTATTAAAAGGAGTGGACTGGGCTTAACTTTGGGCCTTGGGAATAGGTGGGTGGGCTGGGGTAGGCTTAGTTTGGTTTGGGGTTTAAATAATAAAAAGGGCCGGTTGGTTTTAGTTATTACACAAGGACCAAAAATGTAATTTGAGCAAAGATTGAGGACTTGATATGTAATTTTCCCAAACTTCAAATAAGGACTGAACCTGCAATTAACCATTAGTACAAGGACCACAAGTATAAATTTCATTATTTTAAACCTCAGGGACCAAATTTGCCAATTTTACAAACTCCAGGGACCAAACCTGTAATTTTCTGATTTTTGAAGGGTTTAATTTGTAACTTCTCAAAAGTTATCATAAGGACCAATTTTGTCAATTTAGAATAGTGTAAGGTTTATTTTTCACATTTTCCATTTTTCAACACCTTAGGGACTATTTTTGACACTTTTCAAAGTTGAGGGACCAAAGTTGTAAATATGTGATTTTAAACTTTAAAGGACTATTTCTTACAACTTATGAATCCCAAGGACCTTTTATGACATTTGTACAAGTTTTGATTTACCAGGGACTAGTTTTGCCAATTTTTCAAAGTTCAGGGACTGAAACTGTAAATTATGTGAAATGTTTTGTTTTTCATCAGTTTTCAATCCTTTTGCATAAAAACATAATCCAGGGATATTTTATGTATTTTAAGGCATTCCTGTGTGTTTTTATATGTTTTTGCAGTTTAAATGTAACAGAAATGATGAGTATTTACACACTCATCAGTCCCCAATGTTCAATTAAAGAATGTAAAAGTAAAAACAGGTAAAAGAATGAAATCAAATACTCCCCTGATTCGCTCGGTATGGATAGTGTGGCAACAATGTTAGATCTTCCTCCAAGAAAATGAACAATCAAAGCTTCCCTTCCAGAATATAAACCATCTTCTTGTCAAACATAACCTGTTAAACCTAGAAAACAAACAAGGCAACCTCGCGTAAAATCGGCGACAATCTATATATGCTAACAAATCCTAGAAAAATAACATATATATCTTAAATTGCTTTCTAGGAATTAAAGGGATATAATGCTTGTGGAATGAATGTTTTCAGATTTCCTGGAGTTTATAAAACTAAAGAATTAACAAAAACTTTAAGACTTCGTTACAAAAACAAAACTAGCAAAATTTCCAGATTTTTTACACGTGACGCCGTCAGGAATTCCTTCCTGACGCCGTCAGAAGTGACCTGCAGAAATCTTTATGTTAAGTTTCCGGAAAATTTCTGGAAAAACTTTGTCCTACTTCCTGGAAAATCCTGCAAATCATCATTATGACTCGATACAAGCATTTGACTCTAACAAATACGAATATACATGTCCATTTAATATTGTGGAGAATCATGATCGGTTTTGTTTCTTAAAAACATATTTGGGGTTTCCCCTTACACTTATCTTTTGTGAAATACCTTTGGATGAAGTTAAGAATAAGCCAAACAACAAAATAAAGTATTTTCACCATTTAGTTTGAAAAATGATCTACCAACAATAAACATAAAGCATGCATACGGAAACAAATAACGATCAAACAATTAAAATCACACAAAGCATGGGTTGCCTCCCAAGAAGCACTTTTCTTTATTTATGAGTCTTGTAGCTAGACTCAAGGTCATGGGTTATTACATGACCTCATCTTCAAATGTTACATCCTCCTCACTGATCATTTCATTACTATTTTCTTGATAGTGTTTTACACGTTGTATGTTGACAGTAAATTCTCTACTTTCATCGTCTAGTAACACAACAACTCCAGTTTTAGAGGAACTTTTCACCGTGAATGGCCCATACCATCTAGACTTGAGTTACCCTGGAAATAACCTTAACCGAGAGTTATACAATAGGACTTTGTCCCCTTCTGAAAATTCCTTAGGTTTCTTAATTCGTTGGTCATGCCATCTTTTTGCCCTCTCCTTATATGTAATGGAAGACTCATACGCTTCTAACCTTAGCTCATCAAGTTCGTGTAGTTGCAAGAACCTATTCGTTCTGGCAATTGTATAATCTAAATTACATGCCTTAAGTGCCCAATAAGCCTTATGTTCTAATTCTACCGGAAGGTGACATGCCTTACCATACACCATGCGGAACGGGGTCGTTCCAATAGGTGTTTTGTAGGCAGTTCGGAATGCCCATAAGGCCTCATCGAGTTTAAATGACCAGTCTTTTCTATTCTGACTAACCATTTTTTCTAGTATTCTTTTAATAGCCCTATTCGTGTTTTCGACCTGGCCATTGGTCTGTGGGTGATAGGTGGTGGAAAATCGATGGGACACTCCATATCTCCTCATGACCTTTTCCATTTGCGCATTGCAAAAGTGGGTTCCCCTATCACTGATGAGAGCTTTAGGAATTCCGAACCTAGTGAACAACTTTTTCAGGAAATGAATAACTACCCTGGCATCGTTGGTCCTAAGGGCTTGTGCCTCTACCCATTTTGAAACATAGTCGATGGCAACTAAAATATATTCATTCCCTCATGAAGACGGAAAGGGTCCCATGAATTCAATTCCCCAGACGTCGAAAACCTCACATACTTGTATAAAATTTTGAGGTGCTTCATCCCTATTTGATATGTTCCCGGCCCGTTGACATGCATCGCATGCTTGTACCATTTCTTAGACATCACGGAATATTGTGGGCCAATGGGCGGTGGTGTTTATCCCATGATGGCCCCAGAGGGGCCAGAGTGACATTCTCTCATGATTTTTGCTGCCTCACCTCCCGAAACACAACGTCTGATTATTTGATCAGGACACCTTCGGAATAAAAATGGTTCATCCCAGAAGTAGTATTTTAGTTGGGCAAAGAACCTTTTCTTTTCGTATTTAGTCATGTGTTCCGGAATGAGTCTGCTTGCGAGATAGTTAGCAAAATCAGCGTACCATGGCTCATAATCTGTCATTGACATGAGTTGTTCGTCAGGAAATGAATCCCGAATCTCGCTTCTATCGTGCTCATCAAGGGGATTTTCAAGACGAGATAGGTGATCTGCCGCCAAATTCTCTGCCCCCCTTTTATCACGGATTTCAACGTCAAATTCTTGTAACAACAGAATCCACCGAATTAGTTGTGGCTTAGCATCTTGCTTAGCAAAAAGATATCGGAGAGCCGAGTGATCGGTGAAAACGACTGTCTTTGAAAGGACCAGATATTGACAGAATTTGTCGAATGCGAACACTATGGCTAATAATTCCTTTTCGGTGGTAGAGTAATTCTCTTGAGCAGGGTTCATGGTTTTGCTAGCGTAGTAAATAGGTTGGAATAGCTTATCACGCCTTTGGCCTAATACAGCTCCGACAGCATAATCGCTAGCATCGCACATGATTTCGAAAGGTAACTCCCAGTTGGGTGTAACCATGATTGGAGCTTGCGTGAGCTCCTTTTTCAGGAGGTCGAATGCATCCTTGCATTCTTGAGAGAAATCGAAAGGGGCATCCTTCATCAGCAACTGAGTCATTGGCCGAGCTAGTTTGGAGAAATCTTTGATGAATCTCCGATAGAACCCGGCGTGGCCCAAGAAGCTGCGTATTGCTTTAACAGTAGTGGGATAAGGTAACTTAGATATAGCTTCCACTTTAGCTTGGTCCACCTCAATCCCATTCCCTGAGACCTTATGTCCTAACACAATCCCTTCTTTTACCATGAAATAACATTTTTCCCAATTTAACACCAAGTTGGTTTCCTCACAACGTTTGAGCATTTTTTCTAGCTTAGCAAGACAGCGGTTGAAAGAGTTCCCGAAGACTGAAAAGTCATCCATGAAAACTTCCATGATATCTTCCATCAGTTCATGAAAGATTGCGGTCATGCATCGCTGAAAAGTGGCGGGGGCGTTACACAGCCCAAAAGGCATTCTTTTGTAGGCGAACGTTCCATAAGGGCAAGTAAACGTGGTTTTCTCTTGGTCCTCAGGTGCGATGGGGATTTGGAAATATCCCAAGAATCCATCCAAGAAACAGTAGTACTCGTGCCCAGATAATCTCTCCAACATTTGGTCAATGAATGGTAAGGGAAAGTGATATTTCCTTGTGGCATCATTGAGCTTTCTATAATCGATGCATACCCGCCAGCCTGTAACCGTTTATCTGGGGTACCATCTCACCCTTGTCGTTCTTCACTACAATTATTCCACCTTTCTTTGGTACAACCTGTACAGGACTAACCCACGGGCTATCCGAGATTGGGTAAATTAATCCTGCATCCAGAAGTTTGATGACTTCTTTTTTCGCTACTTCTTTAATGTTGGGGTTCACCCGCCTTTGGGGCTGCACGGTAGGTTTATAATTTTCTTCCATAAGAATCTTATGCGTTCAAAAAGTTGAGTCAATCCCGTTAATGTCGGCTACACTCCATGCAAGCACTCCCTTATATTTCTTTAGGACTTCTAAGAGCTTACCTTTTTGTTCATGTTCGAGGGAAGAGTTTATGATTACCGGCAGTTGGTCTTCTCCCTGAAGGAAGGCATACTCTAGGTGGTTAGGGAGTTCTTTAAGATCTAGCTTAGGGGGTTCGATAATAGAAGGCTTAAGCTTGCTTTCAGGTTTTCGGAGTTCGAGATGTTCAGTGGTCTCCTGTCTAGGGTAGAAGGAGACTGCTCCAACATCCTCCATCTTTTCTACCTCCAACAAGGGGAGAAAACTCTTATCCCGTAACCAACCTTCCTCGATCTGTTCATCAACACAGTCATCAATGACATCCGTGAGTTCATCGACCTCTCCAAGGAAATAGAACCGGTTAGCTGCTTCGAGAGAGAGGTCCATAGTGTCTTTAATGTCGAAGGTTAAGCTATCGGTTCCTACTCGTAAGGTTAACTTGCCGTCATGAACATCAATGACTGCACGAGCGGTAGCAAGAAATGGTCTTCCTAAGATGATGGGTACCAAGTCATCCTCCCCCATCTCCAAGATTACGAAGTCAACCGGGAATTTGAATTTTCTAACCTTGACTAGCACATTCTCGCATATCCCTACAGGGTATTTGACTGATCTATCGGCTAGTTGGATGTTCATACGGGTAGGCTTTAATCCGGAGTATCCTAGTTTAAGGAACATGGAGTGAGGCATGAGGATGATACTCGCCCCTAAATCGGTAAGAGCATTCTTTATCGATACAGATCCTATGGAACATGGCAAGGTGAAGCTGCCTGGATTGTCTACCTTTTTTGGTAGCCCACGATGGGTCACCACCGAACATTCTTCCCCCAGAGTCACAAGACCCTCGAGTTTCTTTTGGTTAGCGAGCAATTTTTTAAAGTATGTGCTATACTTTGGCATGTGATAGCAAGCATCAAGGAGAGGTATGATGATCACTAAGTCTTTTAGATATGACAAGAATCTTTTATTATCGTTCTCAGTTTTCTGGTTTTTTAGTCGGGATGGGAATGGGATTCTCACAGGTTGGTTAGGTGGAGTCGATGGGGTTGCCAAGGGAGGTTGTTCGGGAGCCTCACTGCTCACATCACCCTCCTCTTCGCGAGGCATTCTTGGATCGAGGGTGATAGGATGTGAGCTCAGGTAAGGGGGGTCCTTGGTTGTTGTTCCAGCTCGGGTGGTTATCGCGAACATGAGGTCTTTTTGGCTTACTGGTGGCCTGTCTTGGTTATCAAGGGTGGAGTTAAGCTTGTTGAGCCATTCTTCGATGTCATTCTGTTGCTCATCGACGAGCTCATCAAGACCTTTTAATTGTAAGCCTTTTTCTTGAGTGAAGTGACCAAGGTCATCTTCAAAAGTGCTCCTGATTTTATATTCAGGGCCTTCCTCTCCTTCTTTTCTCTTCACCAGATTTCCCCAAAGGGTGTAATCGTCGTTTTGGTAAAAAGGCAAAAGGGAGGGGTCAGCGTAGATGTCACCCCCTGACAAGCACGCATGTTCAGTCGTGGGTTCTCCTCCGCATTCCTCTACCTCGTGCGGGCCCCCACAGTAGTCACAGATTAAGTAAGGATTTGAAAGTTGTTTAGTTAATTGCGACCCAGCTAGGTATTCCATTCTTTTGTGAATTTTCTGTAGCCGATTTGAAGGTGTTGATGTGATTTCAGACATGTTGGCAGTTGACTCAGGTTCATCCCAAGTGTCATCCTGATCCTGAGCATATTCCTCAATCCTATCCCATCCTTCCTCGGTACTAAGGTTGGATAATTTCCCTTTTCTAGAATTGTTGATCCCGTTTTGGTCATTTGAGGAGACATTGTCATAGAAGATTTGGACCAGGAGCCAGAGTTCGATGCCATGATGGGGAACTTGTCTTATTAAGTCCTTGAATCTAATCCACGATTTATGGAAGGGTTCGTCCTCCCCTTTTCGAAAGCGGAGGATCTTATCCCTAAATGCTGAGGTTTTTCCTGCTGGAAAGAACTTCTCATAGAATTTGGATATGAGTTGCTCCCATGTGAAAATAGATTCAGAGGGAAATTTATCATACCACTCTTTGGCTTCTTCATAAAGGGTGAACGGGAAGAATCGTAATCAGGATGTGTCTCTAGTAGCCCCATCCGTATAGAGGGTGTCTACTATTTTCAAGAAGTCCTTGATGTGTTGAATCGGGTAATCATCATCTAGTCCACAACTTGCACACACTTTGGACAAGCCAAACATCGGTCGCATGCAAGACCTCATTGGTGTGTTCGTTTGGGAAGACAATGGCGTTTGAGAAGCCGCGAGGATTTGGGGAGGAGTAGCCCTTAAGGCGCTTAGGAATGGGAGTTGCGGGGGTACTCATATCGTTGTTGGATTGGGAGCTAGGGGTTGTAAAGTGATTTTCTGAATTTTCTTTAGAAAGGGGCACATCAAAATCGATGGTTATGCTGGATGGTTCAGGTGTTGAGAGAGATCGTTTGAGCCTACGCATTTCCCTATCAGGTTCTGCATAGGGCAAAACAAGGTCTCTAGCGGAACTACGACTCCTAGTGACTCTAAGGTTAGAGAATTCGTCGTTTGCCATGATGGCGAATGGTGGGGATTATGAACAAAGACACAAAGAAATAAGATAGACTAAAGAAAACCTAAAAATAAAAAAAATAAAATCTTACTAGAAAGGAATCTAGCAAGTAGACCTAATAAAAAGAAATCCTAACCTAGACAATAACTATTCCCCAGGCTGCGGCACCAAAAACTTGATGCGTGGGAATTGCACCAGGCTTTACCTCTCGAGGGATCTCGAGAAGCTTACAACCCCCACCAGGCAGTGTACCTGATCGTTGTAGTATAATATAGTGACAAGTACCGGGGGATTGATCGTTCAACTCAAGAATAGTGTCGCTAGGATTAGAAAGCCTAAAAACTAGGTCTAGAGGTGAGGGATGATTCTTTTTGTATTTTTATATTTTTATGAAAGCAAGTAAAATCTCGGGTTTTGGAAGAGTGGGCGGAATTAGTTGCTAGTTAACTAACCCAAATAACTAAGATGCAATCAAAATAAAATAACAGAAATGTAAATAAACTAAAGTAAACTAGTGGTGTGAACAATAGATGGGAGAATTGTGTTTACTTAGATTTCACTACTCCCTAGATATCTTTTACAGGTTAATTGTTTGTTACAGTTGCGTGGATGACGGGTTATATTCCTTAATACCAATTGTGGGGTGGCGTACTGTAACCATTGGTAAATTTCGCCTTCTAATTAAATTAATATAATATTCTAATGAAAGAATACTTATCCATTTTCTACGTCTAACCACATCTCCTCACTGCATCGCTTCGGCACTAACACAAACTGAATCACGAGGTGTGACAACCGAGAAACTTCGAGTCATTATTTTACTAATTACATTTACTTATTATCCGATTTTAAGCAAATTTATTTTAATTAAAGAACCCAATCGCGTACGTCGTAATACGTACCCGTAATTTTTCGGACTCATTTTTTTTTATATATATAATAAATTATATTTATTGTTACTTATATTTCATTTTTGAACTTTTCCGACTCTTTTGATTTGAACACGAGAATTATCTCGCAAAACATGAAAAACTACACGCAGCGCGTACCGACACGATAATAATTAATTTTTATATTTAATTATCATAAAATATTTTAATAAACATATTAAAATAAGTTATTTAATATTTTATAAAAACGTATTCCATAATTGCAAATTTTCGGGTTTCTTTTGTATTTTTACGGACCAAGCATACCTGCGATACCGGGTATACACTAAAATAAATAAATAAATAAATAAATAAATATACTCTCTTTTTCTCATTCTTGTTTACATCGACATTTCTCCCTCCCCCCTTTCTTGTTCGACTGCCATCACCAAGACACAACATCACCATCAAATTTCAATCATTTTCTCCATCAAGATTCAAGCCACGCATTCTTTGTAACCTCGGGTTTTAATTGCAACAAATCGAGGGTGTGTTGTTGATCAAAATTCGTGGGTCATATTACACCATCAAGTAGGTTCTTCACTAACTTTCAATTCTAAGTTTTTAGTTTTTCAATTGGATGGTTAATTTGCATATTATTAATTTTTGAAGTTTTAAAATTGTATCGAATGACCATTTAGGGCTGTAGAAATCGAATTGGGTACATGGTTCTTTTATGAAAATTAATAGTTAAATTATGGTGGTTAATTTGGTTAAATAAAAAGGCTATTGCAAAATTTCTTATTTTTGGCTTATTAGCTTATTTTGAGTGCTTATTGCATTTTTACAGCTTTTAAGGTGTGTTTAGACTTGTTGCTGTAAAACCCACTGATTGGGTGTGTTTGGTTTATCTTGTTTTCATTTTGGATTATTTGAGCTTATATTTTGGACTAAAAATCTTGCTGTCAAAAGTTAAATTATAGGTTCTGGGTAATTTAAAAATGTTTTGGCAAGCTAAAAGGGTTATATTTGTATTGCTTATTTTGTATAGATAAATTTTCATATAAAGAACGTCGAAAACGGACATGTAACGAAGAAGATACGACCGATTTAAGATTTAGAAAATCAAAGAAATTTTGACAGCATTTTATAGAAATATACTTGCTGATCTGATTTTTAAAATGAGGTTTCGGACCCTTTCTAGTCCGAACCGGCTTAAGTGTAAAACACGAAAGTTGTCCGAAATGATATTTTACTAAAGACAGCGCGGATTTTTAAGCTTGAAAGTGTAAAACGTGGGATTTAAGCTTGGTCAAAGTCGGACAATTTTTCTGAAAAAGTCAAAGTACCATTGCTGTTTGGAAATTAAATTGGTGTTTTTAAGCGTTTTCGAGTCCGTTTTAGCTTTAAAAACCTTAGCGAATGCTATTGTATCATTTATATATTATTAGGGAACATTAGAAACCTAATAAAGACGATACTTCATAAGCGTAAAGGTTTATTAAAAACATAATGGGGTGTTTGGAATAACGTTAAATTAAATTATATAATCTGTCATAATATTATTCAGGATGAACAGTAGCCATAAATTATTTTTGATAACTTATAATCTTAAAAATATGCTAGTACACTTAATTACCTTTCCGGGGATATAAAGAACGTAAAAATCGGACTTAAAACGAGAAAGTTATGACCAAATGAAGTTTAACGAAACTTATATATTTTTAACAGCTTTTGTATAAATAATAACATCAGACCCATATTTAAAACGACGATTTTGAGTACTTTCGAGGCTGTTTCAGCCTTCCGGCGAAACACGAAAGTTGTTCGGATCGACGTTTTACATAAAATCTCTTTAGAGTCGAAACTGTGAAAATGGGTTATAACGGGTAAAAACTGAGTCAAACTGCTGTCATTTTAATAAAAAGTCAACTGTTAACTTAATTTGGTATGGGCAATTTGGTCATTTTCTGTTGAGTTTCAGGTCTCGGCCATAACTAAAAAGTTGTCCGAAACGTTGTTTTCCATAAGATCTCTTTTATATCCGAGATGTGAAAATGTGTTTTAGTGGGTCGTTTTGGCCGGGTCAGATTTAAGTAAAGTATATATATATATATATATATATATATATATATATATATATATATATATATATATATATATATATATATATATATATATATGTAGGAAAGACAACATAAAGGCTTATTAAAAATATAAAGGATTATTTGGAATTGCTTACTTGTTTTGTTTATTATTTTTAAATTATGGATTAGCCGTATTTGGTTATAGTGCACTTTTGGATGTGATGATTCAAAAGGGGCGTCTCGAGTCCGTTATTGTTTATTTTTGGTCACATTGGATAAATGTCGTTTTGTCGGATGCTTTTAAATTGCTTAATGATAGTTTTGTAAAAATATGGAAACGGCCAATAAACGAATGGGTCATGCCGAAATTTTCTAAAATTTCTAGACTTAGAATATTTTTCACAAAATGACGCTTTCCTAAATCCCGACAAAAAGACGAATAATACTAAAATTTATAAAAATTTAGATTTTTTTTAAAATCATTTAGAATGCTTTTATAGTATGTTTTCTTTTATCAGAAACTTTCTTTTGCTCTATTTTGAGGTTTCCGGATCGTGTCGAATTGTATTGTTTTACTATTTATTTATTTTCTTGATTCTTCTTATATAATACATGCGACGTATTATTTACATCGATTAATTTTATTTACTCATTCTTTCGTGTATTATATTTTCGCTTATGTTTCATATGTATATAGTACATACTTGGTATTATTTTTCCGATTTATTTTTATTTAACCAACCACCAAACTATTACAAATTGAAAACTAAATCTTTTATCAACATATCATGATGATGTAACCATCCATTCGAAAACTTAATTTCATTATTCTATTCCTAGCGTGTCTTAACCGTTAAGGTAAACCTTATCTTCTAGATCAAGCTGTCCGATCATTGTTGTGCTGTGCTTCTTGATTATCTGCTTATGTTGGTTGCTCATTCACTTCGAGGTGAGTTCATAGCCTCGCTTTTACTTACTTCAATTGTTTTATAAACCTCGCGAGGGGGATACATGCTAGTTTTTGAAATCGAATACAAGTAGTTTTTGGTATGCTTGACCCGATTACATGATTATAGTCAATTGAGTATATTTCTTGCCAATTAAGTCCCCATCATAAACCGTTAATTCCGTGGGAAACGCTAGTATTATGAATATGCATATTTGGCCTGGCGGGCCTGACCGGGTGAGTAGCGCTCATACATCAACGGTCACATAATATTGAGAGATTACGTGGTAAATGGCAAATCTTACCTTTTCGGGGCACTATTAAACTAGGTCAAGGTTCGGTTTCATGAGCTCAATACTATAAATCTTATTTCCTGACTTGTATTTGTTACATGTCAACTTAATTATAGGCGTATAACAACTTAGCCCATCATATTTTAAACTGAATTATCTTGTATTCAACTGATTACATATTAAACTCTATGAATTCACTCAACTTTATGTTGACTTTTTAGCATGTATTTTCTCAGGTTTTATTTGCTAGCTGAGCATTGCGAGCAATCGGAGTCGCGTGGATATCAAATATTGAAGGACTTGTTTCTTCACATTCGATTATTATTATTATTTTTTAATATGCAAATGAGTCATGTTTGAACTCTTAAAACTTAAAGTTTTGAATAAAAATTGTTGGGACCTTTGTACTCTGATTTATCAAATCGAATGTGACATTTTATTAAACATCTCTTTTGAGGTCGTTTTATGTAACTTGTGTGTACGAACTATGAAGTAACACCCAAATTGGTATTCCGCTGCGTTGTAAATTTTGGGGGTGTTAAACGTACGTACTTCCCCAACTCTATAAGCTCCTACTTCACTCCTATGTCGAGCCTGCAAGAAGCTCCTAACATGGGATCACTAGAATTCGCTCATGTGTTAAATACAACCATAAAAACCTAGTACACATTGGTTCATGCTTCTTAAGATGTTCAAGCAAGTTACACAATGGAGATCTGCCAGTTTTCTTAAGCCTAACATCGAAATCATTCATCCATTACAACTATAAACAAGCAATCAACCTATAATCAACATCTAGGTTTTATTACATCTAAGCAAACACACAAAAGATTTAGCCTAGCATGTTAAAATCAAGACAAGCGTAAGATATATTCAAACAACACATAGACATATTGAATGAATTGAAAGGAAACTTATCTCAATTGAACATGAAGGGTTTCAAGGGGTAAAAACCCTTGAAAATACTGTAAAAGTCGTGCTAGGGTTTATTAAGTTCGACCCTAAAATTCTCTTCTTTCTAGAATGAAAATAACAAATAGTATATATAGATTTCCTAAGGTGACGGTGTCTAGAAGAAAGTTCTGACGCCGTCACGTTTTCACTGGGCCGTCACCATTTTTACTCTTGACGTCGTCATCAAATTGCTCTTGACGCCGTCAGGTAATGTTCCCAGCAAGGAAAATTAAGACTTTGCCGTTTTCTTCACTTTTATGCTCCAAAAACGTCCAAAATGCTTCCTTTTCCAGAATTCACTCCAAAAGTACATAAAATGACAAAATGAACGATTTAGGGCAATATTTGATCAAATAAATTCCAATTCCGGCTTTAAATGACCCCCTAAAAATGGATAATTTTTCGCCTCATCATCTAGCGAGTAGCCACCCATTCAATCCAAATTGACCCTTTAACGATTATTCTTATCAGCCTAAGTCGATCGCTTATAAGCAAACGGGTTGAAAATGGATGAAAATGGTAAATATTATGGCATCTATGAGTATGATTAGTGAATCAAAAAGGTAGATATTAGGACATCTATGAGTATGATTAGTGCATCGAAAAGGTAGATATTAGGGCATCTATGAGTATGATTAGTGCATCGAAAAGGTATATATTAGTGCATCGAAAAGGTATATATATATATTTTATTAATGATATGAGGTTTGACATATTTTATGGTCACTCGCGTGAGTCCTGTTCATTCTATAAAGAATGGCATATCGGGAGGTACTTTAGTGCATCCGTTTGTATCATAGTATCCGTTTGAGACTCGTGCTAACAGTTGACTTATAAGTAAATAATAAAAGATTAGTGCTAGCTGAACTATAGGTGATATTAAAATGGATGTGATATTAACTATTTTTCGTTATTAAAAGTTTCTGCATATTTAGTACAATTAAGATAACATAGCTTGACATTTGTCTTTGTATCCACTTTATTTTTAAGGATCTTGAAACAGAAAAGGTAGATGCTCATCTTGAATGCTCTTCGATAGTAGAACATCAACTAGATTCTGATGGTGCATACGTTGGTTGCAATTTTGTCTCTATTTGTGTTGTGAATTGGTGTAATGTGTTATCTGATATTGTGCTAGCATGTTCCTTAATTAAAAGCGTAGTTTGTAAACTTCTACAAGATGCAATTGAGGAACTAAAGAACAGCCAACTTTTCCTCAAACTCCTTGAAGTTGTTTTACGGTTGGGTACACTTTGGCAATATGACCATGAAAATTAGAGGTAATGACCCTTATATTCAAAAAAATATGTATCGAAAAGGTAGATATTAGGGCATCTATGAGTATGATTAGTGCATCGAAAAGGTAGACATTAGGGTATCTATGAGTATGATTAGTGCATCGAAAAGGTATATATTAGTGCTAATATAAGTCGATACAAATCTTCTATAATGGCTTTGTCATTTTGTACGTATTACTTTAAATGAGTTGTTTCTGTCTTTTTACACGTTTGACCCGCTACGGATAAAAACATAACCTGTACTGACCAGTAAATAAGTAAATGGGTCAAATTGTAGAATTTGGATTGTGTTTTCAATCTCATGGTTTAACGTTACGGGTTCATTGTTGTAGACAATTAGTCAAGCATTCACAACTGCAATGGAACATCTTACAAAGATCTCATCTCAAGTAATAAACTTTGAACTAGGATATCCTTCTTTCATTAATATAGCTAAAAATGCCTGAGATTCTGACTTTGAATTCATTTTTCATTTCCAGTGTATGATGAGACAGTTTGAGGTTATACAAGCCCAATATCTTGATTTCAAGTTGGGATCTAATGCAAACGAAGGGAAAAAGTTGGAGATTAGATTCAGCGGTTTCTTGAAAATTAGACATGAATATTATCTTTAATTCTTCTTATTGTGTTTCTTATAGTGGATTGTCATCATGTTTAAATAATTTTCGTTATAGTTAGTTAATGTTTTGACGAGAAATTTATCGTTTCTGAAGTTGAATATTCTTCCCATGAGTGTTTTTATTTTTCAATAGCAAGTAAAGATGATTAGCTAAAATTTGAGGCTGCAAACTTTCGGAGTGCTTTTCTTTAAACGTCTTTATTTTTCATTACAAAATCTGGGGTAACGCATGAAATTATTTATTTTACTTGATTGAGATGGATTTTCGATTCAGTGAAAAGTGTATAACCAACACTCGACCCTTTATAACTTAAAATAATATGTCCGCTGTTAACAAAGTGATAGCAAAAATTGTGTTGATAACAATCTAAGTAACGTAATAAAGTAATCAACGATGATTTATCCATTTGAACATACTTGGGATGAATTCAACCCCTATTATGTTTTGGTTAAATCTTACAGTAAAAGCTATAATTACCTTTTGTACCATCAGTTTTGACTCATTTTACCATGATTCTACACCATTTTTTCAGGCAGGTACTATTTTCTGATAAACATACATATATTACCACTTTACGCATGAAAACTAAAACTTCCAAGCCAAAATACAAAAAGCCGTAAAATAATCAGCACACACTAGAATCATTATAAGAAAAATAAGATTTTTTTGTTGCAGAATAAATGTGGCACATATCAAACAGCCTACAGGGCAACTTCGAAGCTAAATACAAAAATCCGTAAATAGTTGCAACTTCAAACAGCCTACAGGGCAATTATAAGTTGTTAACTATTTAAAAAACCAAGGTTTCAATATTACGACTGTCACAATCTCATAACTTCCATAATAAAAAAATTGTATATGTTGAAATAAAGGTACATTTATTTGAAGATAGTAAGTACTCAATGAGAATTACTTTGCTCATCATACCAAATGATAAAATAAAAGGTGCATCAATGTTGAATAATAGTGCATCAATGTTAAAATAAAAGGTGAATCAATGTATATACAAATGACTCATTATATCAATGGATCTTCATGGTCACATGGAAAAGTAATGTCTTTCGAGCGTTGTCGAGACCACAGAAAAGGATCACAACACCTTCCAGTCCAACTCCAAACCACACCATGTAGTGGTGCATCGTACCTTAAAAACATAACAATTGTTAGTATTAATATAAAAAAAACACACAAAGCCATTCAAGAGAAGGCTTTAGGACTTACAAGCTACCTGCAAAACAAAAGAATAAGAAACGATGGGGAGGGAGCAGCACTAGCACAAATAACCAGACAACAATGAATTTCAGAGTCAACAGAAAGAAGAGTTTACCTTGGATTGCATATTTCTAACATTCCCAAAAACTAGCACATCGACAACCGAGTTCCAAGTTACTAGAAAAAATGCGTTTTCTTTTTACCAAAAAGGCAGTTTGAATTTACTATTATAGGCATGATGAAGCGAAAAGTGTACCGTTTTTGGGGGAAGGCCAAAGTCGAGATTATTTGATCAAATATTGCCCTAAATCGTTCCTTTAGTCATTTTAGGTATTTTTGAGAGGAATTTTACAAAAGGAAGCATTTTGGACGTTTTTGGAGCGAAAAAGTGCAGAAAACGACAAAGTTTCAAATCATGCTGGAAATTGCACTTGACGGCGTCACATATTGCTAGTGACGGCATTATGAGTTGACAAATGGGTGGATAAATCAAATACACATGAAGCGCCAAAATGTTTTGTAAAGGGGTCTTGACGGCGTCACGTACAAATTTCGAAGGCCATCAAGAGTAATTGCAAAGAGTGACGTCCCAGAACCCATATAGAGTGACGGCGTCAGAAGTGGATCTAGGCAATACGAGTTTATTTTGGCGGCGAGTTGATGGTGTCATACCTTGCTCTTGACGCCGTGATGAGTGCTCAAACACTCATCATTTTTGGTCTAATCTGAACTGCAAAACATACAAAAACACTCAGAAATGCATCAAAATACTGAAAATATTTCAAAATCGTGTTTTATATGTTTTAGATGCAAAATGAGCAAAAACAAATGAAAAACATACAAAGTTTGCAAAATTGGCAGTTTCAGTCCCCCAACTTCCATAAAATCACAAAACTAGTCCCTGGATATTCAAAATATGGAAAATTATCACCAAAAGGTCATTTTTAAATCATAAATTGTCATATTTAGTCCTTTGGTGAAAAAGTGGAAAGTTTTGGAAATTTACAAATTCAGTCCCTGGAGTTTCAAACTTTGACAGATTTGGTCCCTTGTGGGGTAATTTTGAATAAAAAATCATTTTGGGTCCTTGGGAAGTTACAAAAATCATTTTTAGTCCTTGGTGTGAAGTTTGTGGAAATTACATGTTTGGTCCCTCAAGTTTGGCAACTTGTCAAATTTGGTCCCCGGGAATTTGAAAAATGAAAAAAAATGTAATTTTTATCTTTGGACTTATGAAACTTGGCAAAAGTGGACCCTTAAAACAGGTTTGGAAAAATGGCAAAAATCAGCCCCTCACTTTCATTAAATACAAAATTAGTCCATATGGTGTCTTTGCTAACAAACCAAACGGATTCCCTTTTTATCTTAAGTCCAAAACCCAAGTCCAATACACCCTCTCCAAAGCCCACTCACACTCCACACTTACCCCTTTCTCAGCCCATTTACCTTCCCAGCCCATCTCCCACAAATAAAACTACCCCGTCCGTTTTATACTCCCACCAGTTGACCCCCAAAGTCAAACTACTCACCCTCTTCTCCCCCCACTTGGCTGCTACTCCCTGCAACACTCATACCTTTCCATTCCTCCACCTCATCATCACCTCTCCTTGTCCCCCTAGCCTCCACTAAACCCCAAACCCCATTAATACTCCTCAAACCCTCACAAGTAACCACAATCTGCCAAAAAGTCTTTTCCCGCCAAAAGGATTTAAAGGGCCAAGATTGCACCAAGCCATCCAATGGCTGAGATGATGTGTGGGAAAGTCCAAAGAAGCTGCAAGGACCCTTATAAGTGAAGAAAAACAGAGAAAGAGATAGTTAGTTAGTTAATATAGTTCTTAGTTTAGTAGATTATGTAGTTATTATGTAATTTCAATTTCTAGTTAATGAAATTAGTTTCAAAAGCTTGTAATCAACATTCTCATTGTACACTTAACTGCTTTCAATCTTAATTTAAGTTTCCTCATTTAAAATTTAGTTTTTGCATTTTTCATTGAAATTACCATTTTTCCTTAAACTTGTTTAAAGATATATTTAACTGCTCCATAGGTTCAAATGAAGTCACTTATAAGCTTTTGAAAGCTCAGTAGGCATAAAATCTTGTTTCACATCAAAACCAATAATAATCACAAAAATATAAATAAATAGAAGAAAAATTAAAAAATCAATGTGTAACAAAGAAGAAGCTGAGCAGGGTGGGATATAAAGCTTATTGGGAAGCTATAGAAAGTATTTTGTGGTTCATAATTCTCAGTTCTCAGTCTTGGTTCATTATGTAAGCCTCATTCTCACCTTTTTGCATTTAACTGTCCTTGTGTTTAAATACTGTTGTGGTTGTTAATTCATGCTTATTTAGTGATATTTATTTAAGTTGTAGCTTAGAATTAAATGTTTGCTTACTAGTTTTCATTATAGCTAATTTGTGTTCTTAAACTGCCAATATAGCATAATTGTGATCTTTAAGTCTATTATGTTATTGTTGGTTTTTGGATGATCATTTCAGCCTAGTGCATCTTAAATAGTACTTACAAGTCAGTTTCATGGGATAAAATAGTGATTTACTTTGAAATTCTCAAAATCACCTTTTTAAGGGAGTGTTTGGATTAGCTGTTATCTCTGTGATTCAAGCTTTGTTTGTTGTTACTCTTGGTTAATATATGCTACAATATGTTCTAGTATCTTAGTTAGGTCATAAAAACCATGCCTCATTTGCAAAATAGTCAAAATGACCATTTGAGCATCTTAACTGCCATCTGTTGAGGTTTTATGAGCCACAATTCCCCAATTCAGCTCAATGGTTGTTATCCTAGTCCCATATAACCTTATTTTAGCATAACAAACCATAACCAGTAATCTAGGATCACCACAAGTTCATATAAGTCAACCTTGTTAGTTTTCTCAAGATAGTCAAAGTTCATCTTTTCAGTTTTTTCCAAAACTTGAGGGATTCTTATTGAATTGTGTGATTGGATTGATGCTGTGAAATTTGTTTCCATAGATACTCTACCAACTCATCTTCATAGTCTTACCATTTTTATATTTTTTCAAATTTTCTGTTGGGCCCCACAAGGCTCCAAAGTCCCTTGCAGGGCTGCACCCTCCCCTGTGACAGCAGACTTCACCCCCACCACCACCACTTGGTGGTGGTTTTCTAGCCACCTCAGTGGGCCCCAGGCCACCAATCTTGTTCATTTCCACCCCCTCCTACCAGGGTTGGTGAATTGACCTCTGGTTTGACCTGAAAACCTGTGGACCCCACTTGGATTTAGCCCTTTTCTTTGTCCCAGATTCTGAGTGCATGTTTGGTTTTTGATTAGCTTATTCAGCTTATTTGCTTATTCATTAGATCAAAATTGCTTTTTTTTCTTGCTCACACATGCTCAATTAACTGATTTGGACCAGATTTCACCATAGTGGGTCCTACTTAAGCCATTTTTAACTCATTTCCTTGTTTGGTCAAACATAGTCAACTGTCAAGGTTTTTAAGCTCTCCACAGCTTATTTTTAAGTTATAAAAATCTTGTTTTCACAAAAGTTTGTTGTTTTAAGTTATAAAATAGTTTTTTAAAATAAAAATCCAGAAAATCCAATTTAATTTTTAAGTGATAGTTTCTATTTAATGTAATTTAATTTTAATTTTCATTTTTATATTTTTATTAAGAACTTAGCTATTTTATATTTTTATTAAATTCCTCATATATTAAAGTATTTATAATAATTTTTTCAGATTTTTATTTTGTCATTAAGTATTTATTATATTTAATCTTAGTTTTATTAATAATTAAGTAATAATTAGTTTTAAATAGCATAATTAGTTTTTATTAAGTGAAACCTAGTTTTTATATTTTTTATAGCTTTTATATGTTATAAAACATTTTTAGAAATTTTATTAGACTTTTAACTGTTCATTTTCTATTTTTCTTAATTAAAATAGTTTAATTAGATAATTAGTAATTAATTAGTAATTAATTAATAGAAAAACCAGAAAAAGACAAAAATACTTATTTTTAATTTTAAAATTAGTTTTTAGTTATTTTATAATTTTAGAAATTTTATTTTCACCTTTTTAGTATTTAATTAATATTGTATTATATTTAAGTATTTTAAATATTAATAATTAGCCTTAATTAGTATTTAATTAATAATAATTAATTAATTAGTGTAAAAATTTATTTTCTTTTTCCAAAAAATTTCTTTTACCTTTTACTTTGTAAAAAAGTCATTTTCACCCCTGGGTGTTTTCAAATTTCAGTTTTTACTTTTTATTTCGTACGTTTACGTTTTATTTAAACGTGAACGTACGCGTTTTAAGTTTTAAACGTTTCTGGTTTTTCTGACTTTCTTGTTTTATTCATATAGCTTGTTTAAGCTATTTCTTTGTAGATTCCTTAGCTTAATCACTCACAAACCCTTTTTCATCCAAATTCACCCGATCACGAAACCGTTTCATAACCATTCACACCTCGTCGGGACATAACGACCCGGGGAAACACTATATTCCGCGGAGCATTGACTCTAGGCTGTTTGACCATCTTGACCACATCCGTGGTTGACTTTGGTTGATGGTTTAGCATCAATCAAATTTTGGCGCGGCTGCCGGGGAGGTTGTGCGCGTTATTCTAAACGGTTTGCAGATTAGTGATTTTGGAATTCACTTCTTTGTAAATTTACCATCCTTTTGTATATTTTCATAAAAACGGTTCCCGAAAACATTTTAAAATCAGTTTTCAATGAACACAAAAAATCCAAAAAGATTTTCTTTCTTATTTGTATATAAAATGTCTTTCCAAAAATCCAAAAATATTCATCTTTACCCTCCGACCCTTTTGATTCTTCATTTCTTACCTTCCAAAACCATTTGATTCTTTCTATGTCTCGTCCACACTTTCTTATTTGCCAATGGTGTGATAATTCTCATAATGGTGGTAGTTGCCCCAGTTGTGGCATGGTAGAGTCAGGAAACGGGTCTCTCTATAATCAAGATCCCTATTCCTACCATGACACGACTGATTTATTCCATCAGCTACCACACCATGAGACTCAGCAGTTTTACTGTTGTGAGTACTGTGGTGGTTCACACTACAGTTCTGATTGTCAATCGGGAAACACGCTTGTCTATGAGCAATTTCCTGATAACAATTATGACTTTAGCACATACAACCCACAGCCACATCAGTTTTACTGTTGTGATTACTGTGGAGGTCCACACTTCAGTTCCGATTGTCAAACAAGGAATCCATTTCCTTGTAACAATTTTGACACATCGTATTATGACGAACCTCCATCTCCACCAATTCCTCAAAGTCTTCTCCTTGATCTTTTGGATTTAGTAAAAGACTTGAGAGGAATAACACATACCCCAGATAATCCAAACCAAAAATCGATGGAAGAATTGTTAGTTGACGAACAGGCCGCTAAAATAAATTCCCAAGATGCTTATGAAAGATCTATTAGGGAATCAATAGCAAAAGAAAAAGCAGCCAGATATAGCTCTCGATTTCGTTTCATTCCTGATGACAGTGATGATGAGGATACACTTGATATCCTTGGATTTTATAAAGATTCATCAGGTTCATCAGATGAGATTCCATCAGTTGAGATTCCATCTCAACCTACTCCTATCACACCCGAGGTTCCCACTCACTCTTTGATCATGGGGGACGAGCATCTTGACATTGTTCCTAATAAGGAATCGGACGAATTCATAAAGTATAGTGTTGAGGACCTTGTCCCAATCCCAAGAGAGTCACAGGGAACTCTTGATCATTTGTGTGATATTCCTCCTCCTATATTCTTCCCATCTAATTATGATGAGATGTTCTCCGATTCTACTGATGACAATTCGTTATCTTGTGGAGACATCGTTTATATGGAAGAATTACCTTCTAAGCTAGTTAGCTTAGAAGAAGAGAATGATGAGATTGACACTGAAATCAAGGATGAAGCACTTCGTGCAACATTATTGAATGTCGATCTCCTCATTTCTAAAATCGAGGCTTTCAATATGAAACCTATTTCATCTCCTATCCCCATAAAGGATAGTGACATTTTCTCCGATGATCCTATTCCGGAGTTTGAAGCCTTTACCTTTGATCGTAGGGGAGAGAAGATTAGTGGCAGTACCACTTCTCATTCTCAAATTTCTCTCCCCGTATATGATTCATTCACTTTTGAGGAGTTCTCCGGTGAACTCACTCATCATATCATATCTCCACCAGAGTATGATAACTTTCACTTTGATCTAGACAAAGTTGATCTTTGTGTTCCGGAGGGAAATATTCTCAACCTTGAGAATTTGATTGATATCAAAATCCCAACCCTCCCACCCATAATCTGTCTAGATCATACGAGCCTAAATGATGAGATTCATGATACACCAATCATGAATTCTCTTTCTGATGATGATGAATCAATCTTGATTGTCATCAAGATCTTTCTTCCTTTCTTCACCTACAGGGTGACTTCTCCTGTTCTTCATTCCTTCGGGAACGAAGACACTATATTTGATCCCGGCATTTTCATGTATCATTATCTTGAGCCGGATATATATCTCATCGGTGTGGAACTTTCACGTGCTTCAAATGTTTGTCCAAACATCTTGAATGAAAGTCCGATTGAGATTGTTTCTTCCACATCATGCTTCCCCAAGGACAAATGAATTCGGGGTCGAGTCAAGCTAGCGACTCGGTAAACAAAAACAGTAGCATGTTTATAGGGTTTTCACCCTAAGTGTGGGGGAGTCCCCTATGCTATGGTTACAACTGAAGTGAAAATACAAAATGGTATTTTCCACGCTTCGCTTGTAATATTGCCCTTTTACGTTCAAAATGTCGGCATAATAGCCGGGATTTTGAATATTGAGGACAATATTCATGCTAAGTGTGGGGGGGTATTTAGCTATTCTAGCGAATTTTATCACATTTCACTATATAATACCCCCATTTTGGCCAAAATTTCAAAAATTTTAAAAATTTTTCACTGGTGCTTCAAAATTTTTGTGGTAATCAGTCCGCCTTGTCTAACCGACAAAAGGGATTGGCTAGTCCAGGAGCAAACGGCTCTTGGTAAAGACATCTCAAATCCGTTTACGGCTTGCAATTTGCCAAAAATTGTATGGTTCCTCAACTCCCCAAAAACAAATGAGTTGGCTAGCCCACAAGATTATGGCTTGTGGTAAAGGCCGTGGAAAATCCATAATTGGTAATCAGCTCACCAAGATGTTGACTATTCCATCAAGAGCTGGCTAGTCCAGAAGCAAACGGCTTTTGGTAAAGACTAATCAAATCCGTTGACAGCTGGTGGTTTGCTCAAAATCACACGGTTATCAGGTGTGCCACAGTTCTTACACCTGGCTACTCCAGAAGTGATGGCTTTTGGTAAAGAGTTTAAAATCCATCAAGTTTTCAAAACAGTATTGCTAGGGACTAGCAATAGTTTAGAATGGGGGATTGATGAGTGCTCAAACACTCATCATTTTTGGTCTAATCTGAACTGCAAAACATACAAAAACACTCAGAAATGCATCAAAATACTGAAAATATTTCAAAATCGTGTTTTATATGTTTTAGATGCAAAATGAGCAAAAACAAATGAAAAACGTACAAAGTTTGCAAAATTGGCAGTTTCAGTCCCCCAACTTTCATAAAATCACAAAACTAGTCCCTGGATATTCAAAATATGGAAAATTATCACCAAAGGTCATTTTTAAATCATAAATTGTCATATTTAGTCCTTTGGTGAAAAAGTGGAGAGTTTTGGAAATTTACAAATTCAGTCCCTGGAGTTTCAAACTTTGACAGATTTGGTCCCTTGTGGGGTAATTTTGAATAAAAAATCATTTTGGGTCCTTGGTAAGTTACAAAAATCATTTTTAGTCCTTGGTGTGAAGTTTGTGGAAATTACATGTTTGGTCTCTCAAGTTTGGCAACTTGTCAAATTTGGTCCCCGGGAATTTGACAAATGAAAAAAATGTAATTTTTATCTTTGGACTTATGAAACTTGGCAAAAGTGGACCCTTAAAACAGGTTTGGAAAAATGGCAAAAATCAGCCCCTGACTTTCATTAAATACAAAATTGGTCCATATGGTGTCTTTGCTAACAAACCAAACGGATTACCTTTTTATCTTAAGTCCAAAACCCAAGTCCAATACACCCTCTCCAAAGCCCACTCACACTCCACCCTTACCCCTTTCTCAGCCCATTCACCTTCCCAGCCCATCTCCCACAAATAAAACTACCCCGTCCGTTTTTATACTCCCACCAGTTGACCCCCAAAGTCAAACTACTCACCCTCTTCTCCCCTCACTTGGCTGCTACTCCCTGCAACACTCAACCCTTTCCAACCCTCTACCTCAACATCACCTCTCCTTGTCCCCCTAGCCTTCACTAAACCCCAAACCCCATTAATACTCCTCAAACCCTCACAAGTAACCACAATCTGCCAAAAAGTCTTTTCCCGCCAAAAGGATTTAAAGGGCCAAGATTGCACCAAGCCATCCAATGGCTGAGATGATGTGTGGGAAAGTCCAAAGAAGCTGCAAGGACCCTTATAAGTGAAGAAAAACAGAGAAAGAGATAGTTAGTCAGTTAATATAGTTCTTAGTTTAGTAGATTATGTAGTTATTATGTAATTTCAATTTCTAGTTAATGAAATTAGTTTCAAAAGCTTGTAATCAACATTCTCATTGTACTCTTAACTGCTTTCAATCTTAATTTAAGTTTCCTCATTTAAATTTAGTTTTTGCATTTTTCATTGAAATCACCATTTTTCCTTAAACTTGTTTAAAGATATATTTAACTGCTCCATAGGTTCAAATGAAGTCACTTATAAGCTTTTGAAAGCTCAGTAGGCATAAAATCTTGTTTCACATCAAAACCAAAAATAATCACAAAAATATAAATAAATAGAAGAAAAATTAAAAAATCAATGTGTAACAAAGAAGAAGCTGAGCAGGGTGGTGATTTGGATTGCTTTGGGATATAAAGCTTATTGGGAAGCTATAGAAAGTATTTTGTGGTTCATAATTCTCAGTTCTCAGTCTTGGTTCATTATGTAAGCCTCATTCTCACCTTTTTGCATTTAACTGTCCTTGTGTTTAAATACTGTTGTGGTTGTTAATTCATGCTTATTTAGTGATATTTATTTAAGTTGTAGCTTAGAATTAAATGTTTGCTTACTAGTTTTCATTATAGCTAATTTGTGTTCTTAAACTGCCAATATAGCATAATTGTGATCTTTAAGTCTATTATGTTATTGTTGGTTTTTGGATGATCATTTCAGCCTAGTGCATCTTAAATAGTCCTTACAAGTCAGTTTCATGGGATAAAATAGTGATTTACTTTGAAATTCTCAAAATCACCTTTTTAAGGGAGTGTTTGGATTAGCTGTTATCTCTGTGATTCAAGCTTTGTTTGTTGTTACTCTTGGTTAATATATGCTACAATATGTTCTAGTATCTCAGTTAGGTCATAAAAACCATGCCTCATTTGCAAAATAGTCAAAATGACCATTTGAGCATCTTAACTGCCATCTGTTGAGGTTTTATGAGCCACAATTCCCCAATTCAGCTCAATGGTTGTTATCCTAGTCCCATATAACCTTATTTTAGCATAACAAACCATAACCAGTAATCTAGGATCACCACAAGTTCATATAAGTCAACCTTGTTAGTTTTCTCAAGATAGTCAAAGTTCATCTTTTCAGTTTTTTCCAAAACTTGAGGGGTTCTTATTGAATTGTGTGATTGGATTGATGCTGTGAAATTTGTTTCCATAGATACTCTACCAGCTCATCTTCATAGTCTTACCATTTTTATATTTTTGCAAATTTTCTGTTGGGCCCCACAAGGCTCCAAAGTCCCTTGCAGGGCTGCACCCTCCCCTGTGACAGCAGACTTCACCCCCACCACCACCACTTGGTGGTGGTTTTCTAGCCACCTCAGTGGGCCCCAGGCCACCAATCTTCTTCATTTCCACCCCCTCCTACCAGGGTTGGTGAATTGACCTCTGGTTTGACCTGAAAACCTGTGGACCCCACTTGGATTTAGCCCTTTTCTTTGTCCCAGATTCTGAGTGCATGTTTGGGTTTTGATTAGCTTATTCAGCTTATTTGCTTATTCATTAGATCAAAATTGTTTTTTTTTTCTTGCTCACACATGCTCAATTAACTGATTTGGACCAGATTTCACCATAGTGGGTCCTACTTAAGCCATTTTTTACTCATTTCCTTGTTTGGTTAAACATAGTCAACTGTCAAGGTTTTTAAGCTCTCCACAGCTTATTTTTAAGTTATAAAAATCTTGTTTTCACAAAAGTTTGTTGTTTTAAGTTATAAAATAGTTTTTTAAAATAAAAATCCATAAAATCCAATTTAATTTTTAAGTGATAGTTTCTATTTAATGTAATTTAATTTTAATTTTCATTTTTATATTTTTATTAAGAACTTAGCTATTTTATATTTTTATTAAATTCCTCATATATTAAAGTATTTATAATAATTTTTTCAGATTTTTATTTTGTCATTAAGTATTTATTAGATTTAATCTTAGTTTTATTAATAATTAAGTAATAATTAGTTTTAAATAGCATAATTAGTTTTTATTAAGTGAAACCTAGTTTCTATATTTTTTATAGCTTTTATATGTTATAAAACATTTTTAGAAATTTTATTAGACTTTTTACTGTTTATTTTCTCTTTTTCTTAATTAAAATAGTTTAATTAGATAATTAGTAATTAATTAATAGAAAAACCAGAAAAAGACAAAAATACTTATTTTTAATTTTAAAATTAGTTTTTAGTTATTTTATAATTTTAGAAATTTTATTTTCACCTTTTTAGTATTTAATTAATATTGTATCATATTTAAGTATTTTAAATATTAATAATTAGCCTTAGTTAGTATTTAATTAATAATAATTAATTAATTAGGGTAAAAATTTATTTTCTTTTTCCTAAAATTTTCTTTTACCTTTTACTTTGTAAAAAAGTCATTTTCACCCCCTGGGTGTTTTCAGATTTCAGTTTTTACTTTTTATTTCGTACGTTTACGTTTTATTTAAACGTGAACGTACGCGTTTTAAGTTTTAAACGTTTCTGGTTTTTCTGAATTTCTTGTCTTATTCATATAGCTTGTTTAAGCTATTTCTTTGTAGATTCCTTAGCTTAATCACTCACAAACCCCTTTTCATCCAAATTCACCCGATCACGAAACCGTTTCATAACCATTCACACCTCGTCGGGACATAACGACCCGGGGAAACACTATATTCCGCGGAGCATTGACTCTAGGCTGTTTGACCATCTTGACCACATCCGTGGTTGACTTTGGTTGACGGTTTAGCATCAATCACACCGTCAAATTACAAAATCTATATATAGTTTTCTAGTTTTCATTCATTGCGTGCAACTTTGAGGGAATAAAACCCTAGACGAATTTTCCAGCTATTTTAAGGGTTTCAACCCTTTGTTTCTTCCATGTTCAATTGAAGATAAGTACTTTACCAAATCATTCAATATGTCTATGTGTTGTTTGATTATATCTTACGCTTGTCTTCTCTTTAACATGCTAGGCTAGGTTTCCTTCGTGTTTGCTTAGATGTAAAGAAACCTAGATGTTAATTATTAGTTGATGGTTTGCTTATAATTGTTATGGATGAATAAATTCGATGTTAGGCTTAAGAAAACTGGCAGACTTCCAATTGGTAACTTGCTTGAACGTCTTAAGAAACATGATCGGATGTGTACTACGATTACTTGGATATATTTAATGCATAGGTAACTTCCAGGGATACGATGTTAGGAGCTTTTAGTCGGCTCGACATAGGATTGAGGTAGAAGCCTATAGAGTTAGGGAAGATCGTACACGACCTTACAACTAGTATTAAGGAATATAACCCGTCATCCATGTAATTGTAACAAGCTAATCAACTGGTAAAAGATATCTAGGGAGTAATGAAATCTAAGTAAACACACTTTCTCTCATTATTGTTTACACCACAAATTAGTTTAAGTTTAGTTTATTTTATTTTGATTGCATCTTTAGTTAATTGGGTTAGTTGACTAGCAACTAATTCTGCCCACTCCTTCCAAAACCGAGATTTTAATCGCTTTCCTAAAAATATAAAAATACAAAAAGAATCATCCCTCACCCCTAGACCTGGTTTAGTAGAATTTTAACCCTAGCGAACACTATTCCTAAAGTTGAACGATTAATCCCCCGGTACTTGTCACTATACTATACTACAACGAACAGGTACACTGCCTGGTGGGGATTGCAAGCTTCTCAAGATCCCTTGAGAGGTAAAACCTTTTGCGATGGTGCAATTCCACGCATCAAGTTTTTGGCGCCGCAGCCCGGGGAATAGTTATTGTCTAGGGTAAAATTTCTTTTTATTAGGTCTACTTGCTAGATTCCTTTCTAGTAAGATTTTTATTTTATTTTTATAGGTTTTCTTTAGTCAATCTTTTTCTTCGTTCCTTTGTTGATAACCTTTGCCATCCGCCATCATGGAAAGTGGTAATCTCTTTGATCCCATCAACCTACCACAACAAAACCACCCATAAAACCCACCACTACCAAACCAACCTCCTAGACCCCGAACTTTAGGAGAGTACTCCCGTCCTAGCCACCAAGGCTATCGAATCACCATTGAGCTCACTCAAGGAGCCAATGTGTCCCCCTTGCGATCCGACACCATCCGGTTGGTGCAAAGCGGATGTGCATTCCATGGACTTCGTTCCAAAGATCCTAATCAACATCTCAAGGATTTCCTCAAAATAGTAGATTCCATAGACCTTGATGTTGTATACATACCTTAAGTGATGAAAAATAAATCCTTTGATCACGTACACAAGTTGGTAGATGTTTATACATACCTTAAGTGATGTTGAAGATGAAAACGAGTTTTCTCAATCAAAAACTTATTAGTCATAGTTTTACGTCACGTGTATTTATATTTTGTGATTATCAAAACTAGTAGAGACCGAATAATGCAAATGACGTTTTTGACATTATTTGTATTAACATTTTTATATTTATTTAGCCACCTTATCCTTGAGTTCAATGGCATGTTGTGGCCCACGCCTCACGTACACACACAATACATGTGTATATCTATACATATCTTATGAGAGTTGAAATTTTAAGTTTAATAAGCATAAATTAGTGTCATGGTTTTATATCCAAAATACTAAAATTATAATAGTTTAAAGTATTCCAACATTTTTACAAAAACTATATGATTCAGATTCATATATTTCAACCGACTATTAATATTTAGATGTGTTGTTCATATTCAGACTCAAAATCTTATAAAAAACAAACAAAACTTAAATCTTGTTATATTATACTACCTCCGTTCCAAAATTAATAAGTATCCCCATTTGACATTTGAATTTTTTTTTTATCAAATTTTTATTTGTGTTATATAATATGTGATTGAAATTATATCAAAGAAAATGGATTCACAATATAAATTCATCATATAATTTGCGTCAAAATATTATATAATACAAACAAAAATATATAAGATTAAATTTCATAAAAGAAACTTTATGAAACTGACTAGTTATTTTAAGATCAAGTAAAATACTATTGTACTAGTATAACACACACTAATCTACTTTACCCTATTTTTTACTAGTCTAACACTAATATTTTTTGAACAAAGTCCAACACTAATCTACCCACTCCCATTGTTTCAAATATTTTCGAGACATGCAAACTGAATAGTAACTGAATAGTCACTTCTGTCCTCTTACTCCCACTTCTGTCCCACTCTTCTTTCCTACTTCTACTGAAAAACTGCTGCTACTAACCATATCTTGTCAAAGACCGAGATTTTCAAGATCAGGTATATAATAATAATAATAATAATAATAATAATAATAATAATAATAATAATAATAATAATAATAATAATAATAATAATAATAATAATAATAATAATAATAATAATAATAGAATTTAGTTTTAAGTTTGCGATGTTTGATTGGTATGGTTGTTTAGGGGGTGTCTGGATTAAAATAACTTCAACGTGTATATATATATATATATATATATATATATATATATATATATTAGCAATATTTGCCAAGTCACTAATGCCACTTGGCTAAAAAGAATTCATGACTATTGTCACGTTTAATCCATGTCAGCAAAACACACGCCTTTCACACTCCTGGAACAATTATCTTCACCCCCAATTCATAACAGATTCCTAATTTATACTTGAAACCCTCAATTTAATTTTGTTAATTATTCAAAACAAAAAACCACATCGTGATAATGATTTCGGTCCGCGATTTGGTGATAAAAATCATTTTGATTTGATTACCCTACATCAGATTAATGGTTAACCTAATATCGATCCACAACCATGATTCAATGCACAAATTAAATTCAGGGGTTTATGAATGATCTTCGCACCTGGTTTCATGGCGACGACATCTGATCTAACACCACAACAATATGGGGATCTTGGTTTAAAAATGCGCGCATCATTGCATTGCATTTAAAATTTCGCATTATGGTGCCTAATGCAAGGCCATCCCATATTGCCTTCGCATTATACCGCAATTGTCGCAATCTAGAATTCAGGTCATTTCAGTCAAAATTAAACCATATAAAAGAGACTTAAATATTTTAACGGCCTTTTGAAGATAAACCTTGTCAAAAAAGACGTCCAAAACAAATACAATGATGAAAAATAGTATTTGTGTCTTGCTAAGTGTCTTATGTCAAGCTTTGCTTTTGATTTATTTGTTTTACAAATGGATTATTGGCCTAATTTCAATATGCTAGAGACTTATTTTGTAAGTTTATTGCATTTACTTTGTACTTAGTATAATATACTATGCATAAATATTTTTTGTACTTTTTTTAACACTAAACGCATCGCGTCCAAAATGTGCTCGCATTTGCAACACGCATCACGCAATGGCCTTTGGGACCTGTAGCGCATCGGATCGCAAAATGCATTTTTAAACCAAGATGGGGATTTAACTTAGGGTTTTGATGATCAATTTGAATATATAATCCTCACCAGGTTTGTTTAATTTAGAATCTGATTAATACAACGATTCAATTTTGATTAGGTTGCCATGATTATTTTTATATGATATGTGTTTTTTTAATCTATTGTAAAGAATTAGGTGGCTATTGAGGTTTTGCTTGATTTTTACTATGCTTCAAAATTGGACTTTTACCTGGTTTAAATTTATTAGTTGGTATTTAGATTGTTAGGCATAAAAAAATGGTAACATGTTACTTTTATTGTTTTTAGCCGAAGAGCACAAAACTGGAACGGTAAGGCGAAAGTGATGACAATCGCATAAAGAAAGTATCTTACAAAACTGGAACATGTTACTTTTATTGTTTTCATCCTATATGGGTCAAATAAAAGAAATAATGATAATTGTGGATCAACAACAACCCACTGATACTATCTGCTTGCCTTCTTAAAGTTAGCATATTTTGATCTTTTTTTTTCAGATGGTTCACGCTAGCTTCATTTTTATGGAGATACGTTTGCATATCCAATGACCCTAAAAGGCTAAAAGTGCAATCTTAACTTTGTTGGCTCTCTCTAAGATAATCCACTATGGCTAAAAATGCAGTCATAGCTTCATCAAATCCACTATGGTAACTTTGTTGGCTCTCTTTAAAAACTTACTTTCCTATTTGCTATATTATGTGTTTTTTATATATGAGTTCAGTAGTACAAGTACAACTGTCATATAAGTTCGAATTAAGCTTATAAGCAAATCGAAACACTATCTTCAGCAAAGTCTAATCACATAAAATAAGCTGATAAACTATACTAAATAAGTTTTCTCAAACAACCCTTAAGAGCTTAATAGTTTGAGATGATGGAAATCAATGAATTACATGGAATGTCTCATTATAATGTTTGCACAAAATGTATTGATTGGGTCTAGACGGTCAACTAAGTTGAACAGGTGATGGTCAACCAAGTCAAACGTCTGAAACCAACTAACCAAGGAGTACAGTGTATTCCCGGGTCGTTATGTCCCAGCGAGATAAGCAATTGTAATTAAAAACGTTTAAAGTGATCGGGTGATTTAACAGGAGGATCAGGAATTTGATTATTATGATTAAACTACGAGATTATGATTGAGAATGGCTTAGAAACACTATTGTAACTATTATTGATGATCAGATAACCTAGAAACGTAAGTAAACCTAAAAACGCGCGTTTGAGTTTAAAATAAACGCGAACGCGCAAAACAAAAAGTGAAACGTGAGCAAATGAAGTCCTACGAATGTGAAAATTATATTTTTACAATCCTAATGACTTAAGAAAAATTTTGGAAAATTAAAATTATTTTTACCACTATTTAATTAATTACAATTAATTAATTACTAATTACTTTTTAATTAACTAAATTATACTAATTATTAATTAATTATGAAAATTAACTAGAAAAAAGAAAATTAAATTTAGAAAAATCTAAAATATTATAAAACTAATTTTAAAACAGAAAACCTATTTCTTCTACTTTTTAATTATTTATTATTAATTAAAACTAATTATTTAATTGATTTAAAATAAATTTAATTATAAAAAATACTAAATGACCAAGGAAAAATCTGAAAAAATTTCCTAAAATTATTTTAACTAAAAAGGAACCTGTGAAAAATTTAAAAGTGAGAAATGCTTATAAATAAGCAGAAAATAAGCCAAAAGGGCTTAAATAGAAGCTATCACTTTTTGTAATTTTGGATTTTCTTGATTTTCATTTTACACAACTGTTTAAATACCTCAATGAACAAACTTTAATAAAGGAACTTTGTTGGAATCACAAGAAATAAGCACTTGGGAAGTCCAAGTGCTTAACAGGTTGTTGAATTTAGCTTATTAGGATTTGTGGTCTTATGAAAAAGCTATAATCAAGCTACCTTATTGACAAACAAGTTGATACAGATTGATAACAACTTGAAATAAGACAAAAGACCCAAATTAAGCACAAGAAATAAGATGCTAACACCAAATAAGCACTTAAACAGGACACAGGCCAATGCAGGCCTCAAAGTAGGGGTTTTGGACCTCTGTGGGGTCCACTATGATAAAAGGAGGTCCAAATTGACACTTGACCTTTCAAGATGACCAGGTCAGTATCAAAATAAGCCAATAAGCTTAGCTTATGGCTTATTATTGAACCCTGGGTGAGTCTTGGTACTAGGTCACAAAGACTGATGGGTCGGTGTTGGGTTTCTGAGAACAGGCCACAAAAATGGGTCTAATAAGCTATGCCCCAATAAGTTGATTCCCAAAATAAGCTATGGTCTGAAAAGTAGGACTGCTAAGCTACAAAATAAGCCTAAATGTGGGGTGTGGGGTCCACAGAGCAGGTCTTAGTGAGTCCAAGAAAACTGGCCAAAGGCCTGGTGCAGGGGAATTGCCTTTCCCTGCAGCCTCAAAAAGCAGTTTGCACAAGCTACACAAAAAATCTAGAAAATAAGCTGAATGTAGGTTTTTGTAGCTGAGGTGAGACACTATAATTTCTGAGAATCTCAAGTTCCAATTCTCAATACTAAATTCTAGAAAATTCCCACCAGAATTGAGATTTTTGCAAAACCTGAGATTTTGACTTTTTGAAACTTGATGACAGGTTGACTTTGGTGAACTTTGGACTTGATTTAATGACTGAAAATGTAGTATTAAACTAAATTAACACTGACTTAAGCTACATTTACTATTTAGACATGGATTTGATGAGATTATGCTTCTAAATTCCTAACAGTGAACTGTTTATACTAGTTAAAAGCTAACTTTGACTTTTTCACAAAAGAACTAACAAGTTTATGAGTGGACTGAGCTATTTAGTTACTAAAGAATGGATCCTAGCTGTTTTTTACCAACAACAATCTCAGTAACACTTGCAAACCTAAATTGCCAAACACCCCTTTAACAATTATAACTAAGAAATTTTCAAAGCATTTCAAGGATTTGCTCCACAAATATGATTCCAATACTGCAAATGTACTAGTGTAAACTGATTTGGGCCAAGGAACAATACTAATAACAAAAGTTTACTAGGCTACACTTATACTTCTACCAAGACAGTTAAAACCAAAAAATTTTGAGAATAAGGAAACAAATGAACAAGAAACCTACTTCAAGCAATAGACTGAGATTAAACAACTACAAAATACTAAATCTACTCAAATGAACAATAAGCATGAACCAAACAGAAATAAGCTAGATAAACAGATCTTAGACTAATATTTTAGAGTAGAACCAAAATAAGCCAAACTTACAAGACACCCTTAGCATGAACAAAGGGTTTTCCAAAGAAGCCTATCTTTAGATAGGCTTATCCCCTTCCAAACTTGCCCTGCATTGTCTCTGAATACCTGGAACCAATCTCAAACTCACCACAGTTGACTTATATTGACCATATTCAGATTTTTGATTTTTAATACTAATTCGGGATTTTATGGTCTCTACAAGCTTTAATAAGCTTCTGGGAACCTATGTGATCCTAAGGAAGTCCATGAACCTTAATACAATTAACAACTAAGCTTATTGAGAAATTTAGAAATTTGAGTAAATTGCATAAACAAAGATGAAACTGAAACTTGAATTTTTATTACTTTAAAAAATTAAGAGTACAATAAAACAGCTACTACAATGCTTCAAAGATGAAAATTACACTAGGATTTTCTAGAAAAATAAATTCGACACTAAGATTCTAATAATAATAACTACCAACTCTCCTCCCAGCTCCATCTCTTCCTTTATATAGCTTGAATTAGGGTTTAGAGCACCCACTTGGACTTTTCCCAGCAATTTTCTTGGCCTTTGGATGACTAGAATTTAATCTAGGCCGTTGGTGAGTTTTGGCGCCCAAATTGCATTTGTCTGTTTCCCTTGATAATTGAAGCCAGGAGAGATATCTTGGACTGGGGTGTTTGTTTGGAGTGCTAGGGGAGGGTTTTGAGTGTTGAAGTGAGGGTAGTAGAGGGCGATGATGATGGAGTTTGGAGGTATGCAGGGTTGAGTGGGGTGAGGTTCAGGGGTTGTGTTTGACCGGTTATAATATTAACCTGGTGGGTGGGCTTGAAGGGTGTATGGGCCAGGTTTGAGTGGTGGGCTTGGGGTGTTATTTTGAAATGGATTTGGATTTTGGGGAGTTGGATTTGGGGTATAATACTTGGTCCGTTTGGTATTATAGAAATTACAAGGACCATATTTGCAATTCTCTGAAAATTGAGGGACCTATTCTGCCATTTTTCCAAACTTTGCTTCAAGGACCATTATTGCCATTTTATAACCCCACAAGGACTTTTGTTGATAATTTTCCATTTTAAAAATTCTCAGGGACTATTTTTGCCATTTTGGAAAGTACAGGGACCAATTGTGTAATATTCTCAAACTTTTCACCCAAGGATCGTTTTTGATAATATTTTACTTTTAAATGCCTTGGGTTGACTTTTCTTTCATTTTAAACCTTCAGGGACTAGTTTTGTCAATTTTTGAAACTTGAGGGACTGAAACTGCTAATTATGCAAACTTTGTTCGTTTTTCATTTGTTTTTAAACATTTTGCATCTAAAACATATAAAACACACTTTTGGGATAATTTCTGTATTTTGATGCATTTCTGAGTGTTTTTGGATGTTTTGGCAGTTCAGATACGATAAAAATGATGAGTATTTACACACTCATCACGTATATTGGCTATATGCATTTACATGCTTAAGTTTGCCATGGACCAGCTTAGAAGCATTGTTGGCAGATTCAACCTGTTTAGGAGCATTGTTAAAAATTTTACAAGATGTGCAGTATAATGCATTAGTAAGTAGTTTCTCATGGCTATGATTTAACCGAATATATATGGAGATGGTTTTAGGCACTCACCATGGTGGACCCAGTCACCCAGATTTGACCGTTGGCCAGAAATTCTATCATCTGTCACTCACATATACTGAGGTATACGTCTTGACATAACCTGGATGAAAAATAACTTTATCTCTTTTAAGTTTTAACCTCCGTTGTAATATATTCTAAGAAATATGATGTGTGGTTTCTAAGTAATTAAGACTATTATAAACATCGATAGATTACTTATGTCATCTTATTTACCCTTTAGAACAATCTTAAATATAAACTTACCCAGATTCGTAACTGAATTAATAAGCCAGTGGCGTATCATTTTTGTCGTATATGGTGCACTTATCTCACAAATGAATAGTGTCAAGTGTTGTCATAAAAATATATAAAGTGTTGGCATATTAGACCTTAACACAAGCTAATGCATATCAATTTACATTATTTAATTCTTTTCTTTGTTGTTTGGACATGGACTTTTGATAGGCATTAAACGTAGAAAACAGATTGAAGGACTGATAAGATCCAAATAAATAAGATATATGTGTCTAAGAATTTATGAGAGATCCAGGATTCCATTCAGTTGTGGGTTTTTATCACTTGGATTGTGTATTTGCTTCATCTAATAAAACTATATTTGCTTAACAGGGAACTATTCGCACAGATGACAAGACCAATGCTACTTAGTGTGTTTACGACTCAGATGTTGCTGTTGGGGCCTTTTTGTTTCTTCTCTCGGGTGAACCATTGCTTATGGGTGTGACTAAGTGCATGTGTTTTGGAAGGCCTTTGGCACCTGTGGAAATCGAGCTTGGGTCATCTATTTTGTGTCATCATGGTAAAATTTTTAGTTTTTGAGTAATTTTATAATCTTCTATAGTCAACAGTATTCATGAATCTCATCAACTGACCTATACAAAATTTTATAAACTCACATCTCTACATGCATCAATGGTGATGTTTGCTCTGTTAGTGCAAGGGTGAAGTTGTGGATAGTATCGAGAATCGTGATGTATAAATGTATTGCATTCATTTTTATATTCTTAATTAGACTTAACCAACCGACTAATCATGCGAATCTAAAGGGTGGGGTTATTCTAAAATGTGACATTTGTGCCACGCATTATTCCTTTGAAAGCAGCAACACTCCAAATTTCAGGTTACAATTCACCACAATGGGTTGTCGATGAACTCCTACAGTTATCAGATTTCAACTTTGACAAGGTAATGACATTTTCTCTACTTATATAAACATTATATCACATAAGGCTGCTAGATGATTTGTAAACCTATTTTACCACGGGTAAAATAGGTTGGTTACACAATTAGTCAAAATTAAACATAAACATAATTAATATTTCAATACCAAAATTAGACATAAATCTAAGGTAATGCCGCACGCGCACACATACACTTAAATTTGAATTTTGAGTTTGAGTATTTTAAAACAGTTTGTGTAATCAATTTGAGTCCATACTCAATTCAGATACAAGAAACATGATTAAGTTATTTGCAATGAGTACGTTTGAGGTTTAGTTTTTCATGTTGCTATTAGAATAGTGCCATAGTTGAGACCCCTGTTTGCTTAATATAAATGTCAGAATTATTTTTACAGGTATTTAGAAGATGTGTTTTCAAAAAGAAAGTACAAGATCTTAATACAAGGCTTGCTGAAGATACGACGGACCAGTAGGTAAGTTTATAAAGAAGAAAATAACCTCTTCTTTTTTCTTTTAATGTCTCTATGTTAGTTTTTAATAAGATGAGACTAAGAAATAGACAGTCCTATTAGATAGAAAATGAAGGATTAACAATTGAAAGATCATCTGATCTTAAATTATTATTGCAACCTTTTTCAAGTGGGTGAGACACTCAGTTTTTGGCTGTGATTGTGTTCGAAAAGAATCGTGAATGTGTTCAACAGGAAGATGTATAAGACTATGAATTTTGTTGTTACATACATCAATAAATGTTTGACATAGTATGTGGAACGCAGTACTATTTAAATTTGAATTTAATACCAAAATTAGACATAAATCTAAGGTATTGCCGCACGCGCACACATACATTTAAATTTGAATTTTGAGTTTGAGTATTTTAAAATCAGTTTGTGCAATCAATTTGAGTCCATACCCAATTCGGATACAAGAAATATGATTCAGTTATTTGCAATGAGTACGTTTGAGGTTTAGTTTTTCATGTTGCTATTAGAATAGTGCCATAGTTGAGACCTGTTAGCATTAAAATATTTATATATAGAAGTGATGGTCATTCTCATATTGTAACATTGTGTCGTTTGTTAAGTTTAGTAATAGTTTAGTCATTGGGCTTTGGACTTGGCAAGCTAATATGTTATGTGATATGTTTCATAAGCCTTGTATCTAATCATGTAACCAAGTCCAAGCCCAAGTCCATTAGAAAGCCCATGTGGCCTTTCTCTCTAACAATAAAAGGCACCTTACCTCTCATTTGTAAGGTGTGCTTGTGTGTGTATTGTGTGTGTTTTTTAATAAAAGTTCTCTTCATCTTATTCTCTCTTTATACAAATCATACGCCACACTTTATTCATATCAAGTCACCATCTTTACTTCATCTAGTGCTCATATTGGTATTAAAGTTGATATATCTAAGATCATACAAGTGGTATCAATCGCCTAACAATGATTTAGGAGTGTTTTTATCAAGTTTTTTGTTAAAAAGTTACACTTTTCATTCATTTGTGTACTTTTTCTTCAAAAAAGGTTTGATTTTTACAAGTTTTGGTGTTAAAGTTGTTGTCTTTATTGAAGTTTTAGTGTTTCTAAGTGTTTTGGGAAAGATTTGATCAAAAGAAACAAGTGGAAAAAGTGTTTTTGGTTGAAAAAATCGGATTTTTCAAGCTTTCTGATCACTTTACGCGTAACTTGGGTGAATAGTACGAATCTACAGCTGTGAACAGTACTTTCTGTCCTTTTTACGCATAAATTTTGGCCTAAAACCCTTTTCTTACGCGTAACTAAGGTCAAAACCCTTTTCTTACGCGTAACTCTGGTCAAAACCCTGTTTTTACGCTTTAGTTGGAGATCCTACGCTTAAGTTCCTACGCATAAGTTCTACGCGTAAGATTCTACGCATAAGTTTTTCTACGCATAAGATCCTACGTATAAGTTTTCTTCAACGATCAGAGATTACTCAGTACTTCCCTGACTTGGATAAGTTTGTGGAATACTTCGACACGGGATATCTTTCAAGCTTGGATAAGTTTGAGAGATCAATTTGGTTGAAAAAACCTTACGCGTAACATTCTACGCATAAACTCTAAGTTTACGCGTAAATTCAAAGTCTACGCATAAACAATCTTGTTTACGCATAACTTTAGATCTTACGCATAACTTAAAGGTTACGCATAACATCTTACGCGTAAGATTATTCAAGGTTTACGCGTAAAATCAAGCTTTACGCGTAAGTTTTTGACTTTTGACAACCAAACTTCAAACGGCCATAACTTTTGAACCGTAACTCCATTTTCGACGAATCAGCTGTCAAAACGACCGCGAGACCGAGAAGGATCATTCAAGCCAAGCTTCGAGGCCCAAATCCACTCCAAACGGAAGTTATTGAGGTTTTAAGGTTCCAGATCAAATTTTTCACCATAAAAACTTGCATCAACTTACACTAAACACAACTCATATTTCGTTGGAACGATCCAAGAATCAACTTTATCAATCTACACTTCATCAATGGCTACTCAGCAAGATATTCATGCAGCCGGTGCGGAAAACCGACCTCCAATGCTTGAAAAAGGTGGATATCTCCCATGGACAAGCCGCATGCTTCGTTACATCAAAACAAAGCCTGATGGTAAATTAATGATCAACTCCATTACAAATGGTCCATTCAAGCCACGACAAGTTCAGATTGAAGGTAATCCAAATGCAACACCTCCTACTCAACCATTCGTGCGTGAACAAACAGAAGCAGATTACACAGAGGAAGACAAGAAACAGATCGCCGCTGATGATATGGCAATGCATTTAATCCAACTTGGATTACCACGGGAGATCTTTGCTGCGGTCGACAGTTGTGAAACTGCTTATGCTATGTGGGAACGTGTTAGAAGGATTTGTCATGGAACATAGATTGGACAACAAGACATTGAGAACAAACTTCTTACTGAATAGGAGAACTTTACATCCACTAAAGGTGAACAGATTGAATCTTACTACACAAGGTTTTGCACTTTGATGAATGAGTTAATCAGAAACAAGTTGACACCTCGAACAATTGCAACAAACATCAAATTCATCAATAATCTTCCAGAAGAATGGGGTCGTTATGTTACAATTGTCAATCAAACAAAGGATTTACATAAGGTGAATTATGATCAACTCTATGACTTTTTGAAGCAAAACCAAGCTGAGGCTAATGAAGTAAGGAAAGAAAGATTGGCAAAGAATCATGATCCTCTCGCATTAATTGCTACTACACCAACACCGCTACCAGTGAACACACAACAACAATCATCATCTTCCACTCACAACTACATGCAACCATCATACATTCAACAACCAACACCGGTCTACCAACAACAGTTCTACCCACAGCAACAACAACATGTTATTCCACAACAGCAATACCAACAATTCCAAGAACCAAAATTCACTGAAAATGATGAAGCTACTGCAGCATTGACTCAAGCGTTTGCTTTTCTGTCAAAGGCATTCCAAGGACGCTATTCTACACCAACTAACAACAACCAAAGGATTTCATCGAACACTCGCAACAAGCAGATTGCTCAGCCGAGTTTCAATATGGGCAACGGAGGCCAAATGGTTGGAGTTTATGGGAATCAGCAAGGATATGCTACTGGAATTAACATGGGGAATCAGAATATGCTAAATGCAGGGAATCAGAATGCAGGAAATCAGTATGGTCAGTATGCAAGGAATCAGTTGGGTCAGCTTGTTGGAAATCAGAGGGGTCAGAATGTTGGTAATCAGGCAATGGGTAATCAGAATAGAAATGTTGCAGCTCCAGTAGTTGGGAATTTGGGAAATATGAATCAAGGTAATCCGGTAAAGTGTTTCAACTATCAGGGTGTAGGTCATATGGCAAGGAACTGTCCTACTAAGCCGAACAAGAAAGATCTAGCGTACTTGCAGAAAGCAGTGATGTTGGCACAAAAGGCAGAGGCAGGATTTCAATTGAATGCCGAGGAGAATGATTTTATGGCTCTTATGGATGACATGGAAGATAGAGAGGATATCGATGCGAACTGCATATTCATGGCGAATCTTCAGGAAGCTAAGTATGACTCAGATTCTGACACACTTCCTGTTTATGACACCAATGCACCATCTGAGGTATCCAATTTCAACACATGTCACAATAATGATATATTTGATATGTCTCCTCATGAGGAACAGCATTCTGAGAAGCTAGCACCCACTTATGATACATACCTGGACACGCCAAGTAGTAGCAATACTCCTTCAGCAACTCCAGATGTGAATCATAATGGAGGCTTCGTTTCACAGCATGCTGAGAATGATGAGGAAACACGTGCTTTGTTTGAATCATTATTGAATAATTGTCGTATTGAAATTGAGAATGTGAAAAAGGTCAATCGCGATGTTAAGGCCGCGAATGTTAAATTGACCGCTGAGCTTGAGAGTTACAAAGAAAACGTTAAAGCTTTTGAATTTCATAACAAAAGATTGTCTGAATTAGAAACTGGTTATCAAAATTCCGTTTCAAGGGAAAAACAATTGCAACTCAAGTTTGATACACTTGATGTTAATTCTTTCAAAAAGATAAAATCTTTAAACGCGGAAATTTCTGATTTACAAAACCAACTTTCTAAACAAAAAACAGCTTATACCAATCTTGAAAAAGAAAGGGATGAGTTGAAAAAGGACTTTGCAAAGAAAGAAGACAAACTTTTGGCCGAAATCGTAGAGTCAGAACACATGATTGCTCATTTAGAAGAATTAGTGGTTAAGTCGGGTCAGTCAAGTCAAACAATGAAAATGATTTCAAATCAAACTAATCTGGTTTACCATACGAAACATAAAGTGGCTCTTGGTAACAACACCCCCAGTAATCTCAAGAAAGCTCAGCAAGAACAGAATGTTTTGTATAATGGTAATATGATTTACACCAAACATGATCCTCCCGTCATTCGGGATTCTGTGCAAACGATAGAACATGTCGAAGAGAGCATTACTAAAATGAAACAAAAGGATTTGAAACCCATTGATTACAACAAATTGAACAAACTTTCGGGAATTACTTTTGTTCCACAAAAAGAACCATCTGTGTTTTCCATAAAACGACCATTCTCAAAAATGTTTTCTAAGAAAGTAATTGTTTCCAAATCTCTTTCAAAAATGGAACAAGTTTCTTCTAATAACACTTTTAATACAAGTGAGGCTAGAGAAATTTTGGATGACGTTAAAAAGAGAATTCAAGAACTTCAAAATATTATTGCTTCTAAAACTACAATCAATATTAACAACTGGCACTCTAGCTTTCATATTGAGCAGAAAAAAGTTTTTGAAAACGAAATTACTATCCCACTGAATAACATTAGTGCGAGGGTAATCCATTTTGAACATGCTTTCTTAAAAGAAACGGCCGACTTTGTCAAGGACCACAAATCCCTGGTAAATGAAGCTAATGATACTCGTGAAAACATGAATGTTTTGGAAAACCTAAATGATTATCTCTTCGAAGCTGTTTTGACCACTGACATTATGTCCATCATTTTACAAACATATTCTGTTCAAGACGATGAAAGACTGAGAGCTAAGACCTCCGAAATTGTTTCAAAATATGAAAATGCTCTTATAAAGCTTGAAAAAGAAAATGTGTCATATTTTAAACAACTTGATCAAAAAAAGGAAGAATGCAAGTATGACAAATTGTCGTATGAGCGTGCCTTAAAGAACATGAAAGAGCAAAATGATCTTTTGAGGGCTCAGCTTGAAAGTCAAAAAGGAAAGGGTGAGGAAACTAAGTTTGCAAAACCGTCAACTTCGGAGAAACGAAATGTTTCAAACACGGTTCAAAAACCAAAGATATCAATTTCAAGGTTTGCTCCAAAAGTCGATGAGCATAAGAATTTGACAAAACCAGTCACTCCAACACCCTTGCCCAAGAAAAGTGAAAATAATAAGATTGTTGATAAAGGAAAAGCGGTTGTCGAAACACCAAAAGTGATAGCACCTGGCCTTTTTAGGATTAGTCCCACTAATGCGTCTGCCTCCACTTCTAAGAAAAACGCGTGCAAAAAGGATAATTCTAAAGAGTCTAGTGATGCTAAAAAGGACAACAATATAAATCCTAATGTGTGTGCCTTACCTTCTACAGGATTAGAAAGCACCTCTAGGAGCAGCAGACTAAAGCCTAAGAGCAATACAAGGAACAATAGAGTCTCGCCTGTCTCTAAGAGTAGTAGCAAGAATAAAGTTGAAGAAGTAGAAGAACACCCTAGGAATTTACCGCTTTGTAATAAGAGACATGTTTCATCTGAATGTAATGTCAAGAGTACTGTTTCTAATGCATGTAATGACTCTGTTTGTTTAATATGCAAGAAATGTTTAATTAATGATGTTCATGATGAATGTGTTTCTAAGAATGTGAATGTTACGCCTGAACAGAAGATTGTTCCAAAAAGACCTAGTGCTAGATCCAGATCTATAGAAAGATTAGTTGCACGATTTAGGACTACCACTATTAGTCGAATGCCTAGGAACTATCTTAAATGTTGTATGTGGATTCCGACGGGTAGAGAGTTCACTCTTAAGGACGGCAAATTAGAAATAACTCAAGCTAAACAAGTAGCAACTGTCTATGAGTGTGATTCTGCTTTTATTCCTAACCCCATGGAACCAAATTCAACACGGTTTCCAAATACAAACTCTTCTGTTCTTGGCAGGTTATCGAAATATGTCTTTGGATCGTCGACTCGGGTTGCTCCAAGCACATGACCGGGAATTTAAAGCTGCTGATCAACTTCGTCTGGAAATTCATGGGAACTGTACGCTTTGGAAATGATCATGTTGCAGCTATTCAGGGTTATGGAGATCTTCGGTTTGAGAATTTTTTAATCACTCGAGTTTACTACGTCGAAGGGTTGGGACACAACTTGTTTTCAGTTGGGCAGTTTTGTGATGCAGATTTAGAAGTTGCTTTCAGGAGAAACACGGTTTTTATAAGAAATTTGGTTGGTGATGATCTCTTAATTGGAAATCGTGGTACAAACTTGTATGCTATCGACATCAACCAAATGGCTTCTACATCACCAATTTGTCTTATGACAAGGGCAACCGAAACTAAGTCCTGGCTGTGGCATAGAAGATTATCCCATCTTAATTTCGACACGATCAATAAGTTAGCCAAAGACAACATCGTCACCGGACTTCCTAAGTTCACATACACCAAGGAACACCTATGTCCATCATGCGAACAAGGAAAAAGTAAAAGAGCATCATATAAACCCAAAACCGTACCTAGTTCGGAAGCAAGGTTACATATGTTGCACATGGACTTATGTGGCCCAATGAGAGTTGAAAGCATTAATGGGAAGAAGTATATTCTTGTTATTGTTGATGATTATTCAAGATATACTTGGGTAAAGTTTTTGAGGTCAAAAGACGAAGCACCAGGCATCATCATCACCTTTCTGAAGCGTATTCAAGTTCTACTTCAAGCTCCAGTAAGGATTATAAGAACAGATAATGGCACAGAATTCACAAATCAGGAGTTAAGAACTTACCTTGAAGATGTTGGAATCACACACCAAACATCAGTTGTTAGAACTCCACAGCAGAATGGGGTAGTTGAAAGAAGAAATAGAACTCTTGTCGAAGCTGCTCGCACAATGCTGATTTTCTCTAGTGCACCTCTATTCTTATGGGCTGATGCTGTAGCCACTGCTTGCTTTACTCAAAACCGATCCCTAGTCCATCCGAGATTCAATAAAACCCCATATGAGCTAGTGAACAACCGTAAACCTGATATCTCTTACCTTCACGTGTTTGGCGTTTTGTGCTATCCGACGAATGACAGAGAAGATCTAGGAAAGTTAAAAGCTAAGGGTGATATTGGAATCTTCATTGGATATTCCGAAAACTCGAGGGCATTCAGGGTGTATAATAGACGAACGAAAAAGATAATGGAGACGATGAATGTGAAGTTTGACGAGATTTCACAAATGGCTTCTGAGAGATACGCTCTAGAACCCGCGCTTAATCCAATGGCTTCTAATCAAAACGGATTAGGACCCGAACCTAACATACAGACTTCTGGACACATCAGTTCAGGACTCGTGCCTCAAGGAGCTCAGTCAACAAACATGGATAAACCTTCAGAACAAGAACTGGAAAATTTCTTTGAGTTAATGTTTGATGAATATTATGGTGGAACTTCAACAAATGCATCTCAACAACATTCCGCTGCACCCGCTCAAAATCAACCACCACCACCACCACTGGATGCATCTACAACAATCGAAGCTAAAGCACCAAGTACCTCAACATCATCTACATCTACTCAAGCCACTCCAATACTTGAAACTGAACTACCAAGAGTTGATGAGCAAAATCAAAACACAAATTTTCAAGAAGAACCAACAAATAATTCAAACGATGTTGCGTTAGAAGAAGGAGAAGAAGTATTTGAAAACCCATTTGCAACAGACTCTGCTGAATCTTCTTCAAGGTTACAAGAACCGTCTAACACACATACGTTAAACCCAAGGTACCCTTCTACGTTTCAATGGACAAAAGACCATCCAATAGAACAAGTTATTGGTGAACCTTCAAAGCCAGTTCAGACGAGGAGACAACTTGCCACCGATCTCGAATTGTGCATTTACGTTTGCTCAATCAGCCTCAAAGAACCAAAGAACATTCGGGAAGCAATGGCAGAAAACCCATGGATTGAAGCGATGCAGGAGGAATTTCTTCAATACCTGTTACATGATAGTTGGGAACTTGTTGAACGACCACTTGATAAACGTGTTCTTGACCTCAAGTGGTTGTGGAAGAACAAACTGGATGAAGAAATGACTGTTATTCGCAACAAAGCTCGTCTCGTGGCTAAAGGTTATCCACAAGAAGAAGGGATAGATTTCGAGGAATCATTCGCGCCTGTAGCTAGACTTGAAGCAGTCCGGATTTTCTTAGCCTATGCCGCTCACAAAAACATCACAGTCTATCAGATGGACATTAAGACAGCTTTCTTGAATGGAACTCTGAAAGAAGAAGTGTATGTGAGTCAGCCAGAGGGATTCATCGACAAAGATCATCCAGACTATGTCTACAAGCTTAAGAAAGCAATTTATGGTTTAAAACAAGCTCCAAGAGCGTGGTATGACGAACTATCATCTTTCTTGCTCAAAAACAATTTCACAAAAGGAACGGTTGATGACACCTTGTTTATCAAAAAATTCAAAGATGACATTTTGATCGTTCAAATTTACGTGGACAACATTATTTTTGGATCAACCAATCCTAACCATTCAAAACATTTTGAAAATCTCATGAAAAGGAAATTTGAAATGTCCATGATGGAGGAACTAAAATTCTTTCTTGGTTTACAAATACATCAATCCCCTCGTGGTATTTTTATCAATCAAGCTAAATATACTATAGAGATTTTGAAAAAACATGGAATGGAAAACTGTGATTCCGTTGGTACTCCAATGGTCACTTCACCAAAAATAGGTGCTGATTTGTTTGGGAAACCCATCGATCCGAAGAAATATCGGAGCATGATCGGTTCTCTCATGTACCTAACTGCTAGCCGACCCGATATTCAATTTGCTGTTTGTTTGTTAGCACGGTTTCAGGCAAAGCCTACCGAACTTCACCTCAAAGAGGTTAAAAGGATCTTTCGGTACCTACGAAGAACCATTAACATGGGACTTTGGTATCCGAAGGATTCGGGGTTTAATCTAACAGCATTTTCAGATGCAGACCATGTCGGTGATCAAGTTACAGCAAAGAGTACATCAGGTGGAGCACAATTTTTAGGTGAAAAGCTCGTAAGCTAGTCGTCAAAGAAACAGGATTGTACTGCGCTATCAACCGCCGAAGCCGAGTATGTGTCTCTATCTCCGTGTTGTGCCCAAGTTCTTTGGATGAGGACACAGCTCACAGATTATGGCTTTACTTTTGACAGAATACCTATGTATTGTGACTCAAAAAGTGCCATAGCCATCTCGTGCAATCCCGTACATCACTCTAAGACGAAGCATATCAAAGTCCGCTACCATTTCATCAAAGAACACGTGGAAGAGGGTACTGTTGAATTATTTTTCGTTAAGACTGATTACCAACTCGCCGATCTATTTACTAAAGCCCTTCCAAAAGAAAGGTTTGACTATTTAGTTCGACGAATTGGCATGCGAAGCCTAACTCCTGAGGAGCTAGATCGTCTTCTCGAATCTTCTTGAAAAATGTTTTCAAAATCGCTTCGCTGTAAATATTTTTGAGAAAAACACAATACAAAATTTGAAAAACCAACAAAAACAAAACACAAAAATATAAAATTTTCAAAAAATACAAAAACAATATAAAATCAAAAAATACAAAAATATTCTTCTCACGACATGTCTCTCGTATAAATCGATATTCTGTACGTCTCTAGAAATGTCATTCAACAATGATACGGACATGTACAGATGCTTGAGCGGGAGTTCTTTAAAATGTTTTTCTAAAACATGTCGTTTCTCAAAAAATTTCTTCACTATGGCTTTCGTATACTTCAGTACGAAACCCGGACATTAAACGATGACTTCTGATTATTTTCAAATCAAGGACTCGTACGTTCAATGACGAACTCTTTTTCAAGAAGTTCGAGTCTAAACAAACGAAAAAGATTTCAAGCATAAACTCGTTTTCAAACAAAATTCTTGAGCACTTTTTCAAGATTGTTCAAAAGATTTCTCAAAATCTCTCAAAATTAGTGCTCAAGATAACTCCCTCAAAACCCTTAAGTAATTTTAAATATGCTATCATTAAGGGGGAGTTCAAAAACAAAAATGTTCCGATTTCATGCAAAATCAAATCTGTCTTTCTCTCCAAAAGCTTTTTCTTCATCAGTTGATATCAAAAATATCACGCTATGCTATTTTTGAGGGGGAGAAGACATGATTAAAAAGTGATCAAAATGTGTAAAGATTGTGGCTGAATCTCAAAAGAGCTCGACTCAGATAGTACCAATGAATTGACGAAGCTTAAAATGTCATTAATCGAAAAGACTTGTCCTGGACGGGTAATAATTTCAAGCTAGTCTAACTAGTGATGTAAGCGTGTCTCGAATAGGACTTGTCTGAGTAGAATGTACCGTATCGAGAGACTTTCTTTGGACTTGACCAGGACGGGTAATAATTTCAAGCTAGTATAACTAGTGATGTAAGCGTGTCTCGAATCGGTCATGTTCGCTGAAAGTGGATCAATTCAAAAAGTGCAAACTCCTCACGCATGTGCAAATTTCTTAAATATTCATGAGCACATGTGAAGGGGGAGTCCTTCAAAAGAAATGCAAAACTCTCGAAGTGTCAACAATGTGTTTTTTTATCATAAACACTTTGAGAGATTTTCAATAAAAGGTTTTATGGCAATGATAGGATAGTCATGGAGTTATAAGGTGACTAAGGTTAGGGAAAACCGTCCTATGATCTGCCAGAGCCGGAGGGATCTACCCAAGGACAATTCCAATAGATTAGAATTAGAAGTCCTTAGGTATGATTGAAAAAAGGAGAAAATGAGAAAGGAGAAAGAAGGGGTTGAAGAATTAAAAAGAAAAGTTATGAAAAAGGGTGAAAAGAAATAGCCCTCCAAATGTTCAACCTTAGGGCAGACACCGGGTTCAACTCATATGCTACTGGCTGTTACCAAGGTGACACCGGTATTGAAGACAAAGACGTCATGGACCCAGTGACGCACTGCACTTAACCTTCTTAACCACTCAAGTTCTCTTAAAAGAGCTTGTTTCATTCTCACGGGGAACCGGTATAACTATCGACCTGTCTCTTAGAGATGGTTGATATTGAAGCAGGAGACCTCTCCCTAATCTCCGCATAGGAAACCAAATGTGCACTTATCGAGTCTAGAGCCCCGAGATTCATCAAAAGATCTCATAGGAACACATGATATTTCTACACTGGTTGTTCATCATTAAGGACGCCAGATGTAAACTTTAGAGTCCTACGCAGATCTTAGCAATCTGCCAGAACATTTATGAGAGAATTCACACAAGTGTTTCTCAATGATTGAATGGAAACTCCTGCCAGGGTCAACATCAAGCAGCCCTGACAGCAGGTCACTTCGGTAATTCTTTATGGGTTACGCTTAGTGTTCGCGGTGGTTTCAAACGGTCTACAGTCGTGGAGTGATCCCCAGCGACTCACCCAGTCATTGAGCTACTTAGTAGGTCTCGTAAGCTCTCTCGAGAGTATCTGACATGGGAACGGCCTTGGTAAGGGTTAGAAGGAGTCTTCACACTCTGCTGTTGACGATCTCTAATTCTTATCTGTAAGTACCGGTTAATTTATTGCTAACTGTTTTCATGCAGGGACACTTCATCTCCATGGCGACAGATTCCACGTGCTCATACATACATCTGGAAGTTAAAGAAAGCTCCCTCAAAGATCTATACAACACAAAGTTCAAAGAAAGATTCTACGCCAAAAAGAAGAATCTACAAAGTATAAAGACTAAAGATCAAAGTGAAAGAAAGGGAACTACGTGCATATGAATATCAAAGTCCAAAGATGTATGAGCATGTTGGAATGGCAAACAACCACCACAGACGCAGAAGTGACGAATGGCAGATAACTCCACATCACAAAGGAACAAAGAACGATGAAAAATCAGTCATCAAAGATCACAAAGCATGAAGGAACAAAGACTAAAGACTATTCTACAACGACACACAAAGTTTAAGACAAAGAACACGGAAGACCCACTCACGTGGAGCATCATTCGAATGACCAACCCTTAGGGGGAGATTGTTAGCATTAAAATATTTATATATAGAAGTGATGGTCATTCTCATATTGTAACATTGTGTCGTTTGTTAAGTTTAGTAATAGTTTAGTCATTGGGCTTTGGACTTGGCAAGCTAATATGTTATGTGATATGTTTCATAAGCCTTGTATCTAATCATGTAACCAAGTCCAAGCCCAAGTCCATTAGAAAGCCCATGTGGCCTTTCTCTCTAACAATAAAAGGCACCTTACCTCTCATTTGTAAGGTGTGCTTGTGTGTGTATTGTGTGTGTTTTTTAATAAAAGTTCTCTTCATCTTATTCTCTCTTTATACAAATCATACGCCACACTTTATTCATATCAAGTCACCATCTTTACTTCATCTAGTGCTCATATTGGTATTAAAGTTGATATATCTAAGATCATACAAGACCCCTGTTTGCTTAATATAAATGTCAGAATTATTTTTACAGGTCTTTAGAAGATATTCATTGAAAATAATTTTGAAAAGGAAATAATTTTAGAAGATAAAATGACTAGACTTGAAAGCAATATTGAAATTGATCTTAAATGTAAATATTGTCAAGACTATAAACATGAAATTAAAATGGAAAATGAAAAAGCAAAAATATTAGCAAAATTTGAAAATAGCTCTAGATCTTTAAAATATTTACTTAACATTCAAAAGCCATTTTATGATAAACCCGGCTTAGGATTTACCGTAAATGATCCTTCAACAAATGTACCAAAACAAATAAAATCAGTTAAACCCAGTGAAGAAATTTAGAACTAATACTATTTACACTCATTATTTATTACTCTAGTCAAGAAAGTCATTGTTTGTTGATTAAAACAAACTATTAATGAATTCTTGTACTTCTCGATATCATCCTCATCATGTGCATTTAAATGCAATGGATGTTCTCAACTAACCAACTCGGACCCATGAGAATCTGGGTACCAAGCTCTTTATCGTGTTTAGGTAATTAACAAACGAAGAGTCTATTACGTTTTGGTTTGCTCACCTCGCTCTATTACTTTTGACGGCTATTGGTTCCTATCACTATGTTTCACTTTCTGCACATGATCTGCCTATGACGTTATTGCGGTCATTTATTGTCTCGGCATTGTGTTCTTCATTCTTGGAGTATTGGTTTCATGGTGTGTCCATTACTATTTCAAGATGAAGGCTCCCAAGCACAATTATTCTTAGTCTTCACGACTTGTGATGATTGGTGTGATCGATTAAGCATTTTGGATCAAGCTCCCTTGATTTCTATTGCGTTAGAATGTCACTTTGCTACTTCGACTTGTTTTGGACATACTTTTAAGATGTCTTCCATTTCTCTTATGCCCACTCTTAAAGAAAAGTTGGACCTGAGGTAAGTTTTCTTTTCAAAAACTTGCCAATATTACATTATATTAAAGAATGCTTTAATTAGTATGATTTAATTTATAATTTGCCATGCTTTTAGATTATTAATACTAATATATGCATATATGATATTAGGATTATTAACCATCTTGTAGTTTAGTCTATTATCATTTTTCTTAGTCTTCATTTATATTGAAGATTCTCTATGATCTATAGTAGAATACTTTTCATTTAAGCTATATGATCTTACTAGTTGCATTAATAGATGTATTATTATTGAGACTTGTTAGTAATTTAATATTATGATGTTCTTTGTATATATATATATATATATATATATATATATATATATATATATATATATATATATATATATATATATATATATATATATATATATATATATATATATATATATATATATGTTAATCTAGTGTGTTTGGATGATTTACTTTATCACCTCAATTATATTGCATTAAGATCATTAGAATCCACCATCTCTCTTCCATATCTTTGGTTGCCATTAGAGATGATTATATGTGACAATGGGCTTAATTGATTCTCTTGAGTATGATGAGTTTCCATTTCAAATCCTTCACTTACAATTTCTTGATTATCAAAATTAAAACATATTGTTTAAAACCTCTCTCTTTTAATAATAATTTTTCTAATATTTATAACACTCTTCTTCAAACAACGTGTTTAACTATAAACTACCATAACTTTATTTTAATCAAGATTGGATTATTTTTTTTACATGTTATGAAGCAAAACTCAATTTACTCTATTCTAATGCACACTTGAATTTATTTCAAAGCATTGTTGAATAAAACTAAAAACGTTTCATTTAAAACATATTTGATTATCTCACATATGTCATTCAATTTTATGAAAAGGACATTCATAATTTTATCAAATCATTTCATGAGAATCATGGTTTGACCATATGGATCTTGTTTGTAACAAGATTTGAAGTCCATATAATCATATCTTCCTACTTGTTACTTGTAAGTAATCATCAATATGTTTGCTCTAGCCTACATGTTATCATATAGTTACATAATTAACTAATTTGCTTTATTGCTTCCCTAGTTGCATATCTTAATTGATAAATTAGTAGATAGCATGATTATTAGAAACTAATTGTCTAATATAATTATTTCTATATCACTTGCTACATTCATGAATAGTATGCCCTATATTGTCTCAAAGAGTTGAACTTACTTGAATCCAAATCCAAAAACACAACCTTTCTGAAAATTTTCTGCCAAAAACCCATTTCTGTCATTCTGGGAACACCAGATGGGCGGCCCCCTTAATTATATAAGGCGGCCCCCTTAATTTTAAGGGGACCAGCCCCTAATTAAGGGGACCATCCATCTGATGGTCGGGGATACTGTTTTCTTTATCTCTTTTTGACCCATTTCACCCTATACTCCCCAAAATTCACAAACATATTTTGTCCCACACTATCCCTCAAAATTTACCTTCCTAAACCACATTTCTCATACACTATAAATACCCTCTTCCCATCATTAATGCCATCACACCCAAACATTTCATCTCCCAACAACCAAAAACCAAAGATTTCAAGAACCGCAAGGATCTCCGTCAAACCCGTTTGGAGGAGGAAACTTGATTCTTGTCATAACTCAAGTGATGTTGTTCCAAGTCAACCAACTACTAAACCTCAAACCCACACTAATGACTCATCTCACAACCTATCATCCACTCATTCCCTTATTAATGCTTCTTCTTATGATGAGTATGCTCAATCCCAAAACAACAATCCCAATCTTTCAATCAATACTTCACATGTTGCTCATTCAACAAAAACGCCACTCACTCATGGAGAACCTCTTCCACCCATTTCATGTTTTCATGACTACCCAAGCTCAACCATGTCTCCACCACCAAGAGTACCACCACCACATCCTACAACTTCACATGCCATTCCTATGTTGCATGTTCAAACCTTCACCCAAGACAACCATCATGTTCCACCATCATCACCTTCCTCTGAACACTTGAAGTTCGTTGAGGAGCTAAAAGAGGCTCATGAGCTTAGTGCTCTTTTAGCATTACATCTTGCTCAAGGCAATTTGGATCCACCCCAATCAAGCTCACCATCATCACCACACAACATCAACCAAATTGAGAAGCATGTTAACAATTGCCCTTGTTGCATCTTCCTTCAACAACAAACCATTGCTTTGAATGAGCACCTCACTTGGATTGAGTATCTTCTTACAAGATCTCAACAAACACCGTCACTTGAACAACATCAAAACCCTCAATCAACAAACCCTACTTCAAATCCACCACCTACAATTTCCACATCTCTAAACTCACCAACATCCATGCAACCAAAAGTTTATCTCCACTAAACCACCAAGCATTTTATATGCTTATGTTTTTCATTTTCAAATAAAACTCTTCAACTATTTTGGGATTCAAGAAAGTTTGGTGACACTCCTTATTAGCAAATTAGGATGCTCTACTTAGTTTAGTATTATATATTTATGGCCTTTGTAACAATGATTATGGGTTGACATAATCATTTTCTATTAATGAATGACTTAATATGTGTTTCTAATTATCTTTTGCCATGCTTATTATTTGTTGGTAGTATGATATATGTGTTTGCTTGTGCCATGCTTGTGCTTCTAATATTTTTCTTGCAAGAATTCCAATACTTGAACCCTTGGTGCCCTCAAAAGAGGGGGAGCATACATCAAGGGGGAGCTTCCTTCTTATTGGCTTAAGCCTTTTTGATTCTACAAAAAGGGGGACAAGTGAATATAAACTCACTAAATACTTTGTCTAAAAATTAATTTTTGGATTTAATGAGTTTAGGTTTTGTAATCATCAAAAAGGGGGAGATTGTTGATATAAATAATATCTAAAAACGTTATTCATATCTTTCGATATCTCTATGTTTTGATAATCACAAAATGAAAACTCATCAAACCAAAGATCATGACATAAACAAGTATTTAGTAGTAAATACTTACCTTTACCATCTAATCACTTAAGGTATGAATAAACAAAGTGTCTAATGCATTATAAGATCAAAGGAACACTTTTGTTAATCACTAGATATTTATAAAATGTCACAAAACATTTTATATCTTTTATAAAACATTTTTGGCATTAAAAGAATATGTTTAATTCATTACAAATTTATGAATTCAAATTTTCAACTAAAAATGGCAAATCTAATCTAGAAAAATTTCTCTCACAAAAGGACAAGAAAATCCAACGTTCAGGAGGGCGGCCCCCTTAATTATACTAGGCGGCCCCCTTAATCATTAAGGGGACCGCCCCTTAATTAAGGGGACCAGCACGCTCCAGAACAGTATTTTCTGGCCCTTTAAATACTGGATTATTCCACATATTTTTCTCACCTTTTTGCACTAAAAAATTTCTGATCTAAACATCCATTTCCTTCCTCTAAAAATCCTTTGATCTTATATACTTTGATCTTTGTTTCAAAGTGATTCAAGCCTCAACACTCAAGTGCAAAGAGAAGAATACTTCTATTAGAAGTATTACAACTTAGTAACATCTTGCTATCTAAGTTGTTTATTTATTTCATCTTGTTGATCCTTCATATTTTGGTGAATAAGGTGTATGTATTAGTTAGCTAGATTTAGTTATAAAATCTAGAATTGTTGTAAGTGTGAAGTGGAACTTGAAGTGAAGAAGTAGTGTTGGATAGTAGTGGTGATAGGAGATAGTAGCAATAGTAATTAGTAGTGAAGATATTGAAGCTTCCAAGTAGAAAAGACGAGAAGACATTAGTGGATTGAAGTTGTGAAGATATTAGTGGCTTGAAGTTGTGAAGACATTAGCGCCTTGAAGTTGTGAAGACGTTAGCGCCTTGAAGTTGTGAAGTTGCAAGACATTGAAGTCGTGAAGTATTTGTGAAGGCGTGAAGATACTTGTGGTGTGAAGAAGTGTAGAAGAAGTGAAAAGGTGTGGTGTGATATTTGTTGTGAGATTGGTTCTAGCTACGATTAGAACTCGACATTTTGCTTTGTGTCGTAAATTGGTGTAAGCTTTTGGTGTGTATGGTTTTCTCCACCATAAGGGAGGTTATTGACTTAGTGAAGAAAACTCTCGAGTTCGGTGCTCGGGGAGTGGAGTAGGGCAAGGAAGGTGTCCTTGTAGCCGAACCACTATAAATCCTTTGTCTCTCGGTTTGATCTTTCCATCTCTCACTCTTTGCTTGCTTACTTATTAGCTTTTCGTATATTGTTATAATTGTGTGTTGTGCATATATTGATTTCACATAAAGATCAAACTAGATTCCATTTACAACATTAATTGTACATTAATAAAATATAAGTACATACAATTATTAAAACACATATACATATATAAATACAAACTTATATTTAAGTGAGATATATGAAATTATAATTTCTATTCAACACTTTAAATAAGTAGTGTCTATGTGATATATGTGAATTAATTTGTATCTATAGTTTAGTTTCAAAGGTTTATACTATTAGCATCAATTCTTTAAAGCAAACTTTTATTAAAAGAAAAAGACGTAAAACTATTCAACCCCCCTTCTAGTTTTCCACAAACACATTCTTCCCCATCTACCATAGCAACAATCTTTGTTGGTCCATTATTAACAGACCTCGTACTTGCCGTTCGCCAAAATTGTGTAACCAGAGATTCATGAATAACATTAGGATAATGGATTAAGGCATAATGAATCTTGGATCTTTGGAGAAATTCCATCATTCCCACATAGTGATCATCACCCTTACCACGACCTAGAAAAGCATGTTTGTTATGATCACCTTTGAAAAGTAGTGCAGCCATTGATTGATAAGAAGAAATTAGGGTTTGGAGTGCTGAATAAGGTTGAAATGGTTTTTAAAAGTTATAACAAGAGGGAATCAGTTAATTAGGAGTGGGATTTGCACGTCGTGGTTAATTATAGAAGTTACCAAACGTTGAATGTAATTGGCATGAATTATGGAAAACAATCTTTGACCAATAATCAACTTTATAATATCCCAATTAAACTGACGCTCCAGCAGAAACCAAGTCAAACGGCAGAAACCATAAGGTCAATCCGCAGAAATCAATCAATTTTTTACTACGGTCAACCATTCATTAATCAGCAGCATCCGCAGAATCAAGCAGCAGAATCACAACTTCAGTGGTAACCAAAATATCTTTGAAAATCTCTTTGGTCAAATTTTGATTCACCCTTATTTATCTTTAAACCACCTCGCATTTATGGTAATAAATACACACGGTTTGGATGGTCTTATAAATATAGGGTAATGATTCCCAAATATCACCACACAACTTTAACAATACAAATCCCTAATCACAAATCCACCAAGCAATTAAGAACCATGGCATCCAATCCGAGTATCATCAACCTTACTTCTGACTCACCTGATTCATCATAATCACTAACATCTCCATCACCACTCAGAATGCCAACCCTCCCACGGGGTCTGACAAAAGAGCAAGCCAAAAAGAAGCGACATGATGTACCTGCTCCAAGTTCATCATCAGAGGATCTTCCACCATATCCATCTGAAATTGATGATCCTGAATACCAAATAGAGATGGAGAGAAAGTGGAATGCATTGGAGAAGGCAAACAGATCCCTCAATCCTAATGAGTCTCCTTCCAGCTTCACATCTTCTGATGAAGATGATGATGAGAGTGATGTACTCTACAACCCTACAACACCTGTGAAGCCCCAATCCTCTCGTCCAAAGCGACCATCAAAAGTAAGAAGGTCAAATCCACCATTGCCAAAGACAAGGAAAGTGGTGATTGGGTTGCCATGTCCCCAGCAGCAAGGAGTCTTCAACAACAACAAAGGCAAGGAGAAGATAGCTGAAGGCAAGGGCAAGAGCACAGTAGAATAGGAAGTGTAGGATTGATAGGCTTGTATTGCTTGTTTGAAACTTTCAATCTTATTCCTGTTTGTACTTCTGAAGTCTCAATAAACATGTTGCCTTTTTTTTCTTTACTTGATTGTTATTCTTCTGAAAAATTTGCATTCCCCTGAACTAAATAATCTATTAAAGACCATCAGCAGGAATAGACTTAAGAATGAAGTTTGTGTTATCAGCAGCAATTGGTCAAACCCTTGTGACCTTTATCCGTAGAATCCACATAGCTGGACAACTTGCACAATTAGTAATTGCTACTGACTCAACTACCTCCCATTAACTTGCATTTACTCATATTAATCCCAAATTGTAACAACCCGCATTTTCGGGACATTTCTCCTATTTACTATTCATCAGTTACTATTCATCGATCACTATTCACCGGTCACTATTCATCATTTTACTATTCATCATTTTCGGAGTCAGTTTGTGATTCCGAGAAACATTCAAAAATTTTACTATTCATGTGACACTATTCATTCCCGGAGGGAATCACTATTCATGATCATCATTCACCATTACGTAAACTGAGTTTACGGGTCTTCAAATTCGTGTAACCAGTTAGGTTTAGCTGCGAATTCATGCATCATTCATTAATGACACAATCATATAGACTGGAGTAGTCTACACATCATCAGTAACATTATCGGCACTTTAGATAATGCACGGATACGCATTATTTCAATTTACGTATGCTTAATTTGTAATTAACGTTACCACTCAGTTTTACTACTAACGTATACCCAATACTCCCGACTATGATCCTAACATATTTACATACTCATAATAATAATATAAAAATTATATTATTATTTTACCCGGTGTCTTCTAATCAATTACTATATTTTACGGTCGGAGCTTATAACTCCGTCGGTTTACGCTATTTCAATTCAATAATTATTTTAACACCCGATTATCATCAGGAATAACATTTTACAACTTTTACAACTTCGACGTATTTTATTTCACCTCGGTAACATTTATTTTTAGTTAACTCGGTACCCGATAACACCTAATGTATACACCAAACCAACTAATACATACATATCTAGACATAAACATTTATTAGCCACCAACAAGCCTCCTTATTTCACTCCTTTTGCCCCCCCCCCCCCTAGCCCCCTAAAACATGGATCTTGCATCCCTAATTAAATAATTACATGAATTTGACCAAGACCAAATATATATACTTCATATCATCAAAAAATTTCATTTACACATCAAACAACTAGCAAACTTGTCATCATTTTTCTCTCCTTCCTTGTGTGTGGATCGGCCAAGAATAACAACAAGGAAGAAATCACAAATTTTTCAAGATCAAGGTGTTTGTCAAGTCATAGTACTAATCTAGTTAAGGTTTTGAAATAAAAACCTCAAGATTATTAAGTTTTCTTGCTCAAAAATCACCAAATCTTCAAGTAAGTTACTAACAATCTTTTCTACTTTTTTTAAACATCTACTTTATATATTTTCAAGATATATTGGTTAAACATGCAAATATACTATGATCCATACCACTTATTGTATATTTTGTTTATAAACACTAGATCTATAAATTTCACTAATAATCTCATGAGATCCACCAAGATTGGTGATGTTTAGGAACCCATGACACCCTAAGAAGGTGTATGGTAGGACTTGGTACTTGGGGAGTTGATTTGAGATAGTTTGGTTAAGTCTTGAACAAGTTACAAACTAGAAAAGTTGATTTTTACAACTATATAAAAGCTACTGTCCATTTTTGTTAAACGTGGGAAACTCAGGGTCTAGGGTGTAATTTTGGACCAAATATTTAGAAAATACATTCCGAGACGAAACTATGGCCGAAAACGGGGATAAAATCCGAGTTACGACGAAAAAGATATGTTATTTTCAATTTTAACGACGAAAACTATATTTTCTGAAAATATTGAATCTGTCCCGATTTTTCTAGCTAGGAAAACTGAGATTTAATGGTATCTAGACTAGCCGAGACCTTGAGAAACCTAAAGTATACTTGATTACCTTCGCAGGGATATAAAGAACGTAGAAAACGAGCTTATAACGAAAAAGATACAAGCGTTTGAACTTAGACAATTTCTACAAATTTCCATTAGCTTTTCTATTATTATTTTGCCGTAAAACTGTCTTTGCGAGACACCACTTTCTCGGCTGTTTTTCTTTATGATCGGATCAGTTTGAGTCCGAGCCGTAGTTTTATGAAATCAAGATCTCCCAGCAAGCTTTTCAAATCAATTGACCGTTTGATCATTGGACTCGTAACGAATAAACTACGACCTCATCTATATACCCGATAAACTATATATTTTTGACAGCTTTTACTATAATGAAATTTTCTAAGTGTTGAACATAATACTTTCAAGTAACAACAATAAGAGTCGATTTTCTCATCGATCGAGACCCGTATGGCCAAAAGTTAAATGACACGACTTCAAGATATTGTTACAAGGTTTTCAAAAACGCCGAGTTTCATCACTAACCCTTAACGTACAACATTTCGCGACTTGTTTTGCTAGGCCATTTTGGGCATATTTTCAAGTAATGAAAATGTTATTTTTGCGACAAAAACCTTATATTTGCCGATAGAACACCAAACAAGGATCGTGGAGTACCGTTTCAACCTATTTCCATGAAAAGTGGTTATTAACCTAACGAGACGTCAAAAACGTATTTGTCGACGATAAACGTTATTTTCAAAACTAATGAGTGGTATCGATAACATACGTATTTGCATGTGTAGCGTCATTTCATTTCTTACATTAGATCATATCATTCATATTAGGTTGCGATTAGAGATCGTGCCTCACTTCGTGTATTCATTGTTGACTTCGTAGCTATTGCACCAGGTGAGTTCATACCCCCTACTTTTACCTGTTTTTATAACTGTTTTGGGGGAGAATGCATGCTCGTTTTTGACTAAACTCAATGCTTGAATGTGCAATTGTTTACTTAAACACTACTGTTTCTTTGAAGGCTTGATTGATTATTTAAATGCACCTATGTGTATATCGGTTGCATACTTGATTATTTCCTCACCTACCCAAATGCTTTATAAACATGCAACACACTTTATGAATTATTGCTTTTATGCAACACACTTTATGAACTCTTGCTTTTATGCAACACACTTTATGAATTCTTGCTTTTATGCAAACACTTTTATGGACCATACTGAAACTTATGTTTTATCTAAACTATTACGCGGATTAGCCTAAGCCCTTGAATCCCACTATGCCCAAACACATGAACCGTCAATTCCTGCTGGGAAGCGCGAATGTTATAAATAGATCTATTGGTGGTGACTCCCCCGTTCTGTTTGACCGGATAGGCAAACGCGAGCGTATAACATGTCGAATTACAAGTGTAACGGGATAAACACTTGCCGGGCCTCTATATTTAACATGCTTCTAGAGCATGCACACTGTTATAGCTTCGGTTGCATGAACTTAGCGCTAGCGTAATAGACTATTTTTCTATGTGATATTATATTTGTTGTAATGATCACACACTTTACTCACGGTCCACAATTCAAATTTTACTGTAAAGTAAACACTATTTTTCATGACTTTGTGAGTCACACAATGGTCACAAAACTCTCTATTGAACTCACAACACTACTGTTTTATTATAAACTTATGAACTCACCAACCTCGTGTTGACACTTTTTAGCATGTATTTTCAGGTATTAAGCAATGGCACGCTATAGGAGGTTTTGGCAGGGCATGGCATGGTCATAGAAGACTCTGATATACATTTGGGGACCGTTTAAAAGTATTTTAAAGGCCTACTTCCGCACTACTATTAAAAATGTAAATTCAACATTTTTGATTAAGCTATTTTATTCTAAATGATTCAAGTGAAAACCATTTTTGAACCTGTGTTGTTATACCAATTGAGTTACACCCCAGCTACACGTATGCTTTCGCTGGACCCGATTTTGGGGGTGTGACACAAATCAAGTCTATATAAAGAAGTCTTCAAAGCATAAGCTACTCACAACTCAATAGTACACTAATACCAACATACCAAAGTCTTCCCAAACACACCAATCATTAAACCAAACCCCAAAATTATTGATATTTCCTCTTATTCTTCTTCTGATTCCACCTTTGATATTCCCCAAATACAAAGAGCATACTACTATCTTGGGGAGGGACCATCTGATTTCTGTCCATCTCCTTCCTCATCAGAGGAAACAGAGGAAGCTCCAACTCATCTTGCTGTTGTTGTCCCTGATTTTACTCCTGTCACAGCATTCCTTACTAGTGAGATGGAAAGGGTTTGTGCTGATATGAGGAAGATCTCTGTCCCTGAAGAGCCATAGTCCTCTCAAAGGAACAAGGGTCCACTGAAGGTTGTCCTTGGACTTGCTACTCCTAAGCTCTGGAACAAAGACATGCAATCCAGAGGGGTCCACAAGAGGATGCCTGACCCCAAGGACATGGGAAAAGGGAAGAGGAAGATGGAGTAGGATTTTGGGCTGTTGAAGGTGGTAGTGTTATGGTTTTGGAATGTTGCTGGTTGTTAAGTTGTTAGGTTGTGTCTTTTGTAATCCTGATGTTTGGTAGTTTTGATGATGTACTTCCCATATCTCAATAATGAAAGAACTTTGCATTTTGTCTTTTACACCTTGTTCCACTGATATAAGTTGTGTATATCTTTGTTCATCAGCAGGAACATAACCTGTAAACCAAACATTCAAACAGAACACAAAAGGCAAACATAATGATATACAGAGTTAGTAGGAACCTGCAAAACAAAGTTAGTAAACATAATAATATACAACATGTACAATCCTCCCTCGAGGCATATGCCTCCCCTGAGGCTTATGCCTCCCCTCAAACATAGCATTCAAGGGTTGACCATCCTAATGTTGACAACTAGGTGATTAAACCTAGGTCCATCAAAAGCCTTTGTTAATAAATCAGCCAGATTATCATCAGTATAAATTTTAAGCACTTGAATTAGATGCTTCTCATTTGCATCTCTTATAAAATGGTGCCTAATTTCAATATGTTTAGTTCTTTGATGAAAAACAGGATTTTTAACAATAGAAATAGTACTTTGATTATCAATGTAGATTTTAGTGTTCATGAAGTTAAACCCATAATCCAACATTTGATTCTGAATCCAAAGTACCTGACCACAACAATTGGCAGCAGCAACATATTCTGCTTTAGTAGTAGAAGTAGCCACAATGGTTTGTTTCTTGCACTGCCAAGAGATGAGTCTTCTACCAAGAAATTGACAACCTCCTGTTGTGGATTTCCTGTCTAAATTAGCTCCTGCATAATCACTATCACTGTATGCTTCCAGCACAAATGGTGATTCCCTTGGGTACCAAAGGCCTAACTTGGGTTGGCCTTTGATGTACTTGAAAATCTTCTTCACTGCATTTAGGTGGGAAGTTAATGGAGTGACTTGATGTCTTGAGCAAGCACTGACAGCAAAGGTAATGTCAGGCCTAGAAGCTGTGAGATACATGAGTGATCCTATCATGGATCTATAGAGGTGAACATTCACAGCCTCATCTTGTTCATTTGGATTTTTAAGCTTGGGTGGTTCATATGGAGTAGTGGCAGTCCTCAAAAGTTCAAAGTCAAACTTCTTCAAGATGTCTTTAACATATTTTTCCTGATGGATAAAAATCCCTTCAGGTTGTTGTTTGACTTGTAGCCCTAAGAAAAGGGTTAATTCCCCCATTACACTCATCTGAAATTCACCTTTCATCAAATCTTCAAATTCCCTGTACCATGCTTCCTTTGTGGAGACAAAACTAATATCATCCACATAGACCTGTACTAGAATGATGTCCCTGGAGTTTTTCTTAATAAAGAGGGTCTTGTCAATTGCTACTCTTCTGTAGCCATGCTCCAATAGAAATGTTGCTCTTGGTGCTTGGTGAAGTCCATAAAGTGCCTTGACAACTTTGTACACCTTCTTAGGATTCTGGGGGTCTTCAAAGCCTTGTGGTTGAGTGACATAGACCTCCTCTTCAATTTTGCCATAGAGGAAGGCACTCTTGACATCCATCTGATATACCTTAAACCCCATGTATGAGGCAAATGCTAAAAATAATCTAATTGCCTCAACCCTAGCAACAGGTGCAAAGACTTCAGTATAATCAATCCCTTCTTCTTGTCTGAAACCTTGAGCCACCAATCTTGCTTTATTTCTGACCACAATACCTCTTGCATCCTTCTTGCATTTTAATATCCACTTGGTCCTAATAGCAATTTTCCCTGCAGGAAGATCAACAAGGACCCAAACATCTTGATTCTTGAATTGTTGCATCTCTTCCTGCATAGCTTCAACCCAACTAGGTTCACTTAAAGCTTGTTTAATGCTTTTTGGTTCAACTTGGGACAAGAAACAAGCAAACAGACAATGCTTCTGATCTGTGTGATTGTCTCTCTTTTGAGTAGACACATATGTTAGAAATGCACATTGTCCAAACTTGGTATTCTTAATGGCACTCCTGGTGAGAACCATAGCATTTGGATCACCAAGTATATTATCTTGTGGATGAATGGTGTTGATCCTTTTAGTGGTAACAGGATTAACATCAATGGAGGTATCAAGATTGGTTAGTGTAGGAGCAAAGTCTTCATCATAAGAAGGTGATTGAAAAATGCCATCACTTTGTTCAACATTAGCAAGATCTGAGGGAATGGGAAACCTGCCAAAAGGTTCATCTAAACTTGTAGATGTGATAGTGGAAACATGAACTGCAGCAGAATTGCCTTCAGCAGAATCGCCTTCAGTAGAATCAGCAGCTGCATCAGCAGATACATCAGCAGAAATAGATTTTCTGCTTTCTTCAACAGCAGCTTGTTTCAAGAGTGCTTCAGTGTCTTGGGCAAATTCAAGACCAAACCTTTCAGCTTCTTCAGCAGCTGCATGTTCTTGCTTTTTGAGTCTAGCAAGATCTTCTGCATAGGTTAAGTTTTCCACATCATCAGCAGTTTTGGCATCAGAGGCTTCTTTGTTAGGAGGACCTGCAATATGAATAGGTAGAGAAGATACAACAATAGTGGGTTCATCACATTCTGAATCACTGTCTGATTCATCTTCTAGGGTACCTGCACTGTTAGTAGGTGACACTTGTATACCTGCAGAGGGGTTGGTTTTATGTCTAGCATACCCCAAATAATTTGTTAAGTAATCAAGGTCAAAATACCATTCATGACCTTTTCCCTGAACATTTTCATTATCCTCCAGAAATTTCAGGTTAAGAGTCTCTTCTATCTTCTTTGCAGCCAAGTTATATACCCTGTAGGCCTTGCTATGAGCTGAGTAACCAACAATATACCCTTCCGCAGCTTTTGCTTCAAATTTTCCTAAGTGATCACTTGTGTTCAGAATAGTCACTTGACATCCAAAAGGTTTCAAGTATTCAATGGTAGGTTTCTTCCCTGTCAAAAGCTCATAGGGTGTCTTATTATGAGGTTTAGTAATCAACACCCTATTCAACACATAACAAGCAGTGCCAACTGCTTCAATCCAAAACATGGTGGGAAGTTTAGAGTCAGCAAGCATAGATCTTGCAGCCTCTATAAGGGTTCAATTCTTCCTTTCTGCAACTCCATTCTGTTGTGGAGTCCTAGGAGTGCTGTAGTCTCTTTTAATACCCTTTAACCCACAGAGTTCAATAAGATTAGCATTTTTGAACTTTGTCCCATTGTCACACCTTATACCTTTAATCTTCTTGTTTAGTTGGTTTTCAATGAGAACCACAAATTCTTTAAGTGTCTGAAAGGTTTGATCTTTAGTCACCAAAAAGAATGTCTAACTAAATCTACTGAAAGCATCAGTGATTACCAAACAGAAGTACTTATGGTCAATACTCCTGATGGATGTTGGACCAAAAAGATCCATATGAAGTAGCTGCAATGGTTCTGAGATTGTGCTCACAGCAGTAATGGCCTTATAGGAAGCTTTGTGTTACTTATCCTTGTTACATGCAACACAATTGTGTTCATTAGTGAATATCTTGGAAGGAAGTCCATGAACAAGTCCATCTTTAGCAAGCTTGTTGATAACTTTGAAATTAACATGTGCCATCCTTCTGTGCCATTTAGTAGATTCATCCAAGGATGCTGTAGCCACCAAGCATGCTAGATCACCTTCTGGCTTGACATCATTCAAGTCGAATGTGTAAATATTATGATTTCTTGGAACATTTAGTAATACATGACTGTCATTAGGTATTTTAAAGTCAGGTGAAAGAATGAGACAACCCTCTTCAGTGAAAAGCACAGGAAGCTTTTTGTCACAGATTTGTGAAACTGAGAACAAATTGAATCCTTGAAGTTCCTTCACATAGTAGACATTCTCAAAATCCACCTTTGGAGTTCTAATGGTTCCTTTACCAGTGATTCTTCCTATTCCACTTCCAAATCTCACTATTCCTCCATTAAAAGGCACAAAATCATGTAGCTTCTCCTAATTCCTAGACATGCTTCTTGAACAACCACTATCAACAATACCTAAGTCTTTATTAAGAAGAGGATGTTCCTACAACAACAACAGTTAATATACAACAACATGAATATATGGAGAGACTTAAGTCATAAAAGACTTGAGCCTGCCCTGTGGATCATTATTATGTAGCCAAGAAGATGAGTTAGATCCACAATTGTTCCTGGAATCCCTGTAGTTATATGGCCTTTTAAATGTCCAAGAACAATCTGTTGAGGACTTTTCAGCAGAATCCCAATTAGCCCTTCCCAAAAACATTGGGTCATTATATCCATACCAATGATTAAATCCAGAAAATGGTCTTGACATATATCTATTCCTATTGGTATTCACATATCTATTAAAAGAAACAGACCTATCAGAAGGAACAGACCAATCAGCAGGAATAGAATTCATTCTGCTGATGGTGTAATGTGCCTGTGGAACAAATGAGGGTTTGGAATAAGTATTGGTCCACTTTGGTCTAGGTCTATTATTGGCAACAGACACACCCATCCTCTTATCATGAAAATCACAATCCTTAATCAAATGCACTTTGCTACCACAAACAAAACACTTCTTCTTCCTAGAAGATTTATTAAATCCAAATGCTGTCTTATTAAACACAAAATTATTCAAAGAAACATCAGAAATAAAATTGTTTTGTAAACACTAAAAGGAATTGTTTTCAAAAGTAGTAAATAACAAGTCTTCAGAAGAGGCTGTCTTAGAAAGATCTTCATCAGCAGCAACTTCAGAATCCACAGACTTGTAAGATGACTTGTCAGAAATCTTTATTGAGGACTTGGGTGAGTCTGACTTTGTCTTGGAATCACATCTGGCATAACTAGAGGTCTTTGAGGCCTTGTCCCTGAAAGAACAAGAGACATATGTATTAGAATCATTACTAGATATACTTCTAGAGTCAGGGGAGTCATTGATCCTAATGCCAGGGTGTTCCTTTGATTCTGGTAAGTCCAACTTATGGGATGTAGGCTTAGGGGTTCCTATGTTTGTGGGAGAGTCAGAGTTAGATTCACAAGTAAGGTTTGGCAAGTCTTCAAACTTTTTGCCAAACAGATGGTGTGAACCATCAAAGTCAGAGGTTTTTGTGGTAGGCATAAATACACCTCTAATAGGTCCTGGTACAGCATGCATCTCTCCTTCCTTTAGATATTTTACAGGAACAGAGTAATTATGACTTTTCTTATCTAAATAGTGATTTGCTTCTGGACCATCATATTTCTTAAACCCTAGACCTATCTCAGATGTTACAGACTTACTACTATAGAGCAACCTAGATAATTTATCACCTGAAACTAACCACTCTTTATGCCTAGCTACTTCTTTATCCAATTTCTCTTGCAAAACATCTTTCTCAGACTTGATTCTAGCTTTTTCTTTTTCAGTAAACTTTAATTCATTGCTAGTATTCTCTAAATCTCTATTTAAAACTCTAATCTTTTCCCCATAAGCCAATTGATTATGTTGAAACCACACCTTCTGTTGTTCTAAAGTTTTAAGAGCTTCTTTGTATGTTTGAGCTTCAACAAAACAAGTATTATATTTTGGTTTCATCTCATCATAAGCTTCTTTAAGAGTTTTATATTTAGAATCACAATCACAAACACAAGTAGATACCTGAGGAGATATTCCCATGAGGGCGAAGTCAGCATTACAACTAGCCATGCAGGAGACTTGAGGAGAACTGCTTGTTGCATCTTCAGATTCATGCTCATTCCAGTCAACACCAGCATCTATAGCAGTTACCAAGGCTTTTGATTCTCCAACCTCCACCTCTTTCTTCTTGTATGTTGAATATCTGGTATTAGCTTCACCCTTCTTGGTCGTGCACTCTCTTGCAAAATGGCCAATTTCTCCACAAGCATAGCACTTCACTTTTCTTCTATCAAAACGAGCTGCATCTTTACCATTAACATTGAGTTTTCTACCAACCTTTTGCTCAAATCTTCTGACCTTGAGTGAGATCATTGCCATTTGCCACTTTAAGTCCAATTCTTCTAAAGCAAGTTCATCAATCTGCTCAAAATCTTCATAAGCTAATTGTTGCTGTTTATCTACTTCAGCAACAAACGAATGAAGTACATCTTCCATCACATTACTAATCTTTGGATGAGTTATTGGATTAGCATTTGAAAAAGACAATGTGGTAGTGGGAAGACTTTGACTGGGAGTGGATGGACATGAGTAAGTATGTGGCATGTAGTTTGAGTTAGAGCTGATAAATGCAGATTGTAAAGGAGATGTTGCATTTGGAGAGTGTCCCTTGATGTCACCTTCTAAAGCTCTGAGCTTGTCATACAAGTCATCAAACTAAAGATAATCCAGGCCTCCTTTGGTTTTCAGGGATATGCTAACCTGGGACCAGAAGGGAGGTAAGGCTCTTAGAAACCTAGAATTCACTCCCTCATTGTCAGGTCTGGCTAGAAGCTGATTCAAGTGACTTAGTATCTTCTGAAACCTATCATAGCTTTGTGGAGACCCTCTTCTTCAGTTATCCTGAATTCTTGAAATTCTTGCTTCAACATACTCTTTCTCATCCTTTTAGATTCTTCATTGCCCCCAAATCTAGTTTTTATAGCCCACCAGATTTCTCTAGGATCAGTCATGGAATGAAAATCCCCCATGTGGTCATCAGGGATTGCTTGAAGCAAAATAGTTCTTGCTTTGTTCTCCCTTTGTACAGCAAGGATCTCTTCAGCAGAAACAGGTTCCACAGTCTTAATGTTGCCATCAGCATCTTTTGTTTGCTTTTTAGGACGACAGCCATTGAGAATCACATTCCAGAGGTTATAGTCAACACTTGCAATCCAGTTTTGCATCTTCATAGCCCAGATCTCATACTCGTCCTTCCTGAGAAAGGGTAGCTTGGCATTGCTGTTTGAGAAAGCAACCTGTTGCAGTTGCTGAGTGAGAGAGCTGGTTTCTGTGAGAGTGACATCAGTGGATGATTTGTCTCCCATTGGTTTTAAGTGAAGAGTTATTTGAGTGTGGTTAGGTTACAGAGAGTATCTCGTGGCTCTGATACCACTTGTAGGATCTAAACCTTGATAGATCTCGAGCCAATAGATCGTTAGCCTACTAATGTAATCACCAGTAAGACTAAATAGATAATCTCTGTGAGTTTGTAGTTATTGCGGAATATAAAAACAAACTGTACACTAAACTTTGATCCTCTATGGATCGATATTATTCACTAATAATGTTTTGAAAACTCGTACATAATACAATGACCTAGGGTTCCTTATATACTAGTGGAAACCCTAATCTCTTCTACAAGAAATGTATATTCATAAAAGTCTATAAGATATACTAAAGATCTTATCTATAAATAACTAATGTTTATCCACGGATTAACTACATCCGCAGTATCACTATTCGTCAGCAGGATCCAGTCATCAGCAGAAACAACTATAAGCTTTCGCAGAACCTGTCAGTAGTATCCGTCAGCAGTATTAATTCTGACTTCAATAATTCCTTACAGTTTTAAAATGTTTCTTTAATGTTTTAGTATCTTGTCACTACCGATTTTGATAGTGTTAACTGGGCTCAACAAATTTAATTAAAATAATAAATAATGTCACAAAACTTTTACTAAAATATATATGTCGTACAGGTTGAGTTAAAAGTGCAGGGGAGATAACATTTATTAAAATATATATTTCGTATATGTTAAGTTAAAAGTGCTGTTAGATTTACAAATTTATGTCTTGCAATTTAATTGGTTTTAGATTAAACTTGTATGCGTTGGTTACTAAGTTTTTGGTTCACGCATACATGTGGTTTAAGAATGATATAAAAATAATAGTGGAAAGGGGTGTGCAACTATGCATTTGTTTTGTGAATGCACATGTATTAATATGGTGAATTATTGATGTTGGCAGGTTATTTGACATTGTGGATGCTTGCACACACTTATATCAGTTAAGATGAGCGAGACGATAAAAATACATGTGCAAAAAGATTAAAACACATGTGAAGATTTTATGGGTTTTTGAACAAGGCGAGGAATACATGTGCAAGCCTAAAAGATGAACCATTTGTTAAAGACATTGGGTTATGCACATGTGCACGCTTCATATATTTGTAATAAAATTGAATACAAGTACAAATATAATGATGTTTGTGAAAAAGCTGAATATCATATCACTAGAGTTATACAATTTGTAAAATTTGAAATTGCATAAATATATTATTAAAGTTTTGTTGTTTGTATTTATATTTATGTAATATTTGTTAAAAACACATATGCATATACAAAACACCTATGCATAAAGAAAAATACAATTTTCGAAATGTAGTTAATTGTTAACCTTCTTTTTTTTCAAAACACATATGCACATGTATTTTTAAACATGTAAAACAAAACTCATATGCACATGTATTTTTAAACATGTAAAAAAAAAAAAAAAAAAAAAAAAAAAAAAAAAAAAAAAATCCTAAAATTTTGGAATAAAAAACTGATTTTTATAAAAAAAAAAAAATTAAAATGAAAACAAGAAAAGTAACTTTAATAATATACCCTTTTGAATTAAATAATAAAAATTAATATTCAAAAAAATCTGATTGGTTGATGCTGGTTCTCGCAGTTCTCGCAATTTATTTGGTTCTAAAAAGAACCTTACCCATATATATATATATATATATATATATATATATATATATATATATATATATATATATATATATATATTTCAAAAAAGAAACTTCATGAAATTGACTATTTATTTTAAGATCAAGTAAAATACTATTGTACTAGTGTAACACACACCAATCTATTTTTCAAAAAAGAAACTTCATGAAATTGACTATTTATTTTAAGATCAAGTAAAATACTATTGTACTAGTGTAACACACACCAATCTATTTTACCCTATTTTTTACTAGTGTAACACTAATCTTTTTTGAACAAAGTCCAACACTAATTTACCCACTCCCACTCACACTACCACTGTTTCAAATATTTTTGAGACATGCAAACTAAATAGTAAATGAATAGTCACTTCTGTACTCCTACTCCCACTTCTGTCCCACTCGTCTTTCCTACTTCTACTGAAAAACTGCTGCTACTAACCATATCTTGTCAAAGACCGAGATTTTCAAGATCAGGTGTGTGTGTGTATATATATATATATATATATATATATATATATATATATATATATATATATATATATATATATATATATATATAATAAAGAATTTAGTTTTAAGTTTGTGATGTTTGATTCGTATGGTTGTTTAGGGGGTGTCTGGATTAAAATAACTTCAACGTATATGTACACACACACACACACACACACACACACACACACACACATATATATATATATGGTGGGATTATTCTAAAAAACACCCTTATAATAAAAAGTGTAGGAAGGATTGTGGGAGTAACATGTGTCACCCGCATGCCACATCATATGACACGTGTGTGTCACTCCCACCCCCCACCCCCCCCCCCCCCCCCCGAAAAAAAAATTCCCAAAAAAATTTTTTTTTTCGCGCAAAAAAATTTTACTGCATCACTGTTATAAAGTTACTGCATCACGTTTACTGCATCACAATTATGATTTTACTGCATCACGATTTCTGCATTCATGGTTTTAATGTTACTGCATCATGGTTATAAAGTTACTGCATTATAGTTATAGAAAATTGCATTATCATAAGTTTTCTGCATCATATATGTATGTAGCTGCATCACAATTAAAATACGATTCTTTTTTAAGTGTTGGTGCATCTTTATTATGCGGGGGGGGGGGGGGGGGGGGGGGTTGACATGTGTCATATGATGTGGCATGGGGGTGACACATGTCACCCTCACAATCCTTCCTGCACTTTTTATTATAAGTGACTTTTTATTTTAACCCATACATTATATATATATATATATATATATATATATATATATATATAATCAGAAAAGAAACTTCATGAAATTGACTATTTATTTTAAGATCAAGTAAAATACTATTGTACTAGTATAACACACACTAATCTATTTTACCCTATTTTTTACTAGTCTAACACTAATCTTTTTTTTAACAAAGTCCAACACTAATTTACCCACTCCCACTCCCACTCCCACTGTTTCAAATATTTTCGAGATATGCAAACTGAATAGTCACTTCTGTCCTCCTACTCCCACTCGTCTTTCCTACTTCTACTGAAAAAAACTGCTGCTACTAACCATATCTTGTCAAAGACCGAGATTTCCAAGATCAGGTATATATATTTTATATAATAATAATAATAATAATAATAATAATAATAATAATAATAAAGAATTTAGTTTTAAGTTTGTGATGTTTGACACACACACACATATATATATATATATATATATATATATATATATAATATATATATATATATATATATATATATATATGTGTGTGTGTGTGTGTGTGTGTATACATATATATATATATATATATATATAATATATATATATATATATATATATATATATATATATATATATATATATATATATATATACATATATATATATATATATGTATACACATATATATATATATATATATATATATATATATATATATGTATACACATATTTACGTATATACATATATATATATATATATATATATATATATATATATATATATATATATATATATATATATATATATATATATATATATATAATGTATCTTTATTTCAGAACCCTGTTAAGTGCGGGAACTGCGAGAACTCTAATTTTGCATTAGAAAACATGCATGTTCATATAAAATATGTATGTTTTCTTACATACACCCTAATACACAGGCATGTGTATTAAGGTGTATGTAAGAAAACATACATGTTTTATGTGAACATGCATGTTTCTAACGCAAAATTGGAGTTCTCGCAGTTCCCGCACTTAACAGGGTTCTGAAAATAAAGCTCCCCCTATATATATATATATATATATATATATATATATATATATATATATATATATATATATGACGTATAGCCTATAGTTGGGCCACGAGCCCAAATTATAGACATTACTAAGCCCAAATCCACCGCGAGTGGGTTATCATGACAAATGACTTGGGTCATAATTACCAACGGCTTGGGCTCACGAAGCCCAAAGCCCAACCAAAACACACGGCTAATGGATAAGGTTCTTCTATTTACGGAATAGACATCCTTACCCCAGATAAGCACCACGAGTGCGAAGAGTAAGGAGCAAGATACCTACACGGTTTCTGCGCCCTATATATAGAATGATATATTCTCATGAAAAGGTACGGTTTACACAATCCCTAACTCTTCAACTAAACCCTAAACCAATTACTTACTCTCACGCCGGAGTCGAATCTTGGGAGACAATCCCACGATAAGCCTAACGGTGTTGTTTGCTTTCTTAGTGCGCAGGTATCACAAGCACTAAAGTTCTAATTGGTACGAGAGCAGGAGTTCAAACAAGGTAAGCCCAACTTTTGTATCAACAAGTGGCGCCATCCGTGGGACCCTACACTAAGAACTCAAGACCAGAATGCCGAAAAACAAGAACTCAGGCCAGCGGACTCCGCAGCCGGAGGAGAAACACGTGATGATTCACATAGGAAGAAGCATCAAGATTCGACTCCTAAGCCGACCTCTGGAACAACCGGTGCGCCTAGTCATCGTGAGTCGAATGTAACTCCAATCCCTATCGCGGTAGAATTGCCCTTGGGGACAACCTGAACTACTACCGTAGTCTCAAGCGCTGAGGACATTCAGCGCACCCTCTTTACCACTCCCCACCAGGTGGCATCCATAGTGGACAACACTGTGCCACCAGGAGCACCTAATAGAGAGAGGGAACCTCATGCGAGTAGAAGAGGATGCACCTGAGGTGACATTAAACGATTTCGGTTGTCCCAACATTATAAGACTTTAACTAGTCTCATGCAAGTGGAGGCAAGGAAAAGGTCAAGCTGTAACCTGCAAAATCGGCTAAACTTTAACCAAGAAAAATCTCCACCGCGCCACAATGAGCGCAGAATCGGTGAGAGGTGCACCAACGTCCATGATAGACTTGGTACAACATCTAACTCTCAATACTCGGAGGATTACGAAGATAATGCGAGGCACACCAGTGTCCATGCTAGGCTTGGTAGCCGAAGGATACAAGATAGACTAGGACGACAACGCTCACCAAGCGAAAGCACCTCAAGGTCAGGTAGCCGAAGAATCCAAGATAGATTGGGGAAACACTACTCCCCAAGTACAAGTCCTTCAAATTCGGACTCCGAGGAAAAGCGGCGCAAGCGCCACAGGCGAAACAACTCTTCCTCAAGCAGTTCCTCGGACAACGAGGATAGAGAGACGGGACATTGGAAATCTACGAACCGATGCTGGTACGAGGAGGACGAGGATATTTCCCTTCCTTGGCGTCGCCAAAAGGTTGATGCATTCACGCGACACATAAGCGATTTTTCAGATGACAAGAAAAGGCGCATGCCCACCAATGTTAAAACATATGATGGCACGGGTGATCCTGATGATCACCTAAAAAATTTCGAGTCAGCGGCTGGCCGGCTGCTATCGAAAACTGGCCACAACCTGTGTGGTGCCATATGTTCAACTTTACCTTAGTGGGGAATGCGCGAACATGGTTCAGCAAGCTTCCACGACGAAGCATAAATGGGTTTGAAGAGTTGCAGAAAGCATTCTGCCTAAATTTCACACAACGAAAGAAGTGCGCAAAGAACCGTGTAGAACTAGCCAGAGTGAAACAGTGCCAAGGGGAATCCACAAGCGCTTACATGGAACGCTTCAAGGATGAATGCATGCAAGTCAAGGCATGCCCCGAGGTACTAAAAATCTCAGGGTTCATGAACGGGATCAATAACCCAGAGCTGATATGGAAGCTAAACGATAAAGTACCCCAAAGCTTTGATGAGCTAACAAAGCGCATCAGATCTTTCATCCAAGGGGAAGCGGCGGCGGCAGACAGCAAAAAAGGTTACTCAACCTTTAAACCACAAGAACAGTCTAGGAGACAATCCAATGACAAAAGTGGCAATCGCAACAGGAACTACCGCAACCGAGGAAGGGATAACGACAAGTATGTCCCACTCATAAAAACCCCTAAGGAAATATTTGCAACAGAAGGAGCAAATTTTCCAAAACCTCCACCCATGAGCACTCCAGAAGAAAAGCGCATCGGAGGAGGATACTGCGAATACCATGGACAGAAGGGTCACACTACTAACGAGTGCGTTCAACTATGTCAGCTAATTGACAAGTTAGTAAGAGAAGGGAAGATGGACCACCTCGTTAAAAACATCAAAGAGGGGAAAGATAGACAAAAGAATGGGGCCAAAAAGGAGATACCAAAAAATAAGGCTGATACGATATACATAATACAATCATGGCAACGAAATACGAAACAAAAAGTCAGCCAAAGATTTTCCAAGGGAAACCATATCTCTTTCCCCACTCTCACTGCGGACAACGCAGTAATAGAACCACTCACCATCGAGATACAAGCGGGAGGTCACGAGATCCACCGCATGTATGTCGATGGAGGAGCGTCTGCGGACATCATGTACGAACACTGCTTCAAAAGGCTAAAACCTGAGATACAAAACCAGTTAATTCTTGCCACAACGTCGCTAACTGGATTCACAGGCGAAAAGATTTGGCCCATGGGACAATTACGCATACTTGTGGTAATCGGCAATGAATACCATTCCACAACAGCCTGGATGAACTTCATGGTAATCAGGTCTCCCTCGTCGTACAATGGCATCATCGGGAGACCAGGGATATCAGCCATGCGCACAGTTCCATCCACAGCACATGGGATGCTTAAGTTCCCAGTGGAAGGAGGAATCGTCACCCTATATAATACTACTACACCTCCAAGAGAATGCAACGTAGTGACAGATGAAGTTCCGCGCGCTCCAGAACAACACACGGCCAAGGTGACAAACCTGAAAGTTGCAATCCATCCAGATTATCCTGACCAAGAGGTATCAATTGGGGGATCATTGTCCGACAAGGGCAGAGCGGTTGTGTGCGCATTATTGCAAAATAACCTAAACATCTTCGCATGGGAACCCAAACACATGACCGGAGTGCCAAGAGCCATCACAGAACACAAGCTAGAAATCCGACAAGGATATCCTCCAATACGACAGAAAAAACGTGGTCAAGCTCCAGAACGCGCAAAAGCTATCCTAGAGGAAGTGAACAAGCTCGTGGACGCAGGAATCATGCGAGAAGTCTATTACCACGATTGGCATTCCAACCCAGTAATGGTAAAGAAAAGCGATGGTAGCTGGAGAATGTGCGTGGACTTCACCGATCTCAATAAAGCATGTCCACAAGACTGCTATCCGCTACCAGAAATTGATTGGAAAGTAGAATCCCTGTGCGGATACCCTTTCAAATGCTTCCTAGATGCATACAAAGGATACCATCAAATTCAAATGGCCAAGGAGGATGAAGAAAAAACAACCTTCCATACGAGTCAAGGAGTGTATTGCTACACAAAGATGCCCTTTGGCTTAAAAAATGCAAGAGCCACATACCAACGGTTAGTGGATAACGCATTTGAGAAGCAAGTGGGCCGCAATTTGGAGGTCTATGTTGATGACCTGGTCATAAAAAGCCATACCGAAGAAGAATTGGTGTGTGACATAGAAGAGACGTTTAAAACATTGGGAAGAATAAACATGAAATTGAATCCTAAGAAGTGCACTTTTGGAGCAACAGAAGGCATGTTTCTTGGATACCTAATAGAACCCAATGGTATTAAACCGTGTCCAGAAAAAACAAGAGCGGTCATCGAACTACCTTCACCACGCACACTAAAAGAAGTCCAGTCACTAAAACGGAAAATTAGCCGGGCTGAATCGATTCTTGTCCAAATCAGCGGACAAATCACTTCCTCTCTTTAAAACACTCACGAAGTGTACAAAGAAAGGAGATTTTCGATGGACTCCAGAAGCGGAAGAAGCTTTCCAACAGCTAAAACAAAACCTAACAGAGCTACCAAAACTTGTTGCACCTCGACAAGGGGAAGAACTGATCATGTATCTGTCAGCAACTCATGGAGCAGTCAGCGCGGTGCTATTGACAGACAGAAATTCTGTTCAAACACCTATATACTTCGTAAGCAAAGCCCTCAAGAAAACAGAGACTAACTACACCGCTATGGAGAAACTGGTCCTAGCTTTAGTATTCGCAGCTAAGAGACTGCGCAGGTACTTCCAAGCGCATCCGATAGCTGTAATCACGGACCAACCCATCAAGCAGGTTATCTCTAAACCTGATGCATCAGGGCGACTTCAAAAGTGGAGTGTGTTATTGAGCGAACATAACATTTCCTATAGGCCGCGCACAGCGATCAAAGGACAGATATTGGCTGATTTCATTATCGAGAAGCCAGATGCTGATACTCCATCACCAAAGGTTGAAGTACCACTACAAGAACCATGGGTCCTATTTACGGATGGATCCTCGTGCGCAGAAGGATCAGGCGCAGGCCTTATCCTTACCAGCCCAGATGGAACAGAACACACTTACGCACTACGCTTTGAATTCGTAGCCACAAACAATGAGGCAGAATATGAAGCATTACTGGCTGGACTACGCATAGCAAATCAAATGGGTGTACGCAACCTAGAAGCTAATGTGGATTCACGATTAGTAGCTAACCACGTGTTAGGCGAGTATGTGGCTCAAGAAGAACACATGATCCAATACCTCGATAAAGCCAAATCCTCGATCAAGAATTTTGACAAGTTTTCCATTAAACAAATCCCACGAGGAGAAAATAAAAAAGCAGATGCGCTAAGTAAAATCGCATCCACAAGCTTTGCACACCTGTCGAAACAGGTATTGGTGGAAACCTTGAAGAACAAATCCATCTCTGAGATGGAAGTGTCCACAGTAATAGAGGAAGAACATCCTACATGGATGACACCCATCATGGATTTTATTAGCAAGGGAACACTCCCCCAAGAACAAAAGGACGCTCGACGGATACGGCGCACAGCGCAGAGGTTCGAACTTCGAGATGGTATCCTATATCGGCGTTCATTCCTACAACCATGGCTCAGGTTCGTCGGACCTCTTCAGGCAGATTATGTACTCTGGGAAATCCACGCTGGCTCTTGCAGCATGCACTCAGGACCACGGTCTGTTGTAGCACGCGCTTTGCGATCCGGGTACTATTAGCCTACCATCACCATGCACCGCGACGCGCGAGACATGATTAGAAGATGCAGCGACTGCCAAGTTCACAGACCAATCCCGCGTCGACCAAAACATGAGTTAACACCCATCACCTCACCATGGCCATTCCATAAATGGGGAATTGATATTGCAGGACCCTTTCCAGTCGCACCAGGAGGACTCAAGTTTCTTATTCTCGCCATTGACTACTTCACCAAATGGATCGAGGCAAAAGCAGTGGCAAGATCACAGGCAACCAGGTCAAACGATTCGTTTGGGATAACATTTTATGCCGCTTTGGCCTACCCGGAGAAATTATTTTGGAAAACGGAAAACAATTATGTGATAACCCATTCAAAGATTGGTGCGCGGAGTTAAACATTACACAGCACTTCGCATCAGTTAAACATCCGCAAACAAATGGATTAGTAGAACGCGCGAATCATAGCTTGGGTGAAGGAATTAAGGCGCGCTTGGACAGACATAAAGGAAGATGGGTAGACGAATTATCACATGTTTTGTGGGCCCACAGCACAGAAATCAAAGTCAGCAACGACGATACACCTTTTTCTCTTGTCTACGGGACAGAAGCTGTTATACCAGCAGAAATTGGAATGCCAACAATCCGTACATCGGAAGTTAACATCACAACAAACGATGATGAACGGCGTATTGAATTAGATCTGTTAGAAGAACGACGCGAAAGGGCGGCTATCTGCGAAGCAAAAGCTAAATCAAAGATGAAGAAGTATTATGATGCACGAGTCAAAAACACTTCTTTCAAACCAGGGGACTTTGTATACCGCGCCAACGATGCAAGCCACGCAGAAGACACGGGCAAGCTCGGACCCAAGTGGGAAGGACCTTACGAGGTCACGGAGGCATTAGGCGACGGTGCGTACAGAGTGCGCGATATGAAAGGCCACGAGCTACCACGCACCTGGAACATTTGCAATCTCAAGAGATGCTACCTTTAGGCCACGGCCCACACACTGACACATCTGCACTTTAGTAAGCGCTCAATAAATGTTGGTGTATTTACTTTTTTTTCTTTTCTCTTTCTTAGAAAATTGTCCTTTTTGCACTTGCAACAATTAATAAAACGTTGTGGTTTCTAGCTAACTCCACAACACATTTCAACATTATTGCTTACATTATTCATTTATGTTTCAATTCTGTTTATATTATTGCCTACATGGCGTGCATGCGCATATTAAGACCACACGAGGGCAGACAGGATGAGTAAACCTACTAAAGTACTCGTTGAGTAAGAGGGTTGCAAACCCATCAACACCGGGTCACGTATCCTTGTTAAACACCTTACTATCAAGACGTTGGAGTAAGTTAATAAGTACACCCCACGATGGATGCACTTTATCGCACACTGTGCGCATTTAACAAAACATGGACTCAAGACAATTGATTCCTACATAGTGGAATTCGCAGTACGCTGCACTCCACCACATGGATTCAAAACAACAAACTCCTAAGTTCGTACACTAACTTCATACAAGCTTTTGACTTTAGTACGCATCTCACAATGAATGCGCAACAACAAGTTTAAAACAAACTAATAAACCAAGACACTTGGTTACTAAAAATGATAAACGTAGTACGATACACATCTACTCACACGTTTGTTAAGGTTATGGACCGCAAACATTTTTTAAGTTACGGACTTAATGCACAAGTTTTGAGCTCAAGTACAAGATATTATATGCACATCGTAACCCTAGACAAGTCTTTCACAGAATAAAGACAAAGGAAAAATCTAAGTACGAAACAATATATGTGCACAAAAGAGTTCCATAATTTTAGTTACCAAAAAACTACGAGTTATACATATCTACACACTATGGATACGCTCAGGGGAAGGCTCTGGCACAGCTGAGCTCCCCGCCTCCTGAAGCTTCTTCAACAACAGCGCATCTTGTGGTGACACGGTCGCCACACTGACTGCAATACCATCTGACCTGGGAAGATGTGCAGCACCCACACCGCAGAGAGTGGCCTTCCCTTTAAGACCTTTCTTCTTGGCCGCCCTCTCTACATGACGCGGTCGCGCAAACACTGGAACCTGCAGTTGGGACTCATCAGGCTTCAAGAAGAAATCAGCTTCGGCCTCTGCGTTCTCTGCTATATGCCTCCCAAGAGTTAATCCCTGCATGATCACTCGGATAGGATAATCTTGGTCGCGCTCCAGCTGCGCAATGTGTGGAAGCTCAAAGAGCCTCATCTTTCCATCGCCTGCACAAGTTCGTCGTAGGCACCAACATTATAGTCAGGAACCTCAGAGTGGGAAACCTTCAGCAGTTGTGCCTCGGCCAACTCTTCCACGGCCTGCGCCTTGCCACAAGCAACGGCGCACTCCACCACCTTCCCAAAGGCACCCACGACCTCTGGGGACTCCAGTGTGCCCATAGCAGCCAGGCGCAAACCATGGCTAATCAACCACCTGCGAAAACAACAACAAATGCATTAGAAAAACAAACAATATACAAAATTAAAGAGGAACGTACAACAAGTACATGCGCTCCGCAGTAGTAGACATAAGATGAGGATACAACTCCTCATCATACTCTATGCTCAGCCTGCGCAGCTTCTCTTCCTGCGCCTCCACAGAGTCTTCTACCTTCTTGCCAAACAGAGCAGGCTGACCGCAGAGCTCGTTCTTCCTCTCTTCCAGGTATTTTCCCCCCCAGGCAAGGTCAGCCTTATATTGCTGCGATTCCCCACGTTCGCGCTGCAGCTCAGCCATAAAAACAAGTTTCTCCTCAGTCGCCTTCTTGGCGCACTCATCGGCAGCCAACACCTCCGCCTGAGCCTCAGCCAACTGCGCTTTGAGTTGCGCAATCTACTCATCCCTCTGAGCGAGGCTACCTCCCTCAACAATAGTTCGCGCCTTTAGCTGAGTGACCAACTCAGCCTGGCGCGCAGCAACACCAGCCAACTCCTCCACCAACTCCTGCGCCGCCGCCTTCAGAGCCTCCTCTACATCAGCAGTCTTAGGCGATGCGGCATGATCAGCAACAGCCGCATCACCATCTGCAGCATGGTCCCTATGAAATGAAGAAGATGTAATTAATACGCAGATACGGCAAATAAAAGAAAGTTACAGTCATAAATACTTACACAAGTGGTGGAGATCTGGCCTAATTCTTCTGTGCGCTAGTAGCAGACATCTCATCTGGCGCATCTGACTCATCCTCCCCAATCAGGCGACGCCTCCTTTTGGAGGTACCAACAACATAACCACCAGAAGACGCTTCCTTGCGCTTCTCCCTACGAACCTCCACAATCTCCACACTGTTGGATGACTCCACATGCGTCTCTTCCTCCACAGGAGACTTCTCCTCAGTAGGAGGGACAACCTGCACTGGCGCGACAAGCACAGCTGCAGGGGGAGAATCCTGACGCTCAACAGGTCCAAAAACAGTCAGGTGCCCCGCCGTGGCCTGCAAAATGGGCTGCTCACCCTCCCTCAGGGGACGCACCCCTACCGTCACGCGCTTGGGTTCTTTCAGCTTCACGACAGCGAACAAATCCATTTCTGCGATAGACAAGAGACAAATAACAAATAACAAAGTTAGTTATTCAAGGGATAAAAAGCAAAATACTTACATTATAGAGGCAGTAAAAGGATGAGCACCCACCCTGGCTGTTCTCATCGATGAAGGTTGGAACCTCGTCCGCACCATCCAAATAATTATGGCTCAGCCCCATATGCACCAAGAACTCCTCAGGATAGGAGTTAATGGGAATGCGGTTAGCATCAATTATGTTCGCATCCGCGGCACTGTAAGAACCAGGGATAGGACGCTCATCCCTCGGCAACGACCTTTGAGGATAGAACTCAAAGCGCGACGGAAATACAACATCATCTACCCAGAAGAAGTACTCTCTCCAATGCCTTAAGGAATCTACCTTCTCTTCATAGCATTGAAGGCGCCCTGCGCGTTTGGCAAAAGAGACCCATCCATGCGACCACGTTGTGTGGTAAAACGCACGGAATAGGTCAACTGTCGGATTGATAGCCAATAACCGACAATTAATCTCAAAATTTGATATCTTAGCCGCACCTATACAGTGCAACTGTGAGATATGGAGTTGGTAATGATTGAGCACGTTGCTCAAAAAGACAGAAATGGTACGCGATAATTCGCGTAATCAAAAAAGCGTGTATACAAACCGATTTTCCCATCGGGGAAATCAGCAATACACGCATCCACGTCTAGTGCTTCAGGATGGATGTCGAGAGGAATGAAGAAGTCAGAAGAAAACGGATGTACGTCATCCTCATCCAACCTAGAGCGGAATTCGTGTAACTGAGCAACCATTTTACAACAAAGGTATATTAAATAATGCGCACTCGCAGATACCTAATGCAGATAGAAGATTGAATGAGAAGAAGCTTTTAGAATTTTGCAAATGGTGAAAAAACGTTTGACTGTGTGAACCACAGTGAAAAGGGGCGGTGATTTATATAAGACGGCAAGAAACCCTAAATGGGATGCCACGTGGATCCCACTAACAAACGTGTGGCTGGGAGATGGAAGGTACAAGCACTTTTCCCCTTTTCTCGAGGCACACGTGGATAGCCTCCCCATTTTTCGAAGTACCCTTTGTGATATTTTGGGACTTGGTACATTGTTCCTACCTTTTGGGCGGGAAGTATTTAATTTCTTCCCATCACGCTTGCCGCTAGTTTCATTAGTCTAGTATCCGCGGCTACGAGCCGCGCACACTAGACTGGGGGGACATGATGACGTATAGCCTATAGTTGGGCCACGAGCCCAAATTATAGACATTACTAAGCCCAAACCCACCACGAGTGGGTTATCATGACAAATGACTTGGGTCATAATTACCAACGGCTTGGGCTCACGAAGCCCAAAGGCCAACCAAAACACACGCCTAATGGATAAGGATCTTCTATTTACAGAATAGATATCCTTACCCCAGATAAGCACCACGAGTGCGAAGAGTAAGGAGCAAGATACCTACACGGTTTCTGCGCCCTATATATAGAATGATATATTCTCATGAAAAGGTACGATTTACACAATCCCTAACTCTTCAACTAAACCCTAAACAGATTACTTACTCTCACGCCGGAGTCTAATCGTGGGAGACAATCCCACGATAAGCCTAACGGTGTTGTTTGCTTTCTTAGTGCGCAGGTATCACAAGCACTAAAGTTCTAATTGGTACGAAAGCAGGAGTCCAAACAAGGTAAGCCCAACTTTTGTATCAACATATATATATATATATATATATATATATATATATATATATATATATATATATATATAGTAGATGTCGAAGCCCGCCCGATGGGTGGGCATGACTTATAAATTTCATTGAAAAAATTAACTTAACGAAAATAAACTCTAAACATACCAAATTATTTTTTAAAAGCATTAAGAACGAAAAGAAATAAACATTCATATAAAAGATATAAAAAGTCAAATAATCAAATTTTACGGAGTGTTTGGGAATTCTTAAGGCTATATACAATTTATTTCATATAACTTAGCAATGGATGATAGAACTTAATTCTTCTCTTTATGGGATAGTTACAATTGGCTTATCTACAACAATTATCGGTGGGTTCACATCTTACGTGTGTTGGCCTTTTTTCTATCATTTAACGACTTCAATGGTAAAATAGTAAATGTCAAGATTTTAATTCTTAATACGCAACATTAAAGCTGATTATCTAATGATCACATGACTTAATCAATTTGCCATCCAAACACACTAACACAATGATCATATACGGAGTATAATTTATAATTAGAATGTATGATTATTATCAAGATAATATAACTCTGTAACCATTTTTTAAGCATGCATTAAAAAAGCATTATATAAATGTGAATAAATTAGTGTGTCAAAACTCATGAGTTATTAGAAAACTAAACTAACAATACGTCACTGTTAATGAGAACCAAACAAACTGGCTTACTTCCATTCTTGTGAAGCCTACTAAACTTTTTCTTTTTTTCAATACTCCAATTTAATTTTTTTGCTTAAACACTTGTTGCTTATGTCAAAGTAATGTATTTATGTTCATGTTATTTTCTAAGCCTAATGCACTATTTTTTGCATGTTTCCAATTCGCCATCACAGATTATTGTCATGCTCACTTTATTAAATAACTGAAACCAAATTATTTACTAAAATCACATATTGTTGTTAACCTATTAATAGGTTAAACACAATGAACTAATATGAGCCAAATATCAGGTATGTCTCTATAAGCCAATTTTCTAAAACTAAATAAATTTACGATTATGCCGAGCATAATTATCCTATGTGTTGTCGTAATCATGGAATTTCATTCGACAATACAAAAAATATAGACATCAAGTTACCTGAAAGAGCAGTAACGTTGTATGCAGCCGTAACTGTTGCTTCTTTGGTTTCACCAAGATGACAATTGATTGGGGATGATATAGGCTGTAACTCTTTTGGTGTTTGAATTGGGCCCTTAGTTTCAGTATGTCGCTTCTCAATATAAATATATATCAACATTGATTAAGAATCACGAAACGCAAAACATCACAGAGAACAATGCTTCTAAATTACATTTAATAAGCTTGAAATGTTAGATTGTTTGTAAATTGAGCTTTGTTTGAAATAACGCAAAATATTAGATTTTATGATCCAATATTTACAAACATATACAACAACTATATATTACGGTACCATCAAAGCACAAGTACTATGTTCAGTCAACATTTATACAATGTAACTGTCGGAGTCGATCCCATGTTGAGGCGTACCTTTCCACCATTCTTATGCGCAGACGGACCTGGATTGTGGTGTGTCCCCTTAGCCTCTAACACACGAACCAAATGCCTTCGTCAATCTGTCATTCAAATTTTTTGTCGTCATTCACGCCTGCTGAATGTTGTTGTTGATGATGTTCTTTATAACGATCAACACGCGATTGGCAATCACCCTATAACTTCACAATTCATAATGACATTAGAAGTAACAAAACATTTCAAATTTATGACTAAAATTGAGGAAAACTAAGGTATGTTGTTTGGAATCATGTCATAATCTGTAATTAATGGTCAGATTTGTGTTAGATTAGGTGGAAAGTTCAACCAAAGGTTTTGGGGATTGGCTCAAGAACATAGTTAGACAGAAGTTGTAAGGATCATACTTGACCATAGTTCAGTTGTACCAATTTTTACCCAAAAATATACATTGATCAACCAACTCAATCAAGGATTGGTATATGGACACTACAATTAAAAGAACTAATCTACCGTTTCAACATAGATGAGTTTTCTATGAGGGATGAATGATATCTTCCTGGAGAGATAACTCAATTCAGAAAAAGCACGGAAAATGAGATACAAAAATAAAAGTGACTCGCACTAACCTGTCTTTAGAAATGTTTCCACTGCCACAGTAAACCTCGCCCGATTCAAGGTGTGATGCACAATAGATTTTACCTGGTTAAGTAAAAAGCAAATGCAATTAACAAAAAATAAGTTAAATGTATGAATCTTAATATATTAAAAAAGAGCTTCAAGGTCTAAGAATGCTATTTCGGTTTCAATCATCTAATTTCTGTTAAATATTTTTTTGAGTCTGATTTATCTGATTCAAACCTTGGCCCAAATGCATATACATTTCCAAGAGCCTATGTACAGCTCTCAATATGATGACTTCCCACGGTAGTAAGAAAGGCCTGATTAGAAAAGAACTCCTTGTGTCTTGACACTTTTGGTCTTTGAGTGAGCTTTAGACTTGGACTTGGAACTTTCTTAATATTTTTAACACATGAATGCTTTACAGTCTCAAGACTAACATTAGTTGTATTATCCATTGAAATGGGCTCCTAACTATTCACCACTTTAGAAGAAAAGTTTGATGTTGAAACCCAGAAATTCTCAAAAAATGCTCCAGTATCAGTTGCAGTTTCAATCGGCACATCCACATGAACGAACCCCTGGTTCTGGAAGAAGGCATGACTTATAAATAAAGTTCCTTCCAAGGAATTATGAGCGGGCATGACTTATAAATATTGTTGGCATATTTTTCTATAGCGAAAGGAGGGTGGTAAATAACTTATATATAAATAACGTTGCGACGGGTTTTATGCTTCATTATTATGCATATATAAGACGTTGTTTCTAACCTGTCAAAGCTTTCGCCCCACTTGCCTGACAATCCCATTATGTGTTGTTGCTGAATTTAGATTGAGGTCACTGCCTCTTTCAAGTTTAAAATTGTACGTGCAGGAAAAAAATTGTTGCAATAAAAACCTAAATCACAAGCGAGTAAATTTATCACATCATCAGTAATGACCAAAGTTTTCAGGTTATTGGTTTTACTTCCAAAAAGTGTGCATTTGGTTGTATTGTATGCTTAAATTGTAACAGAAACTGCATATAGCTTTACCACACATAAAAAATTTGTGAAGCAGGCGGTGAACATCCCGTTACATCTCCACCAAGTAAGGGTTCTTCAACAGTTTCCCTATGGCTACTTCTTTGGGAGTGGAAGTAATTCAGAGTAGGAGTATGACTTCTCGATAAGAAAATATACCTCAACATTAATTATGAAAGTCATAGTATCAAATTAACCCATGTTAGCTATGATTCAATCACTGTCAAATTGTCAGAAGACCAAATAAAGTCATTTTGATGAGAATTGAAAGTAGCGCCATTAAAAGAACAACCATTATAATTAAAAAGGTGTAGGATAAAGCATTGCTTCAATTTACAACAATTTTTAATATCGTAATAGTTAGTAGAAAAATAGAATATAAGCATTTTCTGATGAGTTGGCCTCATAATGGAGCTTGTGGTGAATATCATATCGTTCTCTTAGCCCCTTTAAGATTTGCATGGTCTCATCAGCTGTTCGCCCAATGATTTTCTTAGGGAATCTGTTCAAGAGCAAGAAAACAAATATTTTGAAATTAATATACAACCATATTTTCATATTCAATGATGGAGTCCACCAAAGGTGGTTCAAGCTAATGAAACGTTAAAAGAAAGAACGCATGTGGCAATAGTTGTAGTTTGCAATTACCATATTTTCATATTCAAAGTCACAGTACTTGTTAATTCCTGCATTTGTTTCATCTGAGTTGAGAACATGTGTCCACAAGTAGCCGAAGTTCTCTTTATACCAAAGACGGTAATCTATCTGAGGATTTCCAATCTGTATATTCATATGACACATCAAGTTATAAAATTATAATAGTATAAGATATGTACTTACCTCAAACATTCAGTGCTATATCATCTTTGCTTTTTGAATATTTGGTTCATGAGTAAGAGTTTTGCTCGAGTTCTTGTTATATGAGAAATTGAGAACCGGGTTGGAGAAGAGACGGTGCCGTTGTAGGTACTGTTATAGACCAATGTTCATTTTTCTGCAAAATCATTTTCTTTTATGTGTGTGTGTGTGTTTTTTTTTTTTTTTTTTTTTTTTTTTTTTGCCGAATGTGTGCAAATCACTGAACTTGGGTATACAGGCAAAGAATTATGCTCAAATGGGTCAATCTGGTATGTTTATACTAATAGGCTGGTTTCAAACAATTTTGTTAAAATGTGTCAATTTCGGTTACATAATTTTTAATCGGTAATATTAGCTAAAACGATAACGGGCAATAAGGTTAAAATTTAAAAAGTTAAAAGTCATCTCTAGCATACTCAGTGTCCACAAATTCATAAGTTGACCCCTTGACTCCAAGTTGTTATCTAAGGTCACACCAATTCTATTCTATTATGTTCAATAGTAAAGAAATACTTTATCATCAACATCTGCTTATCAAGTTCATTCTTCCGATGACTTTTCCTATCCTTGTATAGTCCTGCTCACCTAAGTGTGCGATCAATTTACTTGTACCATGTTAGAAATGTAATTAACTCAAACCAGCCTAAAGAAAACACTAACAAGTATAGGTGCAAACTTAAATTTATGAACAATATAATATACCTAGGCTACCCAACATGCCTTCCACAGTCTCAGGACTCGTTGGTACTGATGTTTTATGAGGCAATTTGCTGATTATACATGTAATATGTTCCTGATGTGAATATATCGACAGCTCACTGCCATAAGCCAAACAAATAACCTGCAATAAACAATTAGAAGGTTTCACCACTTTCAGCAACGATCGTTTCACTTGAAAAAAAGACTCACGGCGTTGCTTGAGAAAAGGGACTTCATCTGCAATAAGGTGAAGGTAATGAAACTAATAAATGGTAGAAACCCATCCAATCTAAACAGTATATTGAAGTGGATTTAATTTGTTACCAGAAGTTACGGCCACGTGGCAACGCTTAATCATAGATGCCTTAAACACGCCATCTGATATGCCTATTAGATAAGCCAAAATGTGAATTCAATTCAACTTGTTAATAAGTACGGCCATCATTAGTTGTTTATATATTTAGCCAGCGGACACAAAATCTTACATGTTTCAAGAGCCAAGAGTGTTTGGCACTGCTCCTTTTTTAAGTACTTATATCTACTTTAGAAATAAGCACGTACCAAGTGCTTATTTACACCAACTATAAGCATACAAACCAATGAAATCCTACTTCCATAAACTATATTTATGTCCATCATTATCAGATAAAAAAATAATAAAATAAAAACACGATTTAAGAGGTTATTTGCAGTGATTATGGTTGATTTTCAACCCATTGTACTCGTTACCCTTTGACCCGCTAGAATGTTCATTTTACCCATTTGAGATGGGCACCATTGTGACTGAGTCAAAATTGCAACCTGTAAGCTATATGCATAGAAATATAAGTTAATTAGTTTACCATGGTTGTTCGAGGTCTAAAATGAGCACAATCTCTTAATCCAGCCAAAGGAAAAGTCTTCTTATTGGAAAAGGGTCTGAGATGGGCATCTAATTATTATGTTTTCAAGTGACATATAATCAAGATGTTTGGCAAGTTATTCAGATTATAAAAGATGTAAGGGTTAATGGTTTGTTTATACTGCACACTTGAGGTTTCATAAGACCATTTACTTTGAAGCAAGAAAGAGTTGTATTTGTTTGTACTGCACACTTTAGGTCTTGCTGAAATGCACGTTTCAGTTAGTCAATGATATACTGACGGTTGAAATGGATATTGGTTTGTAACTTTACTCTAGCTGTATTTTGAGCGTTATGTGATCAGTTTGATCCTATAAATATGTACTATATGATAAGTGGCGTACCTTTCTGCTCCATAAAAATTATCAACTAAACTATAGCTTTTGAAAAATCGCCATTGCCATTATTGCCGCCACTTTTATTATCCCCAACACAACCACTTTTTACCTTTCAGACCTGAAAATTTATCCTAAGACAATGAAATCAGGTGAAAGACATAATGCAGCCATTTGCGACATATTTCATTAAGGCCACACAGCCACTGAAACTACTTTGAGTCACCAAATTATGCATATTATTCAGTTTATACCAAATCGAGCAGTCCAAAAACTGATTTTCATCATTCTACATGTTTTTTTATTTGATTTGATTTAAACGAAGCTGGATATATTATTGGCTTACCTGTAAAGTAGTTTCTATAGCTATGTGGCGTTGATCATCTTATTATTACGTCAGTCCAAAAAGCACATCCAAACACTACCATTTACAATCTATTATAGTTAATTATTTTGTGTAATTACCATCTTTATCAAACCAAAGAATCTTCAATCCCTTCGTGATCTTGATGTCTACATCATTTTTTGCCGTCAACAAATTCAACCCTGGTAAATTCTTCGGTCAGTTTGAATGAGGGAGGGATTAAATAAAAAAATAACAACAATCAAGACTTGTACCTGATGTTTCGAGGAATTTGATCCCTTTACTCATTTTTGGTTACATGAGTACATAATTAAAAAACACTGCGCGTACCTGGAGCATAGATTATAGAAATGAAAGGAAGGTGCCTGAAATGATGCCACGAATATGTCACAACTCGTAATTTCATGTCCTGTTTCAAACGTCGAAATTCCAATTTTTATCTCGGGAAGTTACTATTCACTTTTACTATTCACAAAACACTATTCATGTCCGAAATTTTTATTTCATATTCTCATAAGTTAAACTATTTTAACGGTAATCCGAGAGTTTGGCGCTCTCAGATCATTTTTGCAAAAAAACACGAAGCCGTGTCCGAGATTTACATTCAGGTTTAAACGTCCTTTCGGCACCCCGATATGTCCATAAAACAATATAAACAACAAAAATATGATTTTCTTTCATTTTACGACAATTCTAAAAGTTTTGGAATTTTACGTTTTCCAGTTCAGCGTTTTACGCGAATTACGCGTTTTTAACCCGCGTTTCCAGTTTTAGCAGCGTTTATGCAACCCGATGGAACTTACCGTTCATTTTATATTTTATTATGGAGTATTTTAACAAGTTTAGTCATTCTTTCAAGTTTCATATTTTTACGATACCCGGATTTACGTTTCGCGACTTAACCATTTACGTTTAGCGATTATCGGAACCAAAACTGACTCCGTGAACGAGATATTATCAAACTTCCTACATACTCATCCTAAATATCTAAAAGAATATCTAGATACTTTCACTTGTCACTAAAATTACAATTATGCCCTTTTGATAAAATTACAAAATTGCCCTTGGACTATATAATGCCTAAACTAGCTCATTTTTCACAAAATAAAACTTCATCTCTTCCTCTCCTATCATAAACCACGACCCAAAATAAGAACAAGACCAAAATCCATTAATTTTTCAAGATCAAGATATATTCTAGCACATTTGATAATCCTTGTTAGGGTTTTGAAATAAAAACTCAAGGTTTTATAAGTTTTCATCTCCAAAGCTCTCTAATCCATCAAAGTAAGTTGTCAAACTCTTTTTCATAATTTCTTCAAGTTATTTTCATGATTATATGATTTTCATACAAGATTTCATGCATATACTAGTTTATACCACTCTTTATATACATATATATATCTTTGAAACACTAGAAATGCTTATACTGGTTTTCTTTGTTAGATCCACTAGATTGATGATGTTTAAGAACCCATGACACCCTAAGAAGGTGTATGGTAGGATTAGACTAGATTTGTGGTGATTGGAAGTGATTTGGAGTGGATTTGGACAAGTATTAAACAAGAAAAATGAATTTTAGCCACTATATAAATGTTGCTGTCCATTTTCATAAAATCCAGAAAAATCAGGGGATTCCGGGTAACTTTGGGCTAAAGATTTAGAAAATACTTTCAAAAACAAATCCGTAGGCGAAAGAACGGATTAAAACGAGTTTATAACGAAGGAGATATGATTTTTGCAAGTTTAACGACGAAAACTATTTTCTGAAAATTGTACATGCTGTCCCACGATTTTCAATGGGCAATCTGAGGTGTAAAACTTGATCTAGCCATCCCGACTTATCAAAAATATATTAGTATGTTGTCCCACGATTTCGGGGATATAAAGAACGTAGAAAACAAGCTTATAACGACCAAGATATACACGTTTCAAAATCGGCGAAACTCTATTTATTTCCATCAGCTTTTTAGCAAAATATTACTAAGTATAGAAAAACAGTTTTTGTAAGACATCATGTTGAGAGCCAATTTACTCATTGATAAACTCATTTCTGGAAAATTTACATCATTGACAAAAAGTTAGCTCACCCAGCCTAGTTTTCAAAACATCCAGCCGTTTGTCAAAAGGATTTATAACGAACAACTTATGGACTTCCAAACGTTCCCAAAAACTGCCCAGAATCTGCCAAAACAGCCCAAATACCTCACTTGACGGCTAATTATCTTTATGATCGAGACCTGTATGGACAAACTTCACTTCTGTGACTTTTTAGATATGGTGAAAATCTTCTCAAAACTACTGAGCTTCTTTCCTAAATCTTAATATTCACTATTTCACGACTAGTTTTACGAGACCATTTTGTCGCTAATAGAAGTAATAATACTTCTACGTACTAAATCCTAGATTTTCTATAAATACTACCAAAGTGCCAAATTCTTAACCATCGAAGTACTTATGATTACAAGCTTATTTATACGACTATTAAACGTTATTTCAAGGTTTTCAAAGCAAGGAATTCAACACTACCAATTATATATACGATATATATATATTACGACTAGTTTTATAAGTCTAGTTAGACTTATTTTTCCCAAGTTATGGAAAAACATATTACTTTGACAATAACAAGTATTTTCAAGTTAAGAGTGGTATAGGAACATGTGCATGGACATTCATAACATCATTTCATGATCTAAAGTAGATCGTACATCATTCATATTAGGTTGCGGCTAGTGTGCGCGCCTTGTTTTTCAGCTCATTACATGTTCATGGTACCATCATATCAGGTGAGTCATAGCCCCACTTTTACTGGTTTAATTACTTTACAAACTCTTTGGGGGAGATACATGCTTAAATACTCGTGTTATACTTTTATACGATTTCAAATCCCACGGGGGAGAATACATTGCAACAACTATTTTTGTACATGCCCAAGTATTACAAATTCCATACATTGCTTAAGTTGCCTTACTACCACTTCACGACAAGTCCCCTTTATTATCATGGACCGTTAATTTTAGTGCTAAGCGAGAGTGAGTGAATAGATCTATTGAGGGTGACGCCTCCATTCGTGTTTGGGTTGCTCCAACGGGACGAATGCATTTCATGTCTTATCAAATTGAGTGCCTGATAGACACTCTGTTGGGGCCATTACAAAGTCTAGCTTCGGGGTCATGAGCTTAAGAGACAATGTAGCATTTTTGACATTCTTGTCGGTTTACTATATACTTGTGGCTATTGTACATACGAAAATTACTTATGGAATTACGATACTTTTCCACCACTATTACTACGGAATTACAATGCCCTTGCAACAACCTTATGACTGATTTATTCCAAACTTATTACATTTGGCAGTGGGTTGTAAACACACAGGTTACAAGTCTCTTATGGCGGGACTTGCAACTGAGTGGATTTACGATGCCTTTGCTGGGAAATCTTCATACATATGCATTACATTCTTTTTCACAAGACTCTATGAACTCACCACCCATTGTGTTGACACTTTAGCATGTATTTTCAGGTTTTAAGCAATGGCACGCTACAAGAGGTTTTGGCAGGGCAGGGCATGGTCATAGAAGACTCTGATTTAATCATTTGGGGACCGTTTTTAACTATTTTAATGGCCTACTTCCGCATTATTTTTAACAATGTAGATTCAACATTTTGGTTAAATAATTTTATTCTAAATGATTGAAGTGAAAACCTTTTTGTACTTGTGTTGTGATATCAATTGAGTTACACCCCAGCTACATGTATGCTTCCGCTGGACCCGATTCTGGGGGTGTGACAGAATACCGCTTGCATCAAGGCTAAGAACAGTCACAGAGCCATTCTTAGATAACAAACCGTGGTGCACGCTGTTGGCTGTGAGCTGTTGCGAGGCTAACACAGTGATAAAAAGTGAAAGGGTTACCTGATTATCCTTGGAAATGATTGTACCATTTGGTATTTGCACCCATTATCAAACTGAAAGAAGGACTAAATATGGAATGGTGGCTCGGTAGGCAATTTTTTGCTTTTGTCAGCGTTTACTCGACCGAGTTGCATGACAAAACAAAAAACCCCCAACGTTTAAAAGCTTTATGCGGCCGCCACAAATGTGTAAAATAAGAAAAAGAGTTCAATAATGGGTGAAACTGATGCCATTTGACTATAACCATTCATATATTCCAAACACCTCTGAAGTTAATCTCGGTTTTTTTTTCCAGAACTAATAACATAACAGAATCCTAAAACCAAGGAGAAAACAGAGAGAGTTCAAATTTTTGCGTAAAAAATGACCAATTTAGCAGCAACTTTGAGTTTCAAAGAAATTTTTGTTTTAGCTTTCGACATCTTGTTTTTTGCCAACATGAGATGTAGTTTGACAAAAAACCGGAAAAAATAAACGAAAAAAAAAAACAGACATACCAAAGACTACATACCAACAGTGTCTAAACTCTGTGCATTTGGGAGAATACCAATAGTAGATACACCTCCATGTGATGGCCAGAAACCAAGAACGCCACAAAATGAGGCTGGAATTCTCACTCCCCCAATTGTATCAGTACCTGAAAAGTCAATAAAAGGAATATATCAAACGTCATTCGCCAAACTAAAGTCCTGATGATCTATCACATGGAAGAACAGAGGCTGTTACTTTTACACGCATGACCACAATAATGATTACATCCTATTGCCCACAATTTAAGAATATCTCTCCCAAATATGTCTAACTGAATCCATCAAATACGCTCACGCATAACAAATCCTGCTTTATCATAGTCTTAATTTATAGAGCTCCTTATCCCAGCAATTACATCAAAATAGTCTTTGATTCTTGCTTCAGGACCATCTAGGTTCTAAACCATAAAGCAAAGCATGTAAATAAAAATAGCGGTCACTAAAAACTTATTGAGTTTGTTTGGTCTATAAGAGTATTGTATTTAGAAACTCAAACAAAAATAGCATGGTATACCTGAAGCTCAGTCTTAAGAAAGTCAAGGATAATAGCTGAGATAAGACATCTGATTCCGCCACCGTCGATGCTAATCACTGTGATCAAGTTCCCACAAGCTGGGGGCTTTACTATTGTGTTAGATCTCTTCATCTCCATACTCCAGCTGCAAGACGACTGCTGTAGAAGACAATGCCAAACCATTACCGATGGATCTAGTAGGTTGTATGCTAAAAAAATATGGACTTTGGGTGACTTTCTACCGGTTTGATCCATTTCCTTTTAGCTTTATAATTTTATTTGACCCATTTGAGATTTAAACTACCCTAAGCAAACCATTTGTAATTAAATATTTAAATGACTTTCTACAATCCATTCGAGTCTGGGCTGATCTTTTTTTTTATCGCTATGCCACAGTTCTTTTATTTTGATTCAGTTGAGTCACTTCCTACGGGCCATTGGAACTCAGTGACTATAAGCCTTTGAACAGCCGTCATGATGCCTGAATTTCTGTATTTGGAGCTAAATTCCAGAAGAAGTTGGAAGATATAGACTCAGTCTTTCGTGGTAAGATCAGGTGCATTAGGTTGTGAGTTCTTGAAGAATTTAGCCTTGATAGCAGATCCTTTTATTTTATTTTTATCTGTTCAAAGGGATAACTTGTACTTAAAATTTTATAAATTCTTTGTACAAATTAACTGTTAGTCTTTTCCTGGGGTCCAAAAAAGAAAGCCTTTAAAACTGTTTAGTTCACACATAATACCTTTAAACTTGTTAGTTACTTACAGACAGCTAGTAATAATGATCATAAATGACGCTAATCTAAATTCAAACATCCAAACCAGATGGAAGTAAAATCATGTTAGCTTCTTTAAAAACTATGGTAAGTGGAGTTTGCCTTACCTTAGCCACGGGTTGCTAGTGTAAAAGCTATGGTCATTCATACTGTGTGTTAGGAGCTTACTTTCGCAAACTTCTTGGGTTGCATTTTCGAACCAACTTATAAGGTATTGTAAGCATTTTTATTATCAAGCATGCACTAACTTAAGAAAAGAGCAGTACCAAACTTCTATACTCTAAGAAAAGAGCAGTACCAAACTAATTCCCGTAGTAATATGAATAAAAAGTGACTGTAAGTTGACCCGCTATATCCCAATTATACAAAAAAGAAGACTCGATTAAGCCACTCATACTAATAATATGAGCCAAACTAATGGTCCTGCATTACCTTAATGGAGCAACAATATGCTTGCAACTCTACAACTACAACTATAGCTGTTAACACTACAACTTCCAACCTAACCTTATCCTTCAATAGAATAATATGACCCAAACTATAGCTGTTAACACTACAACTACCAACCTAACGTTATCCTTCAATAGAAGGAATGTCGTAATGTTACATGCCTCAGTAAACATTCAATAAGTTCAAATTTTATTTTGAAAGTTACCTGTACGATATTGGAATCATCGTTTACTTCAAAGTAAAAACCACTGGGAGGTTCATAATTTTCAGAAAAAGCCCCAGCAAAAATCTGTAAAGATTGAATAGTCGTGTCAAATAGCATAAAATAACAAACATATATAAGTAGGCGTGTACGTTTGGTCACTCGAGGTGATTTGATTACTTATTTAGGATCACATTTACCCAGTTTCCAAATCAGCATATACTGTTATGACAGATAAGTAATTGCATTATCACAAATTATTGTCTATCCTATGGGATTATCTCTCGTGAATGAGTTTCATATCATAGTGGAGGAAACCCACAGAGGCCAAACTGTAACTAAGGAACAGTATCCACATGATATGTATCTCCCATTGTTGGTGTCAGTTAAAAGGTTATCCTATTGTCTGTTTACTGTCATCTGTAGTTTGTTTTATGCAACTTTCAAGTTCCACAAGTCCACTTAACGTAATATTGGATATAATTCTTCAATCACGCGTATTCCACAACATAAAAGGATATACAGAACATGAGAGGAATAGAAATAATTGAACAGCCTAATTTGTTATCACTGGAAACTAAAAAAAAAAAAAAAAAAAAAAAAAAAAAAAAAAAAAAAAAAAAAAAAAAACCACCAACATCCAAGTTTAGTGTTGATGAAATGCAGAATTATTGATGTACCCGTGAGACTTGGTGCCATAGTTTTATTTTTGAAACTAAATTGATTAAGTAAGACAATACCAGCACGTATATGTTGTCTATGATCAATTGGTAAATGTGATCGCCGTCTCCTGCTGCCCCCTCTAGCAGATGCAGTTACAAAAAAATAAGACATATATAAGTATAATGTGCAGTTTTGTGGCTATAATAAAGCTAAAAATTAGTGGTAAGCAGGGGCATAAAAATATAAGAATACTCACTATTATGACCTGCTGCCGTTGCATTTCTCGGTGTTGAGTGTCTATATCTAATAATTTTCATAAACGATAAAAGATAGTTTTTTTTCTTACCATAACACATATAATTAATATGATTAGTGGTAAACACAACATCAAAATTATTATAGATGGCCAGAATGTTCTCCATGAAAGGAGCATGTTTTTACCTCTCCACAAAACACCAACTGAATTAAGCACGTACAGAAAAATACTTAGGCTACCTTCACTCATCTTAACCGAGAAGAACTACAAATTTCCACACAAAAAACACACATTAATACAATTCAAGGAAAATATTGTGGAACTTACAATTGATGTTTGAATGAAGATACGCTGCTCCAAAACAATTCAAGAAAGTTGCACACCTAGATTTTCAACCTGTAGCATTCAAAATAAAAAGTCTTAGGCTAAGCTATAACATAATCAAAACCTTAATAGCAAGAAGTCCAACCTGCAATAACTGCATTATAGGTTCAAAGGTTGTTAACATATCTGTACGTACTACTTCTACTAAGGATGGTTTGGTTAGTGGGTCGTTAGTTTTGGACTCAATCTTTAATACAGGGTATATGCTATCTACTATCCTTGATAGCAAAGTTTGAGAATCACAATTTCAAATATTATATCAATTTTCATAACAAATAATACTTAAATTCATCATATATGCATTGTGGTAATAGGATAGTAATTTAGTACTGTGGTAAATATGAGCTATAACAATCAACCTAAACACAACAATCAACCAATCTTAAAAAATTGAATAATATAGCATTATGCATGCATGAATATACATTCACCATTGTTAATATTTTTTTTATGTCAAAAACAAAGAATGCATACCTCATACATAATGGGTATGCTCGAAATTCATGATTCATTGATCACAAACAATCCTATTACATATTCACATAACCAATCAAGCAATCTCAAACAAAATAAGCAGTAAATAATCAGAGTAAACTTTTTATGTATACCGCTGACGATGTAGAATTATACATGGATCGTTTTTGTGTGCTAATAACAATGTGCCGCTGTAGATGCTTGTGGCTCATATGGCTTGTTGTATCACATTGTTACTATCAATGCAAAAAACAAACTTTAGAAGAATCAACATAAACGTAAAAACAAAACATCATTAGTTAATGTGTGAACTTCAACATATTAGGTTTAACAACAAAAAAAAAAACAGAGACAGTCGACATGTGGAACAGAATGATATTAGGGTTTTGAATATACATACTGATTGGCTCCAAACGGTCAACCTAAATTGACCAGGTGATGGTCAACAAGGTCAAACTGCCTAGAGTCAATGCTCCGTGGAATATAGGGTTTCCCCGGGTCGTTATGTCCCGATGAGGTGTGGATGGTATCAAAACGGTTTGTGATCGGGTGAATTTGGACGGAAATGGGTATAAGAGAGTTGTGATGATTACACTACGCGAATATAAAAGATAATAGCTTAAATACACTATATTAACAAGATTGGAAAGTCAGAAAAACCATAAATGTTTAAAACCTAAAACGCGTACGTTTACATTTAAATAAAACGTAAACGTACGAAATAAAACGTGAAATCTGAAATCTAAAAACACCCAGGGGGTGAAAATGACTTTTTTACAAACTTAAAGGTAAAAGGAAATTTTTAGAAAAAGAAAATAAATTTTAACACTAATTAATTATTTAATATTAATTAAATACTAATTAAAACTAATTATTAATATTTAAATACAATATAATATTAATTAAGTACTAGAAAAATGAAAATAAAATTTCTAAAATTATAAAATAACTAAAACTAAGTTTTAAAAATAAAAATATGTATTTTTGTCTTTTTGTGGATTTTATATTAATTAATTACTAATTAATTATTAATTACCTAATTAAACTATTTTAAATTAAGAAAAATAGAAAATGAACAGTAAAAGTTCTAATAAAATTTCTAAAAATGTTTTATAACATATAAAAGCTATAAAAAAAATATAAAAACTAGGTTTTACTTAATAAAAACTAATTATGCTATTTAATACTTAATATTAATTAATAACTAATAAAAATAAGATTAAATCTAATAAATACTAAAAGATAAAATAAAAATCTGAGAAAATTATTATAAATACTTTAATATAATAGGAATTTAAGAAAAATATAAAAAAAACTAAGTTCTTAATAAAAATTTAAAAATGAAAATTAAAATTAAATAAAATTAAATAGAAACTATCACTTGAAATTACTTTGACTTTTCTGGATTTTCTTTTTGGAAACTTGCTTTATACCTAAAAATGAAAACTTTTTGTAAAAACAACCTTTGTGGAACTCAGAAATAAGCACAACAAGTGCTTATTTCTTAGACAGTTGACTTTGGTCAACTGTCCAAGCTATAAGCTTGGAATAAGCTCAGAGCTGAGAACCAGGGGTGGAATTGGATAGAAACATGTCCAATGAGTAGAAATAAGCAAGAAACAACTAAAAACAACCACTAAATAAGCCAATTAAGCTGAATAAGCTAAATGATAACCTTTCTTAAAACAGAAAAAAAAGGGACAAACTTGGTGACTGTCTAGGGGGCACATCAGGAGGAATGAGGGCACAAACTTGGTTGCAATGGACAGCCCCCCACCTAGGGAGTTCAAAGAACCAAAATTTGAACCCTGGGGCCCACTGATGAGGGCAGCAGCCACCACCAAAGGTGGTGGTTGAGTGGTGGTACAGCTGATGCAGGGGGCTGCACTGCCCTGCAGTCCACTTTAGAGGGCTGTGGGGCCCAAAGGGAAATTCACAAAAATGCAATGGAGGGGGGGACTTAAAGCTAAGCTGGGGGACTTTACATAGGAACAAATATCAACCCCTAAATCAATGCACAAAATTCAAATTAAATCCTTGAAGTTTGGGAAAAAAACTGAAAACATGAACTTTGACTTTTTGCTAAAACTTGGAGTTTTGACTTTTGTGAGTTTTGATTCTAGATTTGATGACTGAAATAGATGACTTAAGTTATATTAATACTAAGCTAGGCTAGAAAGACAACTTTTAACAACATGGTTGAGTTTTGAGATCCACAAACTCCAACAGTTAACTGTTGGGGTGGGAATTGGGTGATTTTGACTTTTCAGGGGAAGAACAATGCAATTGATGATAGAACTATCTTATTTGACCCTAATATGAACTACTAAAACTGAATGCATAGCAAGAAACCAACTAGAACTCATGAAAGACACCTGTTCCAAACACCTTTTTTCTATTTACTAATTTTGCATTTCAAATGGTTTTGACTGAGTTTAGCTCGAAATTGAATTCAGATAGTTAAAACAGGTGTAGTAAAGGGCTATAAGCAAATTAAAACTGAATATGAGCTATTAACTAAGCTAGAATTACTTATGCCATATTTTTGGAATCCTTTTTTTTGTGTTATAAAGCAAAGAGGTAAAGTAATGAGCCACACATTATCACTAGAGCATACAACAATTCTAATAAGCTGAGGAAAACAGAAAATGAACAACTAACACTAAAGAAAACAGATTAAGCAAGTAACAACAATGAGCAGTGTATAAAACTGAAATTTATAAACAAGGGAAACTCACAATAACCATTGTCCAATCAGAATTGCAATGCTTATATGAGCTTAATCAACAAGCTACTCCACCCAAAACAACTAGATACCCTTCCTAAATTAGCATATCTCAATTGAGCTTATTTGACTATTATGTTGACTTTTGGAAATTTGTAATAAAGCAGTACTTTTAACTCAAATGAGATCACAACAGGCTATAATAAGCTTGAATGAGCTTGTTGAACAGAAATGGGAGCTTATGAAAGCTATTCAAATACAAATGAAATTTTAAGCTAAATCATGAAGATGAGTTTCAAAGGAATTAAAAAGAGGAACTGTATTTCATTAATTTTAAAGGTGATTATACTACTGAAATTGAGAATTACAAAGCTGAGTTTAAAATATTACATTAATTTAAACCTAATTCGACCTAATTTTACATTGAGAATTACCTACTAACTACACTAGCTAACTACTTGGTCCCTTTTCTCTTTTCTTCCACTTTTATAGCTCCCAGGAGCATTCTTTCTCTTTCCCACACTGATTGGGAACCATTGGATTGCTTGGTTTAATCTCAGCCCTTCAAACACTTTTTGGCGGGAAATGGGATTTTGGCAGACTTGGGTAACTTGGAGGGATTAAAGGAGGTTTAATAGGTTTTGGAGGTTAGTGGTGAGGTGGAGAGACATAGTATGGGAGAGGGGCAGAGGAGGGGGGTTGGCAGGTTGAGTGTTGCAGGGTGTATATTGCAAGTGGGGGTAGAAGATGGGTGGTCAACGGTTTGACTGGTTGGGGATTATTTAAAACGGGGGGGTTTTATTTTATGGAGTGGGCTGGGGTTTGGTGATGGGCCAAATATTGCTTGGTTTGGGCTTGGGTGGGGGTGTTATGGATCAGGCAGGTTTGGTTTTTAGCTTTTTAATAACTTTAAGGGTCCATTTGGTTAAGTATAAAAACACAAGGACCAATAATGTAAATCTGCAAATTTGAGGGACTTGAAATGTAATTTTCCCAACTTGTTCCAAGGATTATTCCTGCCATGTATTAATAATTCAAGGACCATGAAAGTTAATTTTCCATTTTAAAATTTCCAGGGACCAATTCTGCCAAACTTGCAAAGTCCAGGGACCAAACATGTAAACTTTTCAAAACTTTCACCCAGGGACCCATTTTGATAACTTTTGATTTCCCAAGGCTCAAAATTGATTTTTCTTTCAAAATTATCCCACCAGGGACCAAATCTGTCAAAGTTTGAAACTCCAGGGACCAAAAGTGTAAATTTCCAAAACTTTTCCAATTTTTCACCAAAGGACAAAATATGACAACTTATGATTGTAAAAGGACCTTTGGTGATAATTTTCCGTATTTTGAATGACCAGGGACTAGTTTTGTCATTTTATAAAAGTTGGGGGACTGAAACTGCCAATTTTGCAAACTTTGTACGTTTTTCATCTGTTTTTACTCGTTTTGCATCTAAAACATATAAAACACAATTTTGAAATATTTTCAGTGTTTTGATGCATTTCTGAGTGTTTTTGTATGTTTTGCAGTTCAGATTAGACCAAAAATGATGAGTGTTTGAGCACTCATCAATCCCCCACACTAAACTATTGCTAGTCCCTAGCAATAACTGTTTTGAAAACTTGATGGATTTTAAACTCTTTACCAAAATCCATCACTTCTGGAGTAGCCAGATGTAAGAACTGTGGTCCACCTGATAACCGTGTGATTTTGAGCAAACCATCAGCTGTCAACGGATTTGATTAGTCTTTACCAAAAGCCATTTGCTTCTGGACTAGCCAGCTCTTGATGGAATAGTCAACATCTTGGTGAGCTGATTACCAATTATGGATTTTCCACTGCCTTTACCACAAGCCATAATCTTGTGGGCTAGCCAACTCATTTGCTTTTGGGGAGTTGAGGAACCATACAATTTTGGGCAAATTGCAAGCCGTCAACGGATTTGAGATGTCTTTACCAAGAGCCGTTTGCTCCTGGACTAGCCAATCCCTTTTGTCGGTTAGACAAGGCGGACTGATTACCACAAAAATTTTGGAGCACCAGTGAAAATTTTTTGAAATTTTGGCCAAAACGGGGGTATTATATAGTAAAATGTGATAAAATTCGCTAGAATAGCGAAATACCCCCCCCCCCCCCCCCCACACACACTTAGCATGAATATTGTCCTCAATATTCAAAATCCCGGCTATTATGCCGACATATTGAACGTAAAAGGGCAACATTACGAGCTAAGCGTGGAAAACACCATTTTGTTTTTCACTTCATTTGTAACCATAGCATGGGGGACTCCCCCACACTTAGGGTGAAAACCCTATAAGCATGCTACTGTTTTTGTTTACCGAGTCGCTAGCTTGACTCGACCCCGAATTCATTTGTCCTTGGGGAAGCATGATGTGGAAGAAACAATCTCAATCGGACTTTCATTCAAGATATTTGGACAAACATTTGAAGCACGTGAAAGTTCCACACCGATGAGATAAGTATCCGGCTCAAGATAATGATACATGAAAATGCCGGGATCAAATATAGTGTCTTCATTCCCGAAGGAGTGAAGAAGAGAGGAAGTCACCTTATAGGTGAAGAAAAGGAAGAAAACCATGATGAAAATCATGATTTGATCTTCTTCCTCGAGAGCAGGCTCTGTAGCCTGAGTTTGGATTTCAAAGGTTAAGCTCGTAAACAACCCGGGAGGGTGGGTGGGAATTTTCAAATTCTCATAATTGAGTGCATCTCCCCCGGGCTATCAAACTCCGGAGGAGTCATGATATGATGAGTGAGTTCACCGGAGAACTCCTCATGAAGAGAATTATTCACAAGATGTGAATCTGTGAACTCATGTTCCATTGTGGACTCATCACAATCCTCGTCAAAGATTGGATTGTTAGAAATCATAGTGAATTCAGATTCGAATTCAAATAGAGGATTGGTGAGAGTCGTATTGAATGTTTCGGGAACAAAGAGATTATCATTCTCTTGTGGACTGTTGGGATAAGAAGTGAGTGACGGATCATGATAAAGGAGACTTTCAATTTCTCCCAGATCGGCCTCAAAATCGAGGAGACCATCATCACTTTCCAGTGAAAGTGGATTGATGTGAGTAAGTTCATCGGCGAACTCCTCAACAAGAGGATCAGCATCAGACTGTGGGAGCGATGCCTCAATATACTCAATGTCTCCATGAGATGTACAATCATCATTAAAATCTGAGAAAGTCTCAAAATGATCGTTTGAACACTCAAGAGGGGAAGGAATATCACACACATGATCAAGAGTTCCCTGTGACTCTCTTGGGATTGGGACAAGGATCTCAACACTAGACTTTATGAATTCGTCCGATTCCTTATTAGGAACAGTGCTAAGATGCTCATCCCCCATGTTCAAAGAATGAGTGTGAACTTCGGGTGTGATAGCAGTTGTTTGAGATGGAATCTCAACTGCCTGGATATCAACTGATGAACTTGATGAATCTTTATAGAATTGAAGGATATCAAGTGTATCTTCATCATCACTGTCATCAGGAATAAAACGGAACTGAGAGCTAGATTTGGCTGCTTTTTCTTTTGCAATGGATTCCCTCACAAATTTTTCATAGGCATCTTGGGAATTTATTCTAGCAGCCTGCTCTTCAGCAAGTAATTCTTCCATGGATTTTTGATGAGTATGTCTTTGGGCAAAGTCTTTAACTAAACCCTTAAGCTCATCAACAATTTTCATCATATTTTGCATTTCTGGAAGAAGTGCTTGATTCATATTGTACTGTGGAGGTTGGTCGTAATAAGATGTGTCAAAATTGTCACAAGGATATGGATTACCCGTTTGACAATCTGAGCTGAAGTGTGGACCTCCACAGTAATCACAACAGTAAAACTGTTGAGGCTGTGAGTCGTATGTGCTAGAGTCATAATTGTTATCGGGAAACTGCTCATAAACAAGCGTGTTTCCTGATTGACAATCAGAACTGTAGTGTGAACCACCACAGTACTCACAACAGTAAAACTGCTGAGACTGATGGTGTGGTAGCTGGTGGAATGAATCAGTCGTGTCATGGTAGGAATAGGGATTCTGGTTATAGACAGACCCGTTTCCGGACTCTACCATGCCACAGCTGGGGCAATTGCCACATAAGGATTACCACACCATTGGCAAACCAGAAAGTGTGGATGAGACATAGAAAGAATCAAATGTGTATAGAGGGTGAGGAATGGAGAATCAAAAGGGTAGGAGGGTAAAGATGAATATTTTTGGGTTTTTGGAAATACATTTTGTACAAATAGGAAAGAAAATGTTTTTGGTTTTTTTGTGTTTGTTGAAAACTGAGTTTAAAATATTTTCGGGAACAGTTTTGTTTTTATAATAAGAAGATATGAACAAAGGATGGTAAATGTACAATGGAACGAATTCCAAAATCACTAATCAGAAAAACCGTTTAAAATAGCGCGCACACCTCCCTGGCAGCGGCGCCAAATTTTGATTGGCTCCAAACGGTCAACCTAAATTGACCAGGTGATGGTCAACAAGGTCAAACTGCCTAGAGTCAATGCTCCGTGGAATATAGGGTTTCCTCGGATCGTTATGTCCCGACGAGGTGTGGATGGTATCAAAACGGTTTGTGATCGGGTGAATTTGGACGGAAATGGGTATAAGTGAGTTGTGATGATTACACTACGGGAATATAAAAGATAATAGCTTAAATACACTATATTAACAAGATTGGAAAGTCAGAAAAACCAGAAATGTTTAAAACCTAAAACGCGTACGTTTACATTTAAATAAAACGTAAACGTACGAAATAAAACGTGAAATCTGAAATCTGAAAACACCCAGGGGGTGAAAATGACTTTTTTACAAACTTAAAAGGAAAAGGAAATTTTTAGAAAAAGAAAATAAATTTTAACACTAATTAATGGAGTATTTAATATTAATTAAATACTAATTAAAACTAATTATTAATATTTAAAATACTTAAATACAATATAATATTAATTAAGTACTAGAAAAATGAAAATAAAATTTCTAAAATTATAAAATAACTAAAACTAAGTTTTAAAAATAAAAATATGTATTTTTGTCTTTTTGTGGATTTTATATTAATTAATTACTAATTAATTATTAATTACCTAATTAAACTATTTTAAATTAAGAAAAATAGAAAATAAACAGTAAAAATTCTAATAAAATTTCTAAAAATGTTTTATAACATATAAAAGCTATAAAAAATATAAAAACTAGGTTTTACTTAATAAAAACTAATTATGCTATTTAATACTTAATATTAATTAATAACTAATAAAACTAAGATTAAATCTAATAAATACTAAAAGATAAAATAAAAATCTGAGAAAATTATTATAAATACTTTAATATAATAGGAATTTAAGAAAAATATAAAAAAACTAAGTTCTTAATAAAAATTTAAAAATGAAAATTAAAATTAAATAAAATTAAATAGAAATTATCACTTGAAATTACTTTGACTTTTCTGGATTTTCTTTTTGGAAACTTGCTTTATACCTAAAAATGAAAACTTTTTGTAAAAACAACCTTTGTGGAACTCAGAAATAAGCACAACAAGTGCTTATTTCTTAGACAGTTGACTTTGGTCAACTGTCCAAGCTATAAGCTTGGAATAAGCTCAGAGCTGAGAACCAGGGGTGGAATTGGATAGAAACATGTCCAATGAGTAGAATAAGCAAGAAACCACTAAATAAGCCAATTAAGCTGAATAAGCTAAATGATAACCTTGCTCAAAAGAGAAAAAAAGGGGACAAACTTGGTGACTGTCTAGGGGGCACATCAGGAGGATTGAGGGCACAAACTTGGTTGCAATGGAGAGCCCCCCACCTAGGGAGTTCAAAGAACCAAAATTTGAACCCTGGGGCCCACTGATGAGGGCAGCAGCCACCACCAAAGGTGGTGGTTGAGTGGTGGTACAGCTGATGCAGGGGGCTGCACTGCCCTGCAGTCCACTTTGGAGGGTTGTGGGGCCCAAAGGGAAATTCACAAAAATGCAATGGAGGGGGGGACTTAAAGCTAAGCTGGGGGACTTTACATAGGAACAAATATCAACCCCTAAATCAATGCACAAAATTCAAATTAAATCCTTGAAGTTTGGGAAAAAAAACTGAAAACATGAACTTTGACTTTTTGCTAAAACTTGGAGTTTTGACTTTTGTGAGTTTTGATTCTAGATTTGATGACTGAAATAGATGACTTAACTTATATTAATACTAAGCTAGGCTAGAAAGACAACTTTTAACAACATGGTTGAGTTTTGAGATCCACAAACTCCAACAGTTAACTGTTGGGGTGAGAATTGGGTGATTTTGACTTTTCAGGGGAAGAACAATGCAATTGATGATAGAACTATCTTATTTGACCCTAATATGAACTACTACAACTGAATGCATAGCAAGAAACCAACTAGAACTCATGAAAGACACCTGTTCCAAACACCTTTTTTCTAGATCAAATAAGTTAAATCATGAATAGTCCTTATCTTTAAAAAGAATAACACTCATGGTCCCTCCACTTAACTGGTGTTAGTGGCTTCCGTTATCTTTTACACGTTAGTCCCTTTTTGTTAAATATCATTGCATCGTTAGTCCTTTATAATAACGGCCATTTATAATTTGAAGTTTTTCGAATTTTTCTTACGTTTTCATCCGTTTTTATACGTTTTCATGCGTTTTAATCTGTTTTCGTCCGTTTTTATACGATTTCGTCCGTTTTTCTTACGTTTTTATCCGTTCTCATGCATTTTTATACGTTTTCGCTAGTTTTTCTTACGTTATTGTTTGTTTTCCTACGTTTTCATCCATTTTTATCCGTTTTTATACGTTTTCGCTTGTTTAGGATGAAAACGTAAGAAAACAAGTGTATATACATATACATATGTATATGTATATATATACATATATATATATATATATATATATATATATAGGGAAAATATTAGCTACAATTCCGTTGTAGCCAATTCCCTACAATATGTGCTACAAACTGTGGGTCTCTGAGTCCTTCTGTGGGTCCCTGACTTTTTCTGTGAGGCCCTGATTCATTTCTTATGTATTTTAATGGGGTATTGTAGCCAATTGGCTACAATAATTGTAGCCAAGTTATTCCCATATATATATATATATATATATATATATATATATATATATATATATATATATATATATATATATATATATATATATATATATATATATATATAAAATAGCAAGGCTAACAATCTCCCTCCAAGATATCGTCACACATGAATGGATACAATGAGACCTATAAACACATAAACATGTAAATCACAACAATAGTAAACTATGTTGACGTTGTTGAAGCGCAGAGTCTCTGTAGTCTAGATACTGAGGCAGACTTGAAGTTCTCTCTTCCGACGATCTCGGCGTATGATCTTTGATGGCAAAGGTCTTTGTAGCTCTGAACTTCAACTGTAATAGTCTAGTTAGGTTATTACTCCCTCCTAACTAGTGAGCCTTTATTCTTTTTCTTCTGCTCCCTCCTGAACTGACAACTCTCTTCTCATCTCGCAGCGGATAAGGTAGATACTAATGAGTTTGCACCACGGTTGTCATTCTGGGAGCATCATAGCATAACTCACATAGTATTGCACAGAAGGTTGGTAATACGCTCCGATGTACACAACATTAGTACTTCTTCGGTTCTGGTGTAAGCACAATTCCCTCGAACAACCGACGTACTAGAGATGAAACACTACTTCTTTTGGCATGTTCTTCTCCCTCCTGATGGTTGCGATGTATCGAAATCATCATACTATTGTGTGTACATGCCAAAATTACCCGTACTTTACACTTCTGGTGCAATGTAGATAGACCATGAAAGCATAATTTGTGAGAATATGTTGATAGGATATGACTCTCTTTATTCTACAATCTCTTCTCTTCTCTTCAACCTTTAAGCGACCTCTTCAAATTCCAACCAGCTAGTAAATGACTACTGTATGGAGAGAACCCAATATAACCAATCTAAGAATGAAGTAAACATCTCATAGATATGTGACTTAATCTTGTACGAAGGTATGACTAAGAACCTATACTGAGCACTACAATGTAACTCCTTTAAGCATAGGTAGTGCCATATACCCAAACCAACAAACAGTATATGAAATATCTACCTCTTGGAATCTCCACAACTTCATGTGACACTGAGTACTACAACGTAACTCCTTAAAGTGATAGCTATAACCCGTGAGTACTACAATGTAACTCCTTACATCGGGTATAACTAGATAATCCAAGTCTTAATCACTATCTCTACCAGTGTTTGCCCAAACAAGTATCTCCGAAAGTCATGCATCCATCCACCCCTAGACTTTGAGATAAATAAGTACACATGCCTGTGAAATGAACTTGAAACCCAAATAAGCAATATCGTACAAAAACTCCGTAGTCACAAAAATCTGATACTAGCCGTTGTCATTTGAATGTGATTCTTGATCAGGATCGTTTAAGCAAAACGTGGTGTGTTTTTGGTGAAACTTGAAATTCTATTTTGGGTGATTCGTAGTGATTTCGTATTTTCCCTCCAAAAATAAAATTAGAAAATTTTCTCGCCCATAATATGGAAATCACTATGAAATGCAATTCTAAGGTTACCAGAAAAATTTGAGTTTAGAAAATTTTTACGCAAAATTTCACCGAAAAAATTTGAATTTTGGCCTAAAAATTTGAATTTCGGGCCAAAATTCTCAACCTTGTACCAAAATTAAAATCTCGCGTAAAAATTGAACGTTTAGTCTCCTCTCAAAAATAAATTTTACTCAAATTTTCCCGCCAAAAAACTTTTTTATTTATTTATTTATTTATTTTTTTTGGCTAACTCGATAATCTCCTAACTTGGTAAACTTCCCAAACTCGATAACCATTCAAACTCGGTAAGGCTGTCAAACTTGAAACCTGCTCTAACTCGATATTGTTCCTAACTCGATAAGCTATAAGAATTTGAGCAGAGTTTCGGCTTAGGAGAACCCAAATGAGACCTTACTCGACATGCGATAAGGTTGAGCCATGCCTAACTCGGCAACCATATGAAGCATACGCAAAACATGACCAAACTCGGTATCAATCCAAACTCGGTATCAACCCAAACTCAACCCTAACTCGAAAAACATCAACCCTAACTCGGTATAAGCTCAAACTCGGTAGAATATTTTTTCCAAACTCGGTAACCAGGTATCCAAATTCGGTAAACATGTATCCAAACTCGGTAAGAAGTATCCAAACTCGATAAGAAAACATGCTAACTCGATAGAAAATGGATCCAAACTCGATAAAATACATGCTAACTCGATAAAAAATTTCTAACTCGAAAAATTTTTCAAACTCGACAAAATTATGATGAACAGTACCAGATCCGATTTTTCACCCAAAAAACACGTTTTTTTCACCCAAAAACACCACGATTCGCCACCGGTTATCTCTGATACCACTTGTTAGAACCAAGAAACATGTTCCGGAGGTCGCGGTTGATCGAAATACAACATTGTTCTAGAGAGAGAAAGTAGAGAGAGAAAGGTGGAGAAAATGGTTTATATTAACAAAGAATAAATGAAACAATACACACACTTTCCCACACCCCTCATGGAGAGTCATGAGGGGTATTTATAGGCTCATTACATCACATGTTTGTCTATATTACAATAATAGTCCCTAAAGTACTATTTGTATGATATCTAGTCCATTTCTTTATGTGTGACGTTATCTTATATAAAATAGCAAGGCTAACATATATATATATATATATATATATATATATATATATATATATATATATATATATATATATATATATACATATGTATATATATACATATGTAAAAAAGAAAGACACAATAAATATTTATAAAAAAAATAATGTAAATACTTTAAAAGGGAAATTAAGTCGTTGATGAGCCATGACCATGTACATAGATCACAAATGACATCCTTAAATAAGATAGGTAACTTACTCTCGTTATTGTTTTGTGATAAAAGGACGGAACAGATTTATGTTTGTGTGGGAATGAAAACAGATTTATGTTTAGGAAGAAAGAGGGAAAAAGGGGATATAAGTGGGTATCTGACGTCACATGTGGGCTCAAATACCTTAGCCGGTCATATTACCTAACATTGAAAGTTGTAATAAGTTTCATTACCTAATTTAGTATTTTCGAGAGTAAGTTACATAACATTGGAAATTTTGAAAAATTCGTTACCTATATCGAATTAACCCTTTCATTAATAACATTTTTCATTCTCTCAAAACTTATGTTCACAACAAGGGTTATTTCTACATATAGGTAATGAACTTCGAAAAATTTCCTATGTTAGGTAATTTTCTCTCGAAAATACTAAGTTAGGTAACCAAACTTTGTGAAACCTGCAATGTTAGATAATATGACCGCCTAACAAACTTTGTGAAAATACACAGTGACATTAGACAAACTCATTATCCTCTTTGGAAGAAAAGTAAAAATCTAAAAAAACACAAACTTTATCATCTTTAAACAAGATCTTCATCTTCCTCGTCATCAAACCTAGATTCCGACAAACTTTTTCCGGCTAACACCATATTCCGGCAAGAAACCCAGATTCCGACAAACTTTCTCCACCATTAATACATTCTACGCCAAAAAGCTTTGTACAATGGAAAATCCCACTTCAATGCTATCCCCATGAAATTAGTTATAATCTACAATTGATGGTTTATTAAAATCACAGGGGATCATTAAAGAATCAAGTAATGAAATATTTTCAGTTCCCTACTTAAGCTCCATAAGTACAAATGTTAAATATTATTAACGAAACGAATTCATGACTGATCAAAAACTCAAAATATTAACAAAACGAATTCATTATTAAACGAAAACTCGATAACTTAACGAGATACTAGACAGCTCCCCATTCGAGATCCTTCAACTAACGACTGACTTGATCAAAAAACAGATCCATAATCACAATTTCACCTCACTCAAAACTTTGATCAAATAGTAGGAGCACAATGTAAATAAAACCAACAATTACAAATCATATCGAAAACATTTGTACTATTCACTAATTCTTCATCTTCTTGATTAAGATCAAATCCATCCATTAATGGCTTCCCCAAAATCTTCACTTCTCTTCATCACACTCCTCTTACTCCTCCACCTCACCGTCACCAACTCCTCCCCTCATTTCGAAGATTTGGGTAGAAACGTTCAAAATGAGTTTAGAGGCTTCGAAGATTTGGAGTGATATCTTCTACGTAATCGTTGTCAGCTTTTCGGTATGATTTTGAGTGTTTTTTTTGAAGAATCTGTGATGTGATATAAGTTTTTTGATCGAGTGTGGTTGTTGATGTGGGTTTTATTTTGTGTTTATGAATAAATGTGGATCGTGGTTTCAGGTTTGGAAGAGTGTGGATCTGGTTTTTGTTGATGTGGGGAGGAGAAATAAGAAAAAGGACAAAATATAAATAAAAAAGATGAAGTTTGGTACAATAGACCGGTTACCAGTTGATACACTTGGCATAGTTACCTAACATTGAACAAAGTATAAAGTTTTATTACCGTATTTTTGAGAGTTCATTATCTAACATAGGAAACTTTTCAAAGTTCATTACCTGTATATAGAAATAACCCTCATAACAAAGATAAGTTTTTGTGTACTTTTGATAGGAAACTAGGGCTAAGCAATGAAGGTTCAAAAACGAACCGGATTGACGAAACCGACCGAACCGACAAAAACCGAACCGGACCGACGGCCCGTCGGTTCGGTTTCGGTTTTAGGTTTTACGTGATTTCGGTTTTGGGTCTGTTCGGTTCAACCCAAAACCGACAAAAACATGCCAAAATACACATGGACCGACAAACCTGAACCGAACCGACGAAAACCGAACCGAACCAACGGCCCACCGGTTCGGTTTCGATTCCGGTTTTTCATGAATTTCGGTTCTCGGATTTTTTGGTTCGGGTCAGTTCCGACCCGATGCTCAGCCCTATAAGGAAACAAAGTTTGAAACCGATTAAACTGAAAAAATCACACTTTTAGTACTCCACTAGTATAAACACGTTGACCTTGCATTTTACGAAATAAAAAAACCCAAACACCCTCCAAAACACCCCCAAAACCTGAAAACCCACCAACAAACAAACCACCGCAACGGCCACCACCACCACCACCTCCGATGACCCGTTCCACCTCAATCCACCCACCACCGGACACAGAATCCGATCCTACCTCCTACTCATTAGAAAAATTCAAACTCTACGAAACTAGGGCTCGTTATTATCTAATTGGAAGTGATCGAAATGAGCGGTTCTTTCGCGTGCTTAAAATCGATCGAATGGAGCCTTCTGATCTCAATATAAGTGAAGATCCAGTTGTTTATCCTCCTCAAGAAGTTAAAAGTCTGTTGCAACGGATTGCTGATGGTAATCGTGCTACTGGTGGATTAACTTTTGTTAATAAAGTTTACGGTATCGCTGGTACGGTATTTACGACGGTTTTTACGCTTATGATATGTGTAATTGGTGAAATGTATGGTTAATTGCTTAATTGTGTGAATTTCAGGTTGTATTAGGTTTTTGGAGTCATATTATTTGATATTGATAACGAAACGGAAGCAGATTGGGTGTATATGTGGTCATGCGATTTATAGTATTGAGGAGAGTCAGATATATACGGTTCCGCATGTTTCGGTTCAGACGGATGTTGCGCATTCCAAGACCGAGCTGAGGTAGTTTTCGTTATTTTGAAATGATGTTGTCGTGTATAAGGAAAAGCGCGCGTAACTAATGAAATGAAATGCTAATTAGGTAATTATACACACGTTTTTAGTGTGATATATTGTGATAGTTACTCGTAAAAATGAATTGAATAATATATGGAGAAGCGCGCCTAAATAATGAAATGAAATACTATTGAAGTAAAGATATGCGCTGATTAAGACAACCACGTGTAAACTATGATATTTAGTGATAGTGAATTAGTGATATATACACGTGAATAATGAATTGAATAATGGCGATGACATACCTTATAAACTGATGATATACGCTGAGGGTGTTATGTACGGAAGAACACCATCCCGCATTCGTGAGAATTGTTCCATGCTTTTCGGTCAAACCTCCTTGGTCGTTATAGGCAGTTTTAAGTTCGTTTTATACATCTTGCCGCCAATTTGATAGTAACGTGTATAAATACTAGAAAATACTTGTAAACGAGGCTGGTCACCTCTTCACCAAAATGAAGAGCGTTTATGCTCCGTTGATGCGTTGTCGGTATTACATCAAGCATTTACAACGAATATCACAACAGTTATATGCAAGCATTTTTGCAAGCTCCATATGGAACATGTTAGAAGACTAGTTTTTATGTCAGTGTCACTTTTCATGTTTCAAATTTTCTTAGGGCAAGTGTTTGTAGTTCCTAATAACCTCTATTGTTGTTAATTGTTATTGATTTTACCAACAGTTCATATAGAAAACTTAAACTAAGGGAACACTGAAATTTAATGTTCGCTTAGGAAAATAGCACCAGATTAAGAACTTATCTATTTCCCCCTCGTCTGTATATGTATTTTTATGCAAAGTTTAACAAAGGAAACAATGAAACTGTCATATTAACTAAGCAAGAGAAATTACCTGTTTCCCCCTCATCATCATAACAACATATAATTTTTTTTTTCTTAAGTGGGCATGTCACATGTCTAAACTTGAATTGAGTAGTTCTACTATTAGGTTTATATATCATTATTCTTTATCTAATTCTTTCCATCATTATGTGGCTGCACTTCCATCTCAACATTGTCATTATTATTACTCTTGATTTTGTTACATTGTGCCCATCTCATCAATCATGTCCTTTGTTATATCCATTCCTTAAATTTAATGAAAAACGTCAACAAACTTTTAAATCAGTAGATCACACCGGATTGTTAAAAGTTAAAACATGTCATCAAACGACGAAGTATATTCTATGTACAAGTTAGTGTTGATATGGTCATCACATATTTTACTTCGTTATGAATAGAACTAAAGTGACACATATGTGCTTTGCTCTTTTTTCATAATATATTTTAGCCCGAGACTCCAAGATGTACTCCGTACCTCCAAGTTTGCATCAATACCTTAGTATCATCAGCCAATATGACATCATAAGGAAAAAAAAAAAAAAAAATAAACACATATATGGTACATCATGTTTTATGTCCATGTTGATCCTATTTGAAGCAAATAATCAGGACTCAACACTCTTGGTGTAACCTTATGATATCCTTCTGCTATCGCATCCTTTTATGGCTGTTTCCATTTTTTGTGTAAAATGCGTTTTATAAGATTATTTGTGTCCTAATTCTTAAACTTTCTCCCTTCCAAATCTGTATTGAAACTTTGCTTTTCCTCTGGATTCATGTTATTGCTCATAAAAATTTCAAATTTTGAATATCTTGTTTGCTCTTATATACAGACTGAGATACTATTGAAATGCACAATTATTGATTATGAGAGTTTTGCTACTTCATTATTAAGAGATTTCATATTTTTTTACGCAGGTATAAGAAGCTCTTATCCAGTGTGGACTTGACAAAAGATTTTTACTATAGTTACACATATCCTATAATGCGAAGTTTACAGAAAAATGTTTTATCTACTGGCAATGAAGGGATGCCATATGATGACATATTCGTGTGGAATGCTTTTCTAACACAACCAATTCGATCAAGATGCCGCAACACAATATGGACAGTTGCTCTGGCTCATGGAAATTTCAAGCAGGTTTGATCCCTTCTTCTTGAGAGCAAGTCAGCTTCTTGTTGGATTGCATTAGGGTTTTGTTTTCTTTTGTTAGGCGGACTCCCCTCTATAAAACAAAATTCTATTTTTATCTTTTTTTTATAATAAAACAAAACCCCTAGTGGGGACTTTCGTATTTCGGAAAAAAGAATATTTCCTTAATAGGTAATATTTTTATTATTATCTTTTAATTTATAAATTTATAAATTTGTTTTGTTGATATATAGTACACAAGTAGAAGATAAATGCAAAAAAATATAGATAAGATGCAACTAACAATAGAATTAAACTTTTTAAATGATTATCTTTAATAATAAAAAACTATAATTAAAAATCATAAATCAAACAAAACAAAGATTAAATTATTTGTTTTTTAATAAATAAAAATATATCATAAAAAAAAAAAAAAAAAACGCGCGTGCGCGGGTATTATAACTAGTATTATGAGAAAAAATAAATGAGAATCAAAAAGAGAATATTTTAGTAGAGGTCAATAGCATACCCCCTAGTGGTAAGAGACTTATGCAATGTCACAACTTCAGATACATCAACTAAATTAAATATCAGCTCATAAACGTTAGATATGGATTATATATCATTTAAATTAAATTAAATGTATACCCTTGTGTGTAGTTTAATTATATATCATTTAAATTAAATGTCAGCTCATAAACGTTAGATATGGATTCACTTATTGTTGTATTTATAATCATAGGTACGACTCTCGGTCTTCGGAAGAGATTTTAGTGTTGCGCTCTTATCTAAGCGATCTCGTCACTTTGCTGGGACACGGTATGCCTTTCATGATGTTTGAAACCATTTTAAATCAATTGAGCTCTTTGTTTCTTTGAGTTGTTGTGGTATGATTTATTGAAATGTGGTCCCTAATTTTGCACTCTGTTGTTAGCTTCATCTTAATTTCTCTTTTATGTGTATTATTTGATTATTCTTATTTATTTATTTATTTTTTATTTTTATTTATTTTTTATTTATTTATTTATTTTTTATTAGTTTTTTAATTTATGATGTGGTATATGTAGCAGTTTCCACTCATTTGGGACTAAATAATTGATTGACGCATGAATATTTCTATCATTTGGAACTGTATTTGTTTCTACTTGCTAATTGCCACAAACATGCTTGAAAACGAATTTAGCTCTAATGAATTGCAACCTTTAACGCTTGCTCTAAAAGTTGGTGAGTGAATATGGTAAGGTAGCATGGAAATCAAAAGGCTTATAAATGCTTTTAATGGAGGGCTTATCTATAATCTTGTATCTGCTCTTAAAATGGACATTACCTAAGGTGCTAGGATGGACGATGGATGAAATTTTACTTGGTAAGGAAAATAAGATTTCTACATGCTCATGTTTTACTTGGATTGGAAGTGAGTCTCTTATGATCAATATCAGGAGATGAGCTTGTTAGATATGTTACCCATTACAGTAAAAATATTAAAGGTAACCGACTAGATATTTAGAAATTGTTTCTCTATACAAGGAAATCAGTGCGAAAATGCTAATATAATGAGTCGAGAAACAGATTGGTGTGGGCCATATTATGGAGGTTGACACAACACAACATATGACACAGCCTTTAGATGCCTCGGTACCCAGCGCCAAGGCTGGTGTTTTCCGGCAAAACGGGACCGGACGGCGCGAGCTCCACACCGTGGCTAGCGTTTTCGCGTCTTGAGCCGTCACGACCAGCCCAAATGGTCCCGGAAAACGCGACGGGATGGCGCAATCACGGTACCGAGCCTCGCGTTTTCCCTTTATTTTTGGCGTTATCCCGTTTCTTTAGTTTGTGGATCGAGTTACTGATGATGGTGGGCTGGGTTTTTAGTTGCTGCCATTGTTGTGAAATTTGCCATGGTGCTTGTGAGAGATACCGTGGTTGCTGCCATTGTTGTTGTAGATGATGATGGTTGGAGAGGAGTCAATGAGATAATTCTTGTTCAAAAAAATAGATAATTCAAGTAGTGAGAATGAGGATAAGTATAGATGTGTGTCACGTGTAGGCCTTTTTTTTTTACTGCATGGTTATACAATATTTTTGTAATAGTACAATATTTTTTATCCTTTATTTTTTGTAATGTAGTTTTTTTAATTAATGAAATTTCAATTTAGTTAAATGTGTTGGTTTGTTTAAATAAATGAGAAAAAGTAGAAAAAAAAATTATGCGGGGTCCAAGGGTGCACGATGGCACCAGAAACTGGTGTTATAGGAGGGAGGGGTTTTTTGGTGTTGTGATAAATTCTAGTGTTATAGAAAAAAGTGCTGATGTGTTAGCTCTTTTCACCACGGCACCAACGGGATGGCTCCACGATACCTAGTGCTCTTATGGTGCATATAGGGGTGTGAAAAAATCGGCGGGCCAACAAAACCGAAGAAGTTAACTGGGAACGGACAGGAAATATTTCAGTTCAGTTCTAGGTTCATCTTTCAAAACCAGTTATGTTTGTGGTACAGAATACAAACACGGACCGCTCTTTCTTTCCTAAAGTATGCTCATACTTCAACTTGAAATGACGTCGTTTAATATTTATTTATTTTTAGATTAAAGGAACTCTTAGGTTTTAATTTATTCACAATCTGGTTTAGGATGGGAGCAGTTTTATACTGAAAGCAGATTGGTACCCTGTTGATTCCGATCACTTTGTTATTTCTCATCTCCGGCACTGGGGCAGTATCTGCTTAGTCCGTTCCTGTCTGGTATTAACCAGATGAACACCCTTACATGCAGTAGTCATCAGTTTATTCTCTATATTCAAGTTGAGTCCAAAGTAATGAAGGGAGTAAGGAGCTCAGTTTGAACATTTGTATGTGCACTCTGTTTTTTATAAATTATGCTTTGTATGCCACTGATAACTAGTTGATATTCTCTATCCTATGTGGCAACTCTACCTAGATAAGTACATTTAAGAAGATAGATACTTTATAAGTTGCATATGCTTAATTGTCCATTGGTCTCCATTGGTATAGATACTTGAAAAGGGGAGTAAATGATCGGGGTAGGGTTGCAAATGATGTAGAAACAGAACAAATCGTTCTTGACGAACAAGCTGGAACATGCAAAGGGAAAATGAGCTCTGTTGTGCAAATGAGGGGTTCAATTCCCCTTTTTTGGTCTCAAGAAGCTTCACGATTCAGTCCAAAGCCTGATATCATATGTAAGAATCACAAAATAATATTTTATTGGTCTATACTCTCATAGATTAGGCTTTCTTGACTATTTGTCTCTTGTTCTAGTGCAAAGATATGATCCTACATATGAGGCAACCAAACTTCACTTTGAAGATCTGGAAAAGAGATATGACAACCCAATTATTGTGCTTAATCTGATTAAGGTTTACTTCTAAATTTATTGGTCTTCGTCAAACAAATTAAATGATTTTCTTTAGGATCTCTAGCATATGATCTTGTTTCGCATGTTAACCCATCAATCTACAAATTTGTAACACCTTACCACCTCAATCTGTTAACCAATATATATGTTTTTAGTAATGGATAAAATTTAAATATGGGTCAAAATGGGTCGGGTCATTCTGGGCTTTCCACAACTAACTTTATTTATCAAATTCTTTTATAATAAATGAATGTGTTGAATATGATTATAAAAGTAAGCTATTACAGTAATGATCTGATCTTTTTAATAAGGCAATATAAAAGAGGTTTTATGCATTTGTGTACATCTGAGATCACTTCCAAACAATTTAACCTGTTTCCATTTATGGTTAAAGCTGTTAGCTTCATCTAGTCGACCTGTCAGAGATAAAGCATAACTAAGGGTGACCCATATATATAATGTTGTGGTGTTATTATTGCAGACTGTGGAGAAAAGGCCACGAGAAATGATGTTAAGGCGTGAGTTCACTAATGCAGTAGGGTATCTAAACCAGATACTTCCAGAAGAAAATCAGCTTAGATTTATCCATTGGGACTTCCACAAGTTTGCAAAGAGGTAGGCATGTTTTATTTGGTCAAAAGAATGCTGCTCTTCTACGACTGACTTTTCTTTTGTATCTGATGCGTTTTAGTAAGTCTGCCAACGTCTTGGGAGTTTTGGGTGGTGTTGCCAGTGAAGCATTGGATTTGACAGGGTTCTATTACAGTGGAAAGCCACCTGTTGTTAAGAAAAAATCCATCCAAATCAGTCGGACAAGCACTGCAAGGTATGATACTTGACTATCAATGTGTTTATGTGCCTGTTTCTTTAATGATAATGGAAGACGTATCTAGCTCACTGTAACCAGCCTCTGAATTGCTCAGCTTGAGTATCAACTGGTCTTTGTGTCTTGTTTCAAAATATACTAAGAATCCCTCTTATTTTTTCAACTTCTCTTTGTTCTTCTTCTATTAGCATTCTCTTTCGTTTCCCTGTTCTGTATTGTTTCTCTTGAGTCATGCATATTTCATTTCAGTGACTAGGGGTGAGCACCGTTGGTTGCCTCGGTTTTGACCCAAAACCAAAGCCAGACTGAAAATTTAGGTTTTTAGAAGTTGTAAACTGATTGGTTGTTTCGGTTATTACCTAAATTCGGTTTGGGTTTTGGCTCGGTTGCGGTTTTTGGATCTGCAATCTGGATTGCGGGTTTTGGTCCATGTCCCATAGATAAATCTGGATCTTTACAATTCTTATGTGTATGCATATGCATACATAGAGTTATGTGATGTACATCTATGTGTCTGTCCATATCTATATGCATCTGCAGAGATATAGGTATATATGCACATGCATGTGTATGACACTATGATTTTATATACGTGTGGATGTTTAATGTTAATTATTCACACACGTTAATACATCTGTGTGTGAATCTGAGTGTATAGCAGCCATGCCTTAATATCGTTCCCCTCTCCTATAATCTCACAAAGAGTGAATTTAGTTTTGATAGTTAAGGGATAGTATCTTGGTGTGACTTACGACATTGTGAAGACTCTCAGTGATTAAATTTAAGCTGGAAGACCTTACTATGTTCCTTCGTCAATGCAGAATGGAAATTCTTAATTTTATGCAATAATTGGTATGTGACCTACCTGCATTGTTGGGTAAATATGGGATTTTAATTACATGTTCCTGGTAGCTTCATTGAAACACGAAATAAAAAGCATGTTTATCTAAATAAAAGAGTTTGTATCCATCTCACATGACACAACCGATGTACATGCCAATTTGGAGGGGGTATCAAGGATTGGTCATTTACGGGAAAAGACCTAAGCCTTCAACTTTATACCCTGCTTTGGCGGGATTAGGTTTGTTGTTGTTGTATCAAGGATTGTTCATGGTGAAGATCGTATGAAATTGCATGAAGTTTCTTATCTAATATTGAACCAATGATCGATCTCTTACATCCTGCGAGTCTTTCCTGTAACTTATAGTATTTTTCTGCAGGGAAACTTCTCTTAAAGATCTGAGAGCTGCTTCAGGAGATCTGTCAATGGCCACAAGTAATACTGATATATCAAATCGCTTGATGAAACAAGACAGAGATTTAAATCAAAGTCAGAAGATTATTAAGAAATATAATAACAGGAGCAACGATCCACAGTTTCAAAGAGGAGTTTTAAGAACTAACTGCATTGATTGCTTAGATCGTACAAACGTTGCTCAATATGCGTACGGCTTAGCAGCCTTAGGTCGCCAGCTCCATGCCATGGGATTAACAGATAATCCCAAGCTAGATCCTGATAGTAGTATTGCTGCTGCTCTAATGGACATGTACCAAAACATGGGTGATGCCCTTGCACAACAATATGGTGGATCTGCAGCTCACAACACTGTATGTCTACTTTGTCAACTTACAACCTTATTCAGTTCATCAGATCTAGAGATGTCAACACGGGCGGGGCGGGTGGCTTGGATGATTGGTTAAAACTAGAGTGGCAATTTTAACCCAGTTACATATATTAATTTTTTGAATTCGGTCGTGTTCTATCTTAAACGGATCAAATAAAAGTCCATTATTTGATTCGATGATTAAGTTCTTGTTATAAATATTTTGTTTCTAATCTCAATTCACACATATTTCTGTTTATGATTCTTCTAAAATGCGCAATAGAAGTTTTGCTGGTCAACCCAACACGACCTGTTCTGACTCACAATAAAAACATGACATTTTTCAACTAAACCTGTTTGAACCGTTAACAATCTGCCCAACTTGCCACCTTCAGTCAACATGGGTAATTTATGGTACAGGTTGAAATGGTCTGGCTGGTTGAGCAAGAACACTATTTGTCTTTTGTTTTTCTTGTTAAAAATTTCATAAATAAATACTTTGTCAAATATGATGACAAAATTGTTTTATTTCAATAATAATCAAGATTTTTTAATGAAATGATTTACGGGGTCTATGCTTTCCTTTGGAAACTATTGACTGTTTTCTTTTATTTGCTGATTTATTTTTTATTTTATATATATATATATATATATATATATATATATATATATATATATATATATATATATATATATATATATATACACACTGATTAACGAAAACCCTATAGACCCTATCATGGATTGAAATGGCCTCCTCTAGCTCATCTATCAATATTGCAAGCATTAGATCCTAACCGGGCAGCTGGCAGAATATATAAATTATTACACGACAGTAGTGCTTAAGTTGTGGTTGCTTTCATCGTGAACTGCAGGTGTTCCCAGAAAGGCAGGGAAAGTGGAAAGCTACAACGCAATCTAGGGAATTTTTGAAATCTATCAAGCGATACTACAGCAATGCCTATACAGATGGAGAAAAACAAGATGCTATAAATCTGTAATGTTCTATCTTATATCACTCATTAAGTTGCTGTATCTATCATCCATGGATTCCACTTTATATATATGATGATATGACATTAATATCTCTACTTTTCTTTATTGAATCATATACTTAGTTAAACTAGCTTTTGTGCTGTCCAGATTTTTGGGATACTTCCAGCCAAAGGATGGTAAACCAGCACTCTGGGAACTTGATTCAGATTATTATCTACATGTATCTGGTATAGGGGATGACCTCGTACCGGAAGGCTAGTAAGTTCCAAATCCACTTATTTCAAATACGATAGTGATTGGTAAAAAAACTGATTTTTCCTTTAAATATGATGGCACATCTCTAGTACATAATTACTGCCCCTAATCTTATGTAATTTATGATTTTTCCTAGTCATAATCAGTCAAAATCATTAGTTTTATTCAGCTATTTCACTTAAGCAAGCAATGAGCATATCCATGCCAGCACTAGTATCATAATTAACTTGATGTCATCTGCATGCAAAATAAGTAAATAACCATTAGATTCATATGAGCACTAGATGAGGTCCACAAGTTTTCTAATCCCATGGGTTGCTCCTATTGGTTTTGTGGCCGGGGATGTTTTTGCTTTATTTTTTCATAAAAACATCATGGCTCTTAAACAGTCAGAGGTATTCAAAGGTAATACTTTATTTATAAATTATATATTTTTATCAAGAGGTTTCACATGTTAAACACCTTTTAACACATATAGAGGTCGAAACTTCACTTATTGCCTCTTAACCCTAAAATACAATAGTCTGTTCTTTCTTCCTTTTTCACTGCTGCTCTCAGCCCCCCTCTGGTATGTTGTCACCGCCCACTCCAATATCATCGCCGGAGATCTCCATACGTCACCGGACGTCCGAAAGTCACCAGAGATTTGCTCTAGAAGTCTATCATATCATGTATAATTAATACATCTCTCCGCTTTTCCCTTTTTTGGCTCAAAATTTTGGGTTTGTCCAATTTTGGAGTATTTGTAGAGATTTGAAGAGAATATAATTAACTTGATAGGATTTGTTTAGTTTAGTGTTAATTTTATTGATACATATCTTTTCTAAATTACAATCTAACTAATGTATTAATGTGGAAAATGAACTGAAACTGATTAAGTGTCATTCAATTGATCATCTTCAAGAATTATATGCTCGAACTTACTTCACGCAATCATACATTGGAGCACTTCATCACACAGTTTTGTTCCATTTCATTAATCTTGGTCAATTAATCACCTAGGGTTAGTCAAATTCCTCTTTATGGTCATCCAGTTTACTTCACAAAGTCATACATTGGAGCACTTTAGGGTTAGTCAAAGTCTTCTTTATGATCATCCAATTTTAGGTATTGCATGCTTTTGATTTTTTTGTATGTAGCTGTTATGATATCCTTCAAGTGCTGGAAAACATTTACCCTAGATCGACTACAAGTATTGGTGAATAAATTAATCTGAGATCTTGTTGTTTTTGTTAGATCTTTGTGTAGATGTTGCATTATTCGTATCCTGATAAGCTTTTGCTGTGGAGTTTATGCTATGTACTTATGGGTTTAGATCATATATTAATATGATTACAAGCAAGGATATATGTGGTTGTAATCAATATGTGTTCGATTTTGTATTTGTAATCAATGTGTTTGATTTTGAAAACATTCATATGGTTTTACAAAAACAAATAGTCTATACATATAAGGGTCTTAGAGTTTTGAACACTGATACGATCAGATATATTGTCATGGATAGTGGATAATTGATATAGGTTTTTCTTTTAAGATAGAGATTAGAAATAATAGTTATATTAGGGTAAGTTATATTACAAATAAATATGGTTAGGGCCCTTCTAAAATAAATATAGATAATGATGGATATGAATTGGTGATTTGAAGTCATTGGGAGAGACTGATTGACCTCTCGGAAGTTGGTCAATCTCTCTTTATTTATTGTATTTGTTAATTTATATCTCAATATCGTATTCTTTTCGTGTTAAACACCTCTTAACATTCAGAGGTGGTTTTCAAATTCAGACTGAAAACTTCTTGAGAACAAACAGCACCTTAAATTTGGACATTCTATCTGCAGTTCACCAACTGACGCTGAACCTATTGGCATGGGGAATTCTCTGACACCTATTTCAGCATGCAAAGAGGACTTTTCAAAGATGAAATTGACATCATTTTCCAAATTGATAGAACAAACCAGTGGTTCAATAAAGAATGTAAGGCTTTGTAGTGAACCAGATCACAAACCTGGAAATTCTGGAATGGCACCTGATGCAGTGTAAGTATCTTATTACTTAAAACTTTGCTTACATTATGTAATTATAAGGTGTGCTTGAACAGTTAGAAGCACGCTATGGGAGTGATTTTAAAGGATCTGAATAAGATAATTTGGCTGTTGTAATATAGGCTTTAAGAGGTGCCAAGTGGATGCTGTTTGTGTATTGGGGAAATCATTTGATTATCTACTATAAAATGAATAAGATGATTCAAAAGGACATTCTTTTTAGAAAAAAAGGTGACAATTGTGTGACATCTATAAGTTTCTCAAGTTAGCCTTTTTACGTTTTGATAAATAGTTTTGTTGCATTAGGTATAAAAATTGGTGATGCAAAACTGATTATTTGACTCCTAATAATTAGATATAAGATCTATGTAGTTAATCTCGGCGAGATCTCGCCGAGATCTCGTCGAGATCTCGGATCTCGCCCCTAAAAATAATCTCGGATCAAAATCTCGGCCCTAAATCTCGGATCCGAGAATATCGGCGAGATTTGCCGAGATTTTGACGATATTTTGAAATTCGCGAGATTTTCGAGATTTTGGCGAGATATTGAAAGTTATATTTTTTTTCTGTGTTTTTTTGCAGCCCAATTTAATAACAGCCCACTTAATAATAGCCCAATTAAAACCCTAATTAATGAGCGCGGCATGATACAGATACAAATTAACAGATACAACTTCTTCTTCCTTAATAAACCATTCTTTCTTCATCCTTTTGTCCAACTGGTAATTAAACACAACTTCTTTTCTTCTTGACTTTATTAATTGATGATATGATTACTTGATTACTTCCTTGTTTTGTGGTTTCTTAATTGAATAGATTACTTGTTACTAGCCTACTGAATTTTTGAATGGCTAGTTGGCTACTAATTTTGTGATTATTGATATATAATATCTGAGAAATATAAAAACCGATATCTCACCGCGATAACCGATATTTCAAATCTCGGACCTTGAACGATACGAGATTTTTGACCGAGATAACTACATAGTATAAGATGCAGAATCATTGATCCAAACATTAAAAGCTGATAATCTCGACTACAAATAATATGAAGGTATCAATTATCAGTTTTAAATTGAAATTGAAAGACATCTTCATACATGATGTAAACGATGGACTAGTTGGCCAAGAACTATGAAATGCATTGTGAACTGATCAAATGAAATACACTCCTGTATGAAGCCAGCTTTGCGACTTTATATCGCATTCTATATTATAATTTACTAAACAATTTTGATGTATGTAATTGCAGTGAAATACAACTTAAAAGCCCAAATTGGCTTTTTGGCCACAAGAAGTTTGAAGAAAGCAATTCTACACTGAAAGTTGCATCAGATGAATTAGCCATGAGAGGGCGTGAAGATGAAAAGAAATTTGATGACTTATGTGACCCCAACTGGATTTCTTCGGCTCGCGACAGTAATCAAGAGGAGGTATTTCGAAGGTATTTCTCTCTTGAAAGTTTTTTTGTTCTTTTTTCAATTATGTAATCTACTCTTCCGGATATAACATTTCTGGTCATGGTTTTTACCTCTTTTTAGCAACAAAACTTTTGGGGTGTTAGTTTGAGCATATTTTCGGGCTTATAAACTTAGTTTACAGTTTTAGGTCATAATAAGCTCACAAGTGAAAAAAAGAGCCGGAAAAATGGGCTTATGAAACATAAGCCGAACAGAAAGCTCATAAGATAGAACATAAGCTAAAACAACCACCCCCTTAGTTTTTGCCATAAAAAACCTATGACATCCCTAAAAAAAAGACTCCAAATAAATAGTTAGGAAGGATGTTAAAAACAGTTTTTGGACAACGTAACACCTAACTAAATACAGTATAACTAATTGATTATTTGTCCACATTTAAGAGTGAAGGACAAATTAGGAACATACATATATACATCAATATTAAGTTTTCAAATGATGCCCGTGAAATCGGGTTATTGAATGTAAACTTTTTAGGGGATGAAGGTATCATTCCATATTATCTATGCTGGCTTGGTACAAACATAGTTTTCCAGGAGAAGGCATTAAGATCGTTGGGAAATGGATGTAGAGTATTATTCTCAGGAATTCTTTTTGGTTTGTTCATAGAAAATGATCAAAGTTATCAGTAAAGAGTAACGTGGTGACCAAATGCAAACAGTAGGAGAACAAGAATCACCAATGTTGATAGTAGTCGCTTACTCATTTGTCATTTGGACGAAAAACTTGGGACTTCTTTGATAAAACATATTGATTTAGTGTAGAATTAACAAAATAAATAAATAAATAAATAAATAAAAATAATAATAAAAATAAATAAAAAATAAAAAAAGGCAAAAAGAATCAAGCCTTTCTCTGAGTTCCTGAATGAAAAATGAGCATTTATAAGTGTCTTGGACGTTCTGAATGACCGAAAATCACCATCCTAATTTCTAGCCCTCTTGTTATATATGACATCAATAGCAGATTCATTCTAGTCTCTCGTGGGTACAAAATATAGTGGTATTCTTATTTGTTTGGTGGATGAATAGAATTATATGTGCAATTTCTTTGTGGATCTTTCTCAACGAATCATGTCCCCATATAATCATACATCATATCTTTTTCTATTTACATCATCTTTGTAGATATCTTGCTTTGACTTCGGTAGATGAACCCAATGAATGGTATGGTGGTACATTACTTACTCAGCCAGATGAAAACAGCGAGGTGTATAAACATTATGCTCAGTTCTGTCAGGTAAGTGACCTATCTGCTTCAGTGCTTTCTTACAGTATAATCTTTTTGTTAATTGTCATTAAATATGATTATAGGTGGCCGTGACAACAAGAATGGGTTGGGCAATAGGTCTGAGTATTTTTGCTCACTAGTCGAACGTCTGGTTGACATAAATAACTTACCCATTTGACCCTTTTATTACCCGTTTGACCCATTAGAGATGTAATAAACCCGAGTTGACCCATTCATAAGTAATGGGTCCATATGATCACCTCTACTACTGGTACCACAGTTGCTCATTAGTTAGGTATCAATGCAAAATAGCTTGTTTATAGATCCCAAACTCAACATTATTTTTGTTCCTTGCTAGAAAAAGAAGCGAATTTTAAAGAAATTAGTTATGTACATTCATTTATGTTGATACTAAGTAAACTTGATCTGGGTTGGTGTTCCAAATTTCTTAGATTTATAGTTATTAAGACTTTCCTCTCCCTTCACAGTTTTAATTTATATCATAAACTGAATATTGTCTTACATGGACATAAGAAGTTTTGGCAGCTGTTATGGTGTATAATAATTAATTAATAAAAGTCATTTCCTGTTATGCTAACTTTCTGTCGAGTAAAAACAAATATGGCATGAGAAAGCAAGTGCCTTCTGCCTTAGTTGCCGGACATCTACTAGCTGTCCCTAAAGTTGCAAAACGTTCTATTCGAAATTTCTCATACGAAGGGAAGCATTTTTTTACTATTTAATATTTGCTATTAGAATGGCTTATTCGACCGACGACCGTTGTAGTATTTTTTGGCCCATAAGATTCTTTTAACTATTGAGCGGTATTATGGCAAAAAACAATTTATTTTAACTTTGTGACTAGTGAGACCTTATATGTTTATTACAGAGTATCTATTTTGAGGTGTTTGCTAAATGAGAAATTAGAGGTGGCAACTTGGTCCCGTTTATTTAATATGCATATTTCGATTTGAATTGAGTTTTGTTGTGAAATAAAAAATAATAACAAATGTAATAATTTTGCTACCTTAACAAAAATGCTTGCTGTTGTGCTGTGATATTTCATGCACCAAAACTTGTTATTAACTAGAAACCGCCTGTTTTTTGGCGACTAGCAGAACCCTGTTATGGAGCCCTTCCAAGATGATACTGATAAAGAGAAGTATTATGCCGAGCTTCTTCAAAATGGGACAGTTGACTCTGTGGATGATGCAAATGTGGAATCGGAAATGGAAGCAGCTCTGAAGGAATATGAGCTAATTGGTGCGGATCTTGGGATCTGCCCCAAGGCATTCAATGATCTGGCCATCGACCCGAGTCACTTGACCAGGTGGATGATTGGAGAACAAAGGGTTAACAAGGTTTAAGATTTTAAACCAACATTGGCCACAATTTTGTTGTTACCAATGCACAGACAATTGTCTATATAAATAACTTAAATATAATTGACTTTGTAAAGCCATTTCAATAATGCATCGTAAATCATGAAATATAATTTTTTTTAAAGATTTTTGTACTTTTGGAGTGTTGTTGTTTCAGTTTAGGGTTTTTTTTTTTTTTTTTTTTTTTTTTTTTTTTTTTTTTTTAATTTAATTTTATTTATTTTATTTTATTTATTTTGTGTCCATGGTAAAGTCAACCAGTTTTGATGATCTTTCATTGTCCTTTTTCTGTGGTTTAAAATGTTTGGTTTTCAATTTTACTTGTAATGCTTTTTCTTTCTATGAGTCCAAAATAATTGCTACTCCTTGTAATTATAGCAGCACACATCAGGTTTGTCTAGCAATTTCAGGAGTTATCAAGAGAAAATAAGATGGTTGAACACCTACAGTAGTAGGTATTTGTATCAAGTAAATTGTTGCAGATTCTCTTACAGATAAGGGGGTGTTTGTTTAAGCTTATATGTCGGCTTATGAGCTTATTTGATTTCGACATATATTTTATATAAGTCACCGCTTATTTGATATTTGTGGGCTTATATAAGCATGTTACTATCATAATAAGCTTATATAAACCCATAAGCCGGAAAATTGGGGCTTAGGAAATATAAGCCGAAATCAAATAAGCTCATAAGCCCACATATAAGCTTAAAGAAACACCCCCTAAATTTGATTTATTTGATTACAGTGTTTTTTCTACTTGTGTTCACTAATCATCAAGTTTCTTATTATGTTCATTGTATAATGTTTGTTTCTGATGCACAAAGTTTCTGTTTCTCACAGTAGTTTTAACGTTTTGAATGAGGTTCCAAGATATATATGAAAGAGTTGGATAAGTAGATATTTGTTTTGGTGTATGGTGGTACAAGGTGTGCAATTTTGAACCATGAGTTCATTATCCATTTATAATGTACAAGTCGATATCAAATCTAGTAACTCGAAACTTAATAACATTTTTTTAACAAGTGATGGGTTCCCATATTCTCTCATTCCATTGCTCACATATATGTCTGCAATCCAATACCAACTCAATTACACTACAGAGAGGAAGCGTCGTCATAACCCGTGCTTCAAAATCCGGTGGTAATCCACTTAACTCGGTAAGTTTTTCTCCATCTCAGAAGCTATTTTGGCAGTCATGTAATATGTAAGAAGTTGAAAAAATGAGTTATAATATGTCCTCAACGGGTATGACCCAACACTATAACACATTCCAAATGTACTTCTTTAGTGATAAAGAAAAAACGCATTAATATGTGTATTTAGGCCATCTTAATCTATACTCAAAGTACGTAGTGTAACATGTATTTAGGTTATCTTAATAAGTAGATCAGATATTACAGGACAACGATTGGTAACATAATATGTCTCTTGGTTTTATAATGTATATATAGATTTTCAAGAAATGTAACACATGTGGAGGTCAAGGGGCCATAGACTGTCCTGGATGCAAGGTCTCATTATTTCTCCTTTAGCTCTTATGGTTTTCTATATTAACAAAGTTAATAAACAAATTTTTTTATTATGATATAGATTTACATAAAGTAACACATTTTGTTATGTGCTGTGTTTTACCGATACAGGGAACGGGTAAAAACAAGAAGAACGGGAACATGTTCGAGCGTTGGAAGTGAGTTGGTTTATAGCTTACTGTCCCTTGCTTATACATGAAAAAAAAAAAAAATGAAAAATTACAGAAGTTAGCATGATTTCCAAATTGAGAAATGACATCAAGGATGAATTATAGTTTTCTTAAGAGTTATGAGTTGTCTACTTGTCTCATCACATTAGTGATATTGAAACCTCAAAACATGCCTAAAGCATTCATGGTTTTTCTTTTTTGGTTTGCAGATGTTACGATTGCCAAGGTTTTGGGTTAAGGAGTTGCCCGAGTTGTGGTAAGGGAGGCTTGACTCCTGAACAAAGAGGAGAACGTTGAGATATTACGTGGATCAAGTCTCCACACAATAGAGACATGAAAATGCACCAAAACCCGCATTTGGAATGCAAGACATGAGAAAACCAACACCATATCAATGTTTACTCGATGTATATGTCAAAGTTGATTCAAACAATATATTCACTTTTATGTTGCAAAGTAATAGTTCAACGTAAATAATTGACCGATCTTGGTAAAAGCACATGAGCATTTTAGCATAACTTCTAACGTTTTCCTCATTAAACAACTGATTCCATAGTGAGCTTGGGACAAAGATCAACATGAGTGATGTCAACAATCCTTTCATGAAATAACACAGTAAACATGAGTAATGTCTATAAAAAATTTAGGGTAAGCTGTAATAATCACTTTATGTTCAAGAAAATTCCTATACAGCAACTCATATTCAAATGAGGAGTTAAGGGTGAATCCTTGAGTTTCATTGTTTGGATAAATAACTACTGATTTAAACCGGTCGACTTGGCAATTTAAGAATTAAGATTGAATAATATGCAGGGAGACATCTGCCTGATTTTTATTGATTAGTGAGAGATCTAAAATAAGCAGAAGCAGATTAGCGCTTAAAAAGGCAATGCAAAACACCCTTTCTTTTTATAACTGTAATAAAACTCAGTTGGCAATATAAAAGTATCTATTCGCTCAATGTAAAATAAAACTATCTCAAAAACTACTACCCCGGTCAAGAAAAGAGGCTAAAATGAAATTGGAATGTAGCCTGCTTAAATTACTTGAGAATTTTATCTAGTATACGTAACAATACAACAAACTATAACAATGTCCACGTCTCAAAATCTCTCAAACTAACGTTGTTAAACCGTCGTGTACAGTACAATCTAAGCGTATATTTTTCAGATAAGCTTCTTCTTGTGGAAAAATCGTTTTAAGTACCACACCTGCAAAACTGCAGCTCCAATGCAAACACCAAGAGACAAGATGCTAAACCACGCAACCCTTGCGTTTGTCTTTTCACTCACTTCCCTCATCTCAGATTCCCTGTGTATTTGAAATACCAAATAGAACATTGTACGGTTATGTTGCATACATGTTAGATTTCACAATATCATTTGAAAATATTCACCAATATAGCACACTTATGATACATAAATAGAAAAAGGCAACCACTATTGGATAACATTGAATCTAATAATGAGAAAGTATAAGGAAGATGTTTATGATATTTGTATATAACGTTCTGAACCGATTATCAGATTACTGAAACTTCAATATTCGCCTTTTGATGCTTTGAATAATCAGCCTTTGTCAAAAATTCAAACATTTTATTATTAGAACTTCAAACACATCCAAGCACAACTCAGTATCATATAATCACTATCGAAATGCATATCTAAACACCCTCAGTAATAGATTTTTGAAAAAATGGGTTCCATTAAATAGAACTATAGAAGTATACAATTGATGGATTAGAATAGTGGATTCTTGATTTGGGTATCAACAAGGAGAGTTGGTTTACCTATCGAAAGTATACTCTTGGGACAGTTGGCGTATCTCTCGAACATAGACTCAATCAACTTTGTTCGTTTTATTCATTTCGTTCATTTTCATTCTATTATCGATCCATTGACATTTTTTGTATCAGAAAGACATTTTTTGCCCAACTGCTGCTATATTATCTTTGGTTTTCACCAGCATTACAGCATACTATTTTTTCACCCATTTCATCTTTCAGTTAACATGCATGTACTCCGACAAGAATAACATATGCACAGAGGTCAAATTATAGAAATCACAGGAGTTTCACAAAAGTACTTTTATTAACAACATAGGTGGCAGACATAGTTTATCTTATATGCAACAAAGATAAGATGTATAATAAATATTTTAAGAATAGATGAAAATTTTACCTGTTCTTCAAGTAGATCAAATTCTCATGGATGGCTTCCACAGCACCTTCAAGTTTTCTTAATTCGAATTCAACACCCTAAAAAAGAAGTATCAGGTGTAAATGAAGGCAGCAAACTACAATCATATAGAGGTGCTGAGGTGGCAGTTTCAACCCATTACTTATGAGCAAGTCTTTCTCTATTGTGCTTTAGATCAAACAGCTCAAACGAGTCAAAGAAAATATTTTTTAGCTACAAGGGGAACCAGGCAAATGGGTCAAACAGGTTGAAAGTAATCCAAAGTCTACAGTTATGGAAAAAGACCTCCTAAATCATATGATTTCAAAGATTTAGATTATTATTGTAACAATATAGTTTTATCAAAATTAAAGCAACAATTATTTGTAAGAAGTTTATAATTTCACAAAATAAGAGAAGTGGTGCACGCCCAATGAAAGAAACTGCAACAGGGGATGAATCCCCCTAATAAACTGTAGAACGCATGATGAAACGACAGTAAAAGTACGACCATATAGCCATCTGTAATTATATATATATATATATATGATTATATATACAATATAATAGTGTTTTTGTGTCAGCCAGCAAAGGCCCATTCCACAGTTGGTAAACCAAAGACTTGTTGCCCAGCCAACCCAACCCGAGCATCTTGCCACCTCTAATAAATAATATTGCAACAAAAAAATAGTTACCTCGATCTTCTCTTTTTTTGCAACAGACTCCCAATCCTTTGCAGCAATACCAATTCTCCAGTCAAGACTAACAGATAGACCACCACCCTGATGATTACCATCTACCCAAAAACATGCCAAGTAATTGCCTGATTCAGTAGTCGTAAATGCAAATTGACCATGAGTCATGTTTTCTTTGTGGTGGAGAGTGTTGCCATATGGAGAAGTTACCTGAAAGACCAACACATTTAATTTACCTCACGTCTCTTGATACAATATTATCATGAAAAACAAGAAATTCACCAAATCTATGAACGATATATTTCCAGTGCATAATATATGAGTTAATATGCTTTTTGACTCAGAATACATGGGGTTGAGATGGTAATAACCCCCCCCACCCCCCCCCCCCCCCCCCCCCCCCCATATACTTTTTCACTTTTGATACATGTAGGGGTGGTTGTTATGACTCCCCCTAAAAAACGTGTCATCCTCAGGTTACACATCCATATTCGATACCCGAGGATATATACATGTATCTCCAACTTGCTAAACCTGGAAAAAGATACTACCGTCATACTATATATATGTTACCCCTCATGCTAAAAATGGTAGATTGGTCCAACCTATGAATGAACTTAATACCATGGTGAAAGTTTGAAGCATACAATATAAATGTTTATAAGGTGCTAAAAACTTCTCATACTTTATTTATGTGTTAAGAGATATATATCCATAATAAACTCTCACATGTAAACTCTTTCTCTCACTCTATCCAGGTAGGGCAGGTTGTTACAATCCTTTATTGTCGAATAGTTTCATTTCTAACATGTAAATCTCACTTGTGTGCAAAGTAATTATCAAAACTTTCTACAGAAACAGTAACTAACTTAGCCACTAGGCACTAGCCTACCAACATTGTTTAGTTTGCAGCACTCTAAGATGTCTAATGTTTGTGGTTAAACTTATAAGAAGCTGAAAAAAACAATCAGAATTTACCTTTCACACGGAGACAAATGATAACCAGAGTCAAAAGCTACCTCTTTTTTTTCAGGAGTGACATCTCCTTTTTTGATTAAGCACACCATTGATATAATAGAAACTACAATAGTCAACCATGGTACATCTTATAAAAGATCTTTTGGGTTTTTGCAATTTGTTGAAGAGGTTACAACATACTTTCTTAACCTTATACGGAGCTTTTCTTCAAATCGATTAAACCTATGCTAAAAAGGTATTACCATAATCTACCATATCACTTGGATCCAGTTTACTGGTAGCCAGTTCTTCTTGCTAATGTAGGACATCATACCCACTTTGATCCAATGTATCATTTATGCTAAAAACAATGTTCTTTCTCTTACTTTCCTAATACTATGGACATTAAAGCCTTAAGGGCATTCATTTATGTGGCTTTGATGCTTGAGCTCTTAGGCAAGTACTTCTTAGCTTTAGGTAGAAAGATCCCAAGTACAGCTTGTACGTGCACATTTGAAGTAATCATGTGATATCTAATCATAAGAAAAAGATGATTAGCTGTATGGAAACATCTTTTACAATGAAGTGTTTGGACTTGCTTCTAGTACTTAAAGTTGCAATATTTACTTATGCAGGTGTGAGAGTTTGTAACATCTTAAGTAAGAATAATCGGTTCAAAATGTATCTAATTTGACACAAAATTCCTAGGCGTGTATAAGTCGAATGCCTTTCCTATTAAATACACCAACGATCTAATTTTGTTTTCCTATCAAACACATTAACGCCAAAATCTTCCTATTTTGTTTACTAAATGGCCAATGCCACATATGCATCACTTACTAATCTATTTGCATACGATGGGAAAAGGTCTATTCTAAGGACAAAAAATAGAGATAATTCTGTTTATGCTTATTTGTGGGCGTATCTCATCTCGGCTTATATTTCATAAGCTCCAAACTAATCGGCTTATCTAAGGTTGTTATATCATTATCATTATAAGTTTATATAAGCCCATAAAAGTTTCAAAATAAGCCAGTTATACGAGACTTATTAAATATAAGCCGAATTGATACACCACATTAGATACATTTTGAACTAATAATCCCTTCTAATAACTAGTACATAAAACAAGTGATATTACTCCCCCATTCGATCTTCAATTTTGTTCGAACCAAAACAAATACTACTAATCAACCCCAAATTCCAATGCCCAACATTAATCCCTTATCATGCACACTTCAATCTTAATAATCCAATCATCAACAAAAAAACCAAAATTCCAACTTCCAACTCCAAATTAACTCATCAAACTCAACCAAGATCAAGATCTAAGACCTACCCACATCATAAAAACCAAAACCAAACACAAAAAATGGAAAATTTATAACCTTAACAGAAATAGTAGCAGGTGGGTGAAGATGAGAATCTTGTTGATTGTTAATAAGAGCATAATCAGCAAGAACAACAACGTTGTTATGAATATCTTCAGACACACACTTTGTTCCTGTCGCTGGTAAATCTAACCAGATTCCTTGTGTCATCCTTGTTGTACAACATAATAATATTATCATAACAAGAACTGATGATGTTAAACCCCATTGAGAAGCCATTGAAACTAGTTTTGTTTGGTGAAGAAGAAAGAGAGATCTGAGTTGTTTATGTATTGACTTCAAGAGTTGGTAATGGGTGTTTGTTGAATTTATTAGACTTTGCTGTAAAAAGAGAAAGTTTTAACTATGAGTTGAAGAAAGTGTGTTTACTATGTTTCTTAATAACCGTTGTCTTGGGGTAAAAGAAAGTCATAGTTTGGTAAAAAAAATAAAAATAAAAATAAATAAAATTACCAAATGATGTGTAAAGAGTATGTTTGGTTCAAACTCAAAATTTTATCAAACTATTATTCGGGTCGGGTTTAGAGATGTAACCGATGAAGAAGGCATTTATACGAGACTTAACTTGAATCATACATTGAAAGAGAGATCGTTTCTAGATCCAAATAATTTTAGTTGGGTGTATGAAAAAGTGACCTAAGTCATACTTAGTTACTTACAAACCCATTGAATTCAACATATATATATATATATATATATATATATATATATATATATATATATATATATATATATATATATATATAAACCCATTTTATTTCAACTCGTCACGATTTATTTTTAGTTAACTCGGTACCCGATAACACCCAATGTACACTTGAAACTAACTAATACTTCCAACATTGGACAAGACCATTAATTAGTCACCAACCCTCCCACTTTTTCCCTAATTCACGCCCCCCCCCCCCCCCCCCCCCCCCCCATTTCCATGTTACTTTCAATTGACTTTTTATTTATCAAATTACCCTAAACTAGATATTTGTGAAATCTTTCAAGTATAACATATTATCCTTGCATAATATCCTAAACATCAAGAAAAATATCCAAGCAAACTCTCTCATCTTCAAGGTTCATGTGGTTCGGCTCCAACAACAACAAGAAGAAGATCCATCAAAATTTTCAAGCTCTTGTGTTTATTTAGTCCTAGTAGTAATCTAGTTAAGGTTTTGGAATAAAAACCACAAAGATTAATTGGGTTTTCATCACCATCTTTCAATAATCATCACAAGTAAGTTACTAATAATTTTCCTACTCTTTTAAACATTTACTTGATGTATTTTCATGATCTAGTAACAAAACATGCAAGTATGTTATGATCCATACCACTTTAATTCATTTTTACTACCTATAATGGGTTTTTGATTTTCCTATGATTATTCCCATGAAACCCACCAAGGTTGGTGATGTTTAGGACCCCATGACACTCTAAGAAGGTGTATGATATGATTGAGTACTTGTTGAGTTGATTTGAAGTAGTTTGATTAAGTTTTGACAAGGATTTGAAACTAGACAAGTAGTTTTTGACAACCTTAAAAAGGTTCTGTCCATTTTTGCCAAATATAGAAAATCCAGGGGCTGGGACGAATTTTTGGTTTTCATATTTAGATAATACTTTCAAAAATGAAACCGTAGCTGCTGGAATCGCTAAAAGATCAGTTACGACGAGAAAGTTATGCAAAAAACAAGTTAACGACGAAAACTATATTTTCAAAAAATTTCATTGCTGTCTCAATTTTCATGGACTGTTTTGAGGCGTAAAACTTAATCTAGTCATCCCGATTTATCAAAAATATGTTAATATGTTGTCCCACGATTCCGGGGATATAAAGAACGTAGAAAACAAGCTCATAACTGTCACACCCCGCTTGAAGCGGAAACACGAGGTGCAACGAAATATAACCATCGCATAAGATAGTAGAACAACACCATATATTAATTTAAGAAATAACCGACAATGTTACATAAAGGATTTATTACAATAATGAATAATGAAAACAATAGTCTTAATCTTGTCAAATTATAAGTCTTTAGAAAACGTCTTGGTCAAGTCAACTCGGTCTTTGAAATGATAATACAGTGTAACTTCAAAATGTAAACGCCTTCAATAAATCACTATCGATCACCTGAAAATGATACTCTAAAATGTCAACATAAAGTTGGTGAGTTCGTGGGTTTAAGGTAAACATAAACCAGTTTGCCATGCATAAATGTTTAGGACAAGTGTGCATATAAATAAAGCATAGGGCAAGTAGCACAAATTGAATAACCATTATCACAAATTGAATACCACACATTGAATATACTGATAACATGCAAAGCCTACCAGCTGGAGCTACTACATGAATCTTGAATAACCATAGTGTGTCAAGTGGAAATAAATCCATGACATATGAACACACAGATATGAACACACAGTAGTCTGTCAAGTGGAAATCAATCCATGACATATGAACACACAGATATCACTACTAAGGCACCTAGCATAGTTATAAGCACACAACTTGTCTAATGATTAAAATGTTGAGCATAGCATAAAATGAGTTTGAGTATCATTCTCCCCCAAGGAAAATATAAGTGAAAATGGGGCCACGAAAACTCACCTTGAAGAGAATGAGGCAAGATGATATGCCCAAGCAAAAGATCACTAGAAATGAAAAAGAAACACTAGCTAATCCATCCCCAAAGAATCTACACGAATCAGTATTAAACATATAACACTTATAAGTCTATTTATAGTTCACAAATGCCATAACGGATTATTAAATCCTTATTAGTTATTCATCAATGATGATTAAGGTTTCGTTACTGAAATTAGGTTAGAATAGGACCAATTATATCATAATAATTGTTTAAAGTGCATTTGAGGACTCACCCTCGTTATTTAGTATTAAATTAATCAAAGCACTAACTCTTAGTTTATTCCTGGTTTTTTAGCATATACTGACTCCTAATTTACAAATTTTTAAAACAAACTTAGACACTTATTGAGATGCTAAAGTATTTATCATTGGTACCTATTTGTGTTATATACTTACTGTAATTTTTATAGATTTTATTTGAAAGTGCAAATACCATTTCAAAAATCGTTTTCCCAAACCTGTCCAGAAAGTGCACTGCAGGTATACCCCGAAAGTTTGCATTTAACTAACCCATTTAAATCTTTCATAAAAATTCACAAAAATTCTAGGAAGTCACATAAATCTTAAAAATCATTCCTGCCAAATTAGAGGTTATAATGCCTTATGTTTTAAAAACTAAAAATCAAAAACTCCAACTGATTTTCAGACATCCAAAGTACATTTTGACACTTAATCTTGTAAAAATCAAAAGACAGCTTTTCCTACCTTCAATGACCACGAAATTTATATATTCAGAAAGTAGACTGAAAGAACTTATGTTTGGGCTCAAGAATCACCCAAAAACACGTTGGCATCATGAATTTAGACTCCCTTAAATCTGACAAAATTTCTGAACAGTATGCTGTGACACAGATTACAATTGAAACAACCCTTATTCCCGTAAAATTCAAAAACATGATCAAGCCAACTCCAAATCACTCCAACCCAATTGGAGAACTTATTTAAGACATCAAAGTAGGTTTACATGCAAAAATCCAGCATTTAAGATTTATGAAACTCACGTTATAGTGCATCCATATTCAGATTATAAAACTGTCTCGCTTTAGATTACATATTAGGCCATCAAACCACACCTTTTAATTGTATAAACACACACGAGCCTTTAACATTCACAAGACACGTAAGCCTTATCATTTTAACATATATTAGCAACTTACACATTAGATCAATTCATCAAAAGTTCTGGTTCCCACACAAAACCGTTTTGAAATAACACTAACGAGCCTTAATTGTTTCGTATGGTTATGTACGCCCCACAATATCAGTTTATTAGTGTTTATTCCAGATATGAGGACTTATTAAATACGCAATAAATGGTATAGTTAGGGTTTCCAATACTGATTTTAATGACACATGATTAGGGCTTAGTCAAAAAGATAAGGGAGGCATGGTACGACATAGGTTAGCTTGTGATTTCATGTGATCTTTTCATACGTTTAGAGATGGACAAAGTAGCAAACAAAACAAATGGATATACAAGTAGATTAGCAGGTTACTAATTAGGTTTAGATGTCTGTAAATTTCAGGTTGTGTACATACTTATGTGTGTCGAATGGGTTGAAGAACAAGAGACAATGATGGTACCTTTGTTATTATACGAGACCAGAAAAGAGAACAAGGAAAACGATCACAATCCCCCACGAATCAATACCCAACAGCAGCCCTATAAACCCATGAATGACACCACAACAAACCCTCAAACACCTGGTCTTGAAAGAGAGGAGAGAAGTAGCAGAACTTGTGTGTTTTTCTGTTTTGTCAAATAAAAAGGAGAGGGGGTGAAGCCGCATAATAACAAGGGATAAGGGGAGAGCGTGGTTACAAATTTGGAACAAGTCAATACGGTTTATTGTGATTGATAACTGTAACATGATATATGGGTTGAAAATAAGTTCTTATCTGTTACACATTGTGATTCTTATGGCATGTTGGACTCCAAAACTTGTGATATGACTTAGAGAGTTAGGAAAGGGTTAAATTTTGTAACAAGTTTATATTAAGTATGTGTCTTAGTTTATCTTTTATCAGATGTATTATATAACATTACCTATAGCTTTAGGTGTTTTATTGAGTATTACCAAACTTACGTTAAGTATCAATTTAAATTGAAATGTGAAATTAGCATTTGCGTGTTTTACCAATTTTTAATTAATAGTCAAAAGTCGGGTCAAAGGTCTTCGTTGACTAACCTGATTGGGTGAGGGTTCTCACAGTATCACCCGGTTAAAAGAATTTCGTCCCGAAATTAGATCGATTCTACTAATAAGAGTTTTGCTACTGATTAAGTGTGGGGTATGGTTTTTATATAAATCAGTGCGTTTCTCAAGTATACACATGTCCACTGTTTGAGCTTCAACAACTTATATAATTGAAATCTTATTACGCATAGATTATTTAACTTCGTAAATGAGCGGTTTGGTTGGTTTACCAGATTGAAGTCAGTCATCAAACATAAAATCTTATGGGCTTATAATCAGTTAATCATTAGTATGCATTTTTTTTAGACAACCCATGATAACTACAATATTTCTAAGAATGTTCTAACAAGGAAAGGATGTTCTTGAAAGTGAGTCAGGATGAAGAGTTCGCTAATGAATCTGCTAACCCAGGCCCAACAACCAAATAAATTATATTTGAGTGAGCTACACCAGTTGCCCTTAATGCAACTAAGTCAATGCCTGAATGAAGACCCAATGAAGGCCAAGGTTATAATGAAAGGACTAGAAATTGAATTTTTACGCCAAATGTGGTGACATAAATTAATACACCAAGATGTAAGTGCTACTAATGGAATATGAGATCCAATTGCAACTATCAAGTGATTAGATTTCCATGGTGAAAGCACTGTCCATTCTTGAGCAAATTTTTCAAAAACCTTAAGCTAGATAACAACATGACACCAACTCAACCCCATAACTCATCACACAAGAACTATCATAGAATTAAGTTAAGAGCTAATAGTTGTTATATACCTTAACCTTTTTATAAATTGGCTCAATTTTGGAAGTTGTTCCAAAACAAAATAACAGGTACGTATCAACAGCTTAAATATGTGAGGTTAGTGAACAGCGTTAGGGGTATTCAATGTAAGTGAGTCTTATTTGTGAAAATTGGCAAGGCGATGAGGATGAAGTTATGGTTCACGAGTTTACATAGATATGCCTTGAAAAATGATCTTCTAACTTGGAGTAAGGGGAGATTAAGCTTCAAGGGCATGGAAGGAAATACATTGAACCGTCTCATTACTCGGATAATCAAGTAGCCACAGAGGAAGGAGAATCATTCGCTCTTTACCCGGTCTTTATTAAAACTTAAAGTTGATTGTAAGAATTGCAACACGAAAAAGTTTGTACAAGCAATAGAGATAAGTAGTGTCATTGGTATGATTGAGGAATGAGTCGCTTGAAATTAGTTTAAATGAATACAAGAATGGAAAGGTGAAGTAGCCGATCTATGAAACAAAAGATTTGGCCCGTATGAGACCAAGAAGGATGATATAGCCTTTAACCATACCTGCACAAAATGTAATATGAGTAGAGCAAGGTGATGTGGGTTCGGCATGAATACTTGTTACCAGTACAAGAGATCGATCAAATCTCTTAGTTTTAGGTTGCACCATACAATTAACTTGTGAATATTGTGGTTCTTGTGGCACACTAAGGTCTATGTTTTGGTCAAAAGAAAATGGGCGATGATATGCATTGATATTGGAAAAGCCAAGATGTCAAGAAGAATGAAACATCTAAGGCATAAAGAAAGTGAGTTTTTGAAATCGCTGATGAGGAAGCAAGGAAACGTCTGGTGTTGTGTTAGGTACATTTCTCGTCAATAACATATTTACTTGTGTTCGATGTTTTGGTGCCATAAGATATTTTGTGTCTTCTGTTTTTACACTACCACAGGAATCATAATTTCAGAAACTTGGATAAAATGTTAATTGTTGATGTAAAAAAATTGCTCATAAAAAGTTATTAGATAGTGTCCATTTATAATTTATAAAAAATAGTTTTTCGTCTTTTTGTCAGAATAATCATATATTTGACTTCTGTTATTTAGTTGGGTATAATTTAAAAAAAAATGTTTGTATAATAAAATGTTTTAGGTTAAACTATTTATTTTTAAACGATGATTTTCTAAATGTGTATTAAGTTATCTATATAGATGGTTATAGTTTAAATTTCATGTTTTAACTAGTCATGTTTGAAAGTAATAACTCTCAACCGTTATTAATCCGTCGTAATCAATTTATCAAGTGTTCGGGTCTTTCAAGTTTACATTTATTGGTTTTCATATTGGGCCAACTAGCCCGATTAGTCACATTTTACCAAAGAGTTCAGTCCAAGTTTGCTTATTGGGTCCAATACCATTAACATATTATGAGTTAAGTCCAATAGGTTTACATATGCTAGGCGAATTTATTATCCAAGAATCAAGGCAGAAATAGTATGTGCTAGTAGGATTCTTTACGGTTGTATCTATGAATAAAAAGGACAATTACTGACTATGAAAATTGTAGAAGTGAAGGTTTAAAAAATGATATATGTTATGAATATTACCTACTGGGTGAAGTCATGTTGTTCAACTTATTTGGCGTATGTGATAACTGAAAAAGAAAAGGATTTTGGATGTGCTTATTATGAAAAGATGTTCTGCTAAAGTCAGTGATGACTTGTTGGAGACAACATGATTGAATGGATACTTCAGATATACAGGATCTGATGAGGTAATTGCAAGAGTTGCTAGAAAAGGTGGTTCATTGTTTTCAATATGTTTCTTGAGTCATGTAGTGTGTAAGGATGAAGTAAATCCTGATTTCATATAGAGTTTTGTTGTAACTTGTAACACATCACAAGAATCATAGTTGTGTATCGTTGTAATGGAAGAAAGTTAGTGGTTATGCATCAAGGTAACAAAAGAAAAGATATCTAACTCGCGCCATGGATTTGGCAGTCGTAGACTTGCTTTGAAATTATAGATTCACCTCATATGGTATTGGGTTTTTATTTATACTGACCATGAAGATCTTTTGTACATGCTTCATGGGAAAGATCTCATACTGAGTCGGATATAGTGAATGAGGTTAATAAAGATTCTACGAAGGCTATACCTTCTTCCATCATCAAAAAAAAAAAAATAAAAATAAAAAAAAAAAAAAAAAAAAATTAAATGGAGTTGCTATCTTCATGAGTCGAAAAGAGTGAAAGGTATTAATTAGAGCCCGAATAATAAGAATAGACATAACTATGTGTCTCATGGTTGATATAAGAGGAATTTAAAGGAAGTATGTTGAAGTGAAATCATCAAGGAAGAAGGTCTAGTTAGGCATATATGACTAGTTGAAATTATTGATCAATGTATAAAAAAGGTTAAAAAAAAAAGATTCCAGGTATTAATGTTTGGTTATGCTCATAATTTTCTTATTAGTTGAAGCTCATGAGTTCAATTATTCAACTCGCATAGGTAGCACTAAGATGTAAAATGATCTTGAAATTGTTGTATTAGTGGTCTGAAAATGTTTAATTCAATCAGATACTATGTCGAAAGATGTTTGATTTGATCAGGTGTAATAGCTTAGATATCAAAAATCCTTGTGGTAACTTACAGTCTATTGATATTCCAATGCAAAAGTGTTATCGTATTGAAAAGTGACTAAGTTGTCTAGAATTCAGGAAAGAGTACAATACTATAGAGTAATTTTACATTGATTATTTAATTCGACACTTCTCCACCAATAAGAGGTTCTTATCAAGTGGAATGATTTAAGAAAAGTTGTTCATCGTAGAATGTATTTTATCGTGATATCTTGTTATTGATAATCTCATATCAAAATGTATTCAGGCTTGCTCACAAAGTGAAAGGTATGGGATACGAGGCATATGATCCAAAGGTATAGGAAAATAATTACTTGGTCGTTAAATTAGTGTTCAGAATAGCCAAAATGGCTTAATCTATATAGCACTTTAAAGGTAAAATCAATATGCCCTTCCAACAACGCATTGTTGGGATGCATCCAAAATAGTGTTCTGATAGTACGACTGATATAAGGGCATACTAAGTAGCACAGTGTAGCAAAGCATGAAAGAAACAAGGCATTCTCAAACTCTAGTAGTGGATTATGATGTATCACGTAAATGATGACATATAGATTGCATAACAACACCGATATGAATACAAATAAGCACATAATCCAAAGACACATGCACATGACTGATGCAATTTTAGGTGACTTAGGGTTTGTGTCCAACCAAGCATGATCCAAGGTAACTACCCCCATCATTCCATGATTCCTCCTAAATTAGGCATAGTTGATCAGGCTATGCATAATTTAGGAAAAATGATGAAATGCTCGGGCTATCCAACTCGTACCATGTTCGGGGTTTTACGAAAAGCATAAGTTTGGTTATAGTTGGGGGTTTTATTTTAGAAAAACCGGCATTCTCTATAACCTTAGTCTCTGATACCATTCTGTCACACCCCGCTTGAAGCGGAAACACGAGGTGCAACGAAATGTAACCATCGCATAAGATAGTAGAACAACACCATATATTAATTTAAGAAATAACCGACAATGTTACATAAAGGATTTATTACAATAATGAATAATGAAAACAATAGTCTTAATCTTGTCAAATTATAAGTCTTTAGAAAACGTCTTGGTCAAGTCAACTCGGTCTTTGAAATGATAATACAGTGTAACTTCAAAATGTAAACGCCTTCAATAAATCACTATCGATCACCTGAAAATGATACTCTAAAATGTCAACATAAAGTTGGTGAGTTCGTGGGTTTAAGGTAAACATAAACCAGTTTGCCATGCATAAATGTTTAGGACAAGTGTGCATATAAATAAAGCATAGGGCAAGTAGCACAAATTGAATAACCATTATCACAAATTGAATACCACACATTGAATATACTGATAACATGCAAAGCCTACCAGCTGGAGCTACTACATGAATCTTGAATAACCATAGTGTGTCAAGTGGAAATAAATCCATGACATATGAACACACAGATATGAACACAGTAGTCTGTCAAGTGGAAATCAATCCATGACATATGAACACACAGATATCACTACTAAGGCACCTAGCATAGTTATAAGCACACAACTTGTCTAATGAATAAAATGTTGAGCATAGCATAAAATGAGTTTGAGTATCATTCTCCCCCAAGGAAAATATAAGTGAAAATGGGGCCACGAAAACTCACCTTGAAGAGAATGAGGCAAGATGATATGCCCAAGCAAAAGATCACTAGAAATGAAAAAGAAACGCCAGCTAATCCATCCCCAAAGAATCTACACGAATCAGTATTAAACATATAACACTTATAAGTCTATTTATAGTTCACAAATGCCATAACGGATTATTAAATCCTTATTAGTTATTCATCAATGATGATTAAGGTTTCGTTACTGAAATTAGGTTAGAATAGGACCAATTATATCATAATAATTGTTTAAAGTGCATTTGAGGACTCACCCTCATTATTTAGTATTAAATTAATCAAAGCACTAACTCTTAGTTTATTCCTGGTTTTTTTAGCATATACTGACTCCTACTTTACAATTTTTTAAAACAAACTTAGACACTTACTGAGATGCTAAAATATTTATCATTGGTACCTATTTGTGTTATATACTTACTGTAATTTTTATAGATTTTATTTGAAAGTGCAAATACCATTTCAAAAATCGTTTTCCCAAACCTGTCCATAAAGTGCACTGCAGGTATACCCCGAAAGTTTGCATTTAACTAACCCATTTAAATCTTTCATAAAAATTCAAAAAAATTCTAGGAAGTCACATACATCTTAAAAATCATTCCTGCCAAATTAGAGGTTATAATGCCTTATGTTTTAAAAACTAAAAATCAAAAACTCCAACTGATTTTCAGACATCCAAAGTACATTTTGACACTTAATCTTGTAAAAATCAAAAGACAGCTTTTCCTACCTTCAATGACCACGAAATTTATATATTCAGAAAGTAGACTGAAAGAACTTATGTTTGGGCTCAAGAATCACCCAAAAACACGTTGGCATCATGAATTTAGACTCCCTTAAATCTGACAAAATTTCTGAACAGTATGCTGTGACACAGATTACAATTGAAACAACCCTTATTCCCGTAAAATTCAAAAACATGATCAAGCCAACTCCAAATCACTCCAACCCAATTGGAGAACTTATTTAAGACATCAAAGTAGGTTTACATGCAAAAATCCAGCATTTAAGATTTATGAAACTCACGTTATAGTGCATCCATATTCAGATTATAAAACTGTCTCGCTTTAGATTACATATTAGGCCATCAAACCACACCTTTTAATTGTATAAACACACACGAGCCTTTAACATTCACAAGACACGTAAGCCTTATCATTTTAACATATATTAGCAACTCACACATTAGATCAATTCATCAAAAGTTCTGGTTCCCACACAAAACCGTTTTGAAATAACACTAACGAGCCTTAATTGTTTCGTATGGTTATGTACGCCCCACAATATCAGTTTATTAGTGTTTATTCCAGATATGAGGACTTATTAAATACGCAATAAATGCTATAGTTAGGGTTTCCAATACTGATTTTAATGACACATGATTAGGGCTTGGTCAAAAAGATAAGGGAGGCATGGTACGACATAGGTTAGCTCGTGATTTCATGTGATCTTTTCATACGTTTAGAGATGGACAAAGTAGCAAACAAAACAAATGGATATACAAGTAGATTAGCAGGTTACTAATTAGGTTTAGATGTCTGTAAATTTCAAGTTGTGTACATACTTATGTGTGTCGAATGGGTTGAAGAACAAGAGACAATGATGGTACCTTTGTTATTATACGAGACCAGAAAAGAGAACAAGGAAAACGATCACAATCCCCCACGAATCAATACCCAACAGCAGCCCTATAAACCCATGAATGATACCACAGCAAACCCTCAAACACCTGGTCTTGAAAGAGAGGAGAGAAGTAGCAGAACTTGTGTGTTTTTCTGTTTTGTCGAATAAAAAGGAGAGGGGGTGAAGCCGCATAATAACAAGGGATAAGGGGAGAGCGTGGTTACAAATTTGGAACAAGTCAATACGGTTTATTGTGATTGATAACTGTAACATGATATATGGGCTGAAAATAAGTTCTTATATGTTACACATTGTGATTCTTATGGCATGTTGGACTCCAAAACTTGTGATATGACTTAGAGAGTTAGGAAAGGGTTAAATTTTGTAACAAGTTTATATTAAGTATGTGTCTTAGTTTATCTTTTATCAGATGTATTATATAACATTACCTATAGCTTTAGGTGTTTTATTGAGTATTACCAAACTTACGTTAAGTATCAATTTAAATTGAAATGTGAAATTAGCATTTGCGTGTTTTACCAATTTTTAATTAATAGTCAAAAGTCGGGTCAAAGGTCTTCGTTGACTAACCTGATTGGGTGAGGGTTCTCACAATAACGACCAAGATATACACGTTTGAAATCCTACGAAACTCTATTTATTTTGACTGCTTCTAATAGCAAATTATTTCTAAGTATAGAAAAACAGTTTTTGTAATACGTCATGTTAAGTGCCATTTTTCTCATTGATCAAGACCTGTATAGTCAAAAGATAAATGATACGACTTCTAGACATTGTTGCATGGTTTTCAAAAATGCCGGGTTTCATCACTAACACTTAACGTACAATATTTCGCGACTAGTTTTGCGAGGCCATTTTGGGCATATTTTCAAGTTATGAAAAATATTAAACTACCACGAAAACATTATATTTACCGATAAAACACCAAACGAGGATCGTGGAGTACCGTTTCAACCTATTTACATAAAAAGTGTTTATTAACTTAACGAGACGTCAAAAATGTAATTTTTCAACGATAAACGTTATTTTCAACTTTCACGAGTGGTATCGATAACATACGTATTTGCATGTGTAGCATCATTTCATTTCTTATATTAGATTATATCATTCATATTAGGTTGCGATTAGAGATTGTGCCTCATTTCAATGTATCCACTTTTGTCATCGTAGCTATCGCACCATGTGAGTCGTAACCCCTACTCTTTCAATTGTTTTGGTAAACTCTTTGGGGGAGAATACATGCTCGTTTTCATCTAAATGTATACTTGATTTAAGGGATTATGCTACATGTTTAGTCAAACATTTATTTGCTCCAGTTATGAATTTGTTACTCAATCGAATGTAGTGTATATTCATTTGCATCACACTTAATCCTTTTTACCTTTGGACCCAAGCCTTTTTTCATTATTATGCACACTTAACCGAATGAACCGGCTCCACCACTATGTACATACATGACTGAATGAACGGGTCACATAACCGAATATACGGGTCACATAACCGAATGTACGGGTAACATAACCGAATGAATTGGTCACGTAACCAAATGTATTAGTCAAACTACACTTATCTTTGAATCTTGGTCCACATATTAATTTTGTTTACACAAACTAGATCATATTTGGCAGTGGATTGTAAACACACAGGTTGTAAGTCTTGTATGGGCGGGACTTGGAACTGAGTGGATTTATGATGTTTTTGCTGGGAAATCTTCATTCAAATGCATTTCATTTTTCACTAAACTCTATGAACTCACCAACCTCGTGTTGACACTTTAGCATGTATTTTCAGGTATTAAGCAATGGCACGCTACTGGAGCTTTTGGCAGGGCATGGCATGGTCATAGAAGACTCTGATATTCATTTGGGGACCGTTTAACTATTTTAAGGGCCTAATTCCACACTAGTTTTAACAATGTAAATTCAACACTTTTGTTACACGATTTTATTCTAAATGATTGAAATGAAAACCATTTTTGTACTAGTGTTGGGATACCAATTGAGTTACACCCCAGCGACATGTAAGCTTTCGCTGGACCCGATTTTGGGGGTGTGACAGATTGGTATCAGAGCTTTGGCTATAGCGAACTTAGTGTTTTTAAAACCTAGACTATAGCTACTTTCATGAAAACTTAACCCTATGACCGTCACGTGCCTGCCTACTAAGCTGAAGCCTCATTTGTGGTTTGTTGCTGACATATGTGATGAGATTTGTATCTCATTATCTGATGTATTATATTCATTTATTCTAGTTGATTAATATAATTGTCTTTCGTATAAGCATGCTCACGTATCGTATATGTCACCACGTTATGTTTTTCCTTACGTAATTTCATCATTCGACCTCGAGTTTGGTCACTTGCCTTAGTCTTTCAGAACGTCTTTGTATTCGTGAAGGACATAGTATTAGTATAACTGAACTGAGTATTTCAAAATTCATGGAACCTCGGTGGAATATAGACTGGTCATTTATATTCGACCCGGGACAGTAGAACATAGGCTGACCACCTATATCCGACTCAGAGATGAATTTTGCAATACTGAGAATGGTTATAATAAAATTTTGTCTGGATTGAATCATCTACTCAATTTCCAAATGTTTCATTCATATGTGCGTACTCAAACGTTGCAAGAACATTCACATCTTCATCACCTCGTGAACCACCTCCTAGAAGCACGCCAACTAATCATGACGACTTCAACCTTTCATTCTATGACAATCCACTCTCGAACACCTACTACTAGGAAATGTCTTATATATGTTTCACCCTTCGTTTCTTGTTTTGAAGAGCTATGCCGCCAAGGAAAGTTAAAGCTACTCCAACTATGACACCAGCTACTATTCGGAAACTTGTTAAAGATAGTATAGCCGAAGCTCTAGAGATCGAGAGAGCTGAGGTAGCTGCAAGGGCTGCTGAAACCGCTTCACAGACAGGGACGAATGAACAATCCAATAATAGGTGTGAATGCACTTGGAAGGATTTTAAGATTAGTGATTACATCAAGTTTAAGGGCACTGAAGGAGCGGTCTCTTTGATTCGCTGGTTCGAAAAGACTGAGAATGTGTTCCTCATGTGCAACTGTCCTGATGTCAGCAAGGTAAAATTTGCTACTGGTATGCTTTTAGATGAAGCTATGTCATGGTGGAATTCTTATGCTCAACCGATTGGTATGGAAAATGCCTACAAGCTCACCTGGGATCAATTCAAGAAATTGATGACTAAGAAGTTTTGCCCTCGTACCGAGGTGAAGAAGTTGGAAACGGAGTTCTATGAGTTGGTGACAAAGGTGATGACATCGAGACCTACATTAGGAGGTTTCAAGAGTTGGCCGCGCTATGCCTAACTATGGTTCCCGATGATGAGAAAAGGTTGGAAAACTCCATTGGAGGACTGCCCGAAAGCATCCAAGGGGATGTGATTGCTTTTGATCCCCAATCAATGGAAGAAGCTATCCGAATAACTCAAAAACTCATGGCTCAGATAGTAAAGAAAGGAGATACTGTCAACAATAACAATAACTACGAAAACAAGAGGAAAAGGGATGACAACCTAGGGGACGATCAAGTATGGCAGCCAAACAAACAACATGAAGTGGTTAGGGCCTACGTTGCGGAGCCAAGTGAAAAGAAAGGATATGCAGGTACTTTACCTAAGTGCAACAAGTTTCAGTTTCATCACAAAGGACCTTGCCCCACTCAATGTGGAAACTGCCAAAAGGTCGGACACAAAGCCAAGGATTGCAAGGCTCCCACCCTCGTAATGCATCAGAAAGTCACGGTAACCTGCCATGAGTGTGGAGTAGTTGGACACTTCAAGAGTGAATGCCCAAAGTTGAGAAACCAGAATGGAGGAAGAGTTCGTTGAAATGCGAAGCTCGTCAGGTGAACAACAACAATGTCAATGTTTAAAAAGAGAACTCCTGCCTTTTATATAAATGGAGACCTAAACCCTGTAGTGTTGTATTTCTTTTGTGTTTTATTCTACATTATATCGTATAAGTTTCATGTACTATTAACTAATTCTGATCTAATGAATGTTCTATCTTTTATCACCGCAATGCGACTCAAATACCCACATATATTCACCGTGTACACTCCAGAGACCAACACAAACTGAACTTTGGGACGAAGTTCCTTTTAGAGAGGAAGACTGTCACAACTCGTAATTTCAGGCCCTTTTTCAAACGTCGAAATTTCATTATTCATCACGGAAAGTTACTATTCATCAGTTACTATTCAGCGATCACTATTCATCATTTTACTATTCATCGTTTTTGGAGTTAGTTTGAGATTCCGAGAAGCATTCGAAAATTTTACTATTCATTCCTAGAAGGAAATCACTAGTCACAATTGTCGTTCATCACTTCGTAGATCTAGTTTACGGGTATTTAAATTCGCGTAACCGGATTGGTTTAGCTGCGAATTCATGCATCATCAGTAGAGACACGTCATATAGACTAGAGTAGTATACATATCATCAATAACATCATCAGCACTTTAGATCATGCACGGATATGCATTATTTCCATTCACGTATGCTTAATTTGTAATTAACGTTACCACTCAGTTTTTACTACTAACATATACCCGACACTCCCGACTATGATCCTAACATATTTTCATACTCATTATAATAATATAAAAATTATATTATTAATTTACCCGGTGTTTTCAAATTAATTGCTACATTTTTCGTTAGGAACTTATAACTCCGTCGGTTTGCGATATTTCAACCCGATAATTATTTTAACACCCGATTCTCATCAGGAATGTAATATCATGATTTTTACAACTTCGTCATATTTTATTTCAACTCGTCACGATTTATTTTTAGTTAACTCGGTACCGATAACACCCAGTGTACACTTAAAACTAACTAATACTTCCAACATTGGACAAAACCATTGATTAGTCACCAACCCTCCCACCTTTTCCCTAATTCACGCACCCCCCCCCCCCATTTCCATGTTACTTTCAATTGACTTTTAATTACCAAATTACCCTAAACTAGATATTTGTGAAATCTTTCAAGTATAACATATTATCCTTGCATAATATCCTAAACATAAAGAAAAATATCTAAGCAAACTCTCTCATCTTCAAGGTTCATGTGGTTCGGCTCCAACAGCAACAAGAAGAAGATCCATCAAAATTTTCAAGCTCTTGTGTTTATTTAGTCCTAGTAGTAATCTAGTTAAGGTTTTGGAATAAAATCCACAAAGATTAAATGGGTTTTCATCACCATCTTTCAATAATCATCACAAGTAAGTTACTAATAATTTTCCTACTCTTTTAATCATTTACTTGATGTATTTTCATGATCTAGTAACAAAACATGCAAGTATGTTATGATCCATACCACTTTAATTCATTTTTACTACCTATAATGGGTTTTTGATTTTCCTATGATTATTCCCAGAAACCCACCAAGGTTGGTGATGTTTAGGACCCCATGACACCCTAAGAAGGTGTATGGTAGGATTGAGTATTTGTGGAGTTGATTTGAAGTAGTTTGATTAAGTTTTGACAAGGATTTGAAACTAGAAAAGTAGTTTTTGACAACCTTAAAAAGGTTCTGTCCATTTTTGCCAAATATAGAAAATCCAGGGGCTGGGACGATTTTTTTTTTTTCATATTTAGATAATACTTTCAAAAATGAAACCGTAGCCGCTAGAATCGCTAAAAGTCAGTTACGACGAGAAAGTTATGCTAAAAACAAGTTAACGGCGAAAACTATATTTTCAGAAAATTTCATTGCTGTCTCAGTTTTTCATGGACTGTTTTGAGGCGTAAAACTTAATCTAGTCATCCCGATTTATCAAAAATATGTTAATATGTTGTCCCACGATTCTGAGGATATAAAGAACGTAGAAAACAAGCTCATAACGACCAAGATATACACGTTTGAAACCCGAAGAAACTTTATTTATTTTGACAGCTTCTAATAGCAAATTATTTCTAAGTATAGAAAACAGTTTTTGTAATACATCATGTTGAGAGCCATTTTTCTCATTGATCAAGACCCGTATAGTCAAATGTTAAATGATACGACTTCTAGACATTGTTGCAAGGTTTTCAAAAACGCCGAGTTTCATCACTAACACTTAACGTACAATATTTCGCGACTAGTTTTGTGAGGCCATTTTGGGCATATTTTAAAGTTTTGAAAAATATTAAACTACGACGTAAACATTATAGTTACCGATAAAACACCAAACGAGGATCGTGGAGTGCCGCTTCAACCTATTTACATAAAAAGTGTTTATTAACTTAACGAGACGTCAAAAATGTAATTTTTCGACGATAAACGTTATTTTCAACTTTCACGAGTGGTATCGATAACATACGTATTTGCATGTGTAGCATTATTTCATTTCTTACATTAGATCATATCATTCATATTAGGTTGCGGTTAGAGATCGTGCCTCATTTCAGTGTATCCATTTTTGTCATCGTAACTATTGCACCAGGTGAGTCATAGCCCTTACTCTTTCAATTGTTTTGGTAAACTCTTTGGGGGAGTATACATGCTCGTTTTCATCTAAATGTATACTTGATTTAAGGGATTATGCTACATGTTTAGTCAAACATTTATTTGCTCCAGTTATGAATTTGTTACTCAATCGAATGTAGTGTATATTCATTTGCATCACACTTAATCCTTTTTACCTTTGGACCCAAGCCTTTTATCATTATTATGCACACTTAACCAAATGAACCGGCTCCGCCACTATGTACATACATGACTGAATGAACAGGTCACATAACCGAATGTACAGGTCACTTAACCGAATGTACGGGTCACATAACCGAATGTACGGGTAACATAACCGAATGAATTGGTCACGTAACCAAATGTATTGGTCAAACTACACTTATCTTTGTATCTTGGTCCACATATTATTTTTGTTTACACAAACCAGATCATATTTGGCAGTGGATTGTAAACACACAGGTTGTAAGTTTTGTATGGGCGGGACTTGGAACTGAGTGGATTTACGATGCCTTTGCTGGGAAATCTTCATTCAAATGCATTTCATTTTTCACTAAACTCTATGAACTCACCAACCTCGTGTTGACACTTTAGCATGTATTTTCAGGTATTAAGCAATGGGACGCTACTGGAGCTTTTGGCAGGGCATGGCATGGTTATAGAAGACTCTGATATTCATTTGTGGACCGTTTAACTATTTTAAGGGCCTAATTCCGCATTAGTTTTAACAATGTAAATTCAACACTTTTGTTACACGATTTTATTCTAAATGATTGAAGTGAAAACCATTTTTGTACTAGTGTTGGGATACCAATTGAGTTACACCCCAACGACATGTAAGCTTCCGTTGGACCCGATTTTGGGGGTGTGACATACACCCTTTTTACAAAATTTCTTTTCAAAACTTGGAAGATCTTAAGTGTGGGGGTGTTACATGCTCGTAATGTTTAATATATTATTGTGTGCATTTTGTTTGCTTGTTTTGTTTTGTTTTTATTTGAATAATTGCAACAGGTGATGGAGGAGAATGCTTAGATACGAAGCTTATGCTAGCATTTGATTAGTATTTTATCATATGGAGTTTGATCGCAATTTCTTGGCCCGGGAAGTTTCGCTTCTCTTGGACTATTTATTTACTTATTTATTTCCCCTATTTTACATGCTTTGAAGTTTATTTTTCACATTGAGTATAATGCTTAACTTAAGTGTGGGGGGAAGTAAATAGGAAAAACGAAACTCATTTTTAACTTTCCGAATTTTTGGGCCAATTTGAAAATAAATTTTGTATACTTGTTTGCCCTTGTAATCTAGTTGTTTTCACGTTTTTAGGACAATAAATTAGAATAACTAGATCATCCCACTGGTGAAATTTGTAATTTTGAAAAATTCGAGATGTGTTCCGATTAATATTGCAATCCATTCTGGGATCGATACATTTGCTTGCGCATATTATAGCCCTTTCCTCTAAATTGTGAGGATTTGAGCCTATTTCTTATATAGCATACATCTTTTATTCTTGGATCTTTTGCTATGAGTGTGCCAGTGATTTTGTTTATTCTAGAACTTGTACTCGTAAATCATTACCAAACCGCAGTAAGATCGCATTCGTGTGATATAAGTGCATTCGTGTGATAAAAAGGCACCTTAGGAATAAAACCAAATGACCATCCGTTCACAAAATAATTTTTGCTAACCACATCGGTTAGTTACCTCGTATTTGGAACCCATTTGTTAGCATTCATATTTAACGCTAGATACCCCTAGTTACACCCTTCGAGCCATCCTTTTCATTTTTGTTACATCCAAAAAGATACAAAAATAGTGTACACTTTAAAACTTAGCCTAACCCTTTGTCAAAGTCTAAACGGTGGGTTGCTAGTTGCTTGGTTGTTGGATTGTTTTTGATGATTATTAGTTAGCCACACTTTATCATTTGTGTGTGCCATTCCGACAAAGATGAAGACTGCACCTTCTTATTAGTATTTTTGTGGTGTACGCTTATACGAAGTGTGGGGGAGATGTGATGTATGAAAAAAAATTAAATAAATAAAAAAAAATTAAAAAAAAGAAAAGAAAAGAAAGAAAAAAGAGAATAAGTCATCGCAACTATAAGGTGACAATTATAGATAATAGGCTATAATGGAGATGAAGAAAGAAAGTTTTCTGATATGTTGTTAGCCAATGTGCTAAGTATGAAGAAAATTGTTATGGCAAATCGATGGACCGGTATGTGAAAGTCCGAAGAGAAGGAAGCTTGTAACTATAATCATTTACGGGTTTGTGGTTTGTTCGTAACTAGTAACAGTGGAACTTAGACTTGACTTTATTTTTCTTTTAAAACCAATTTCATAAATATTCCCATGCCTTATCCTTACCCTTACCAAATTACTTTTTCTATCTGGATATAGTAATGGCTTTGTGAAAATATCAAGTGCATCAATATTTTAGTGACCATCCGATTTTTGAGTGATCGAATGACGCGCCAGCGATCTAGTGCGTATTTTGGTGACCATCTGTTATGCGAATAACGCGCCAGTGATCCAAGATATACTCTAGTGACCATCCGTTGTTTGAGTAAATCAAGAATTCGCGCTAGCGATCTATTATGTTTTTGTATGATATGTTTGGACATAATCCTGGTAAAACCATGAAGCCTTAACATTACAACATGAATAAAAGACCTCTTTAGATGTTTACACTTGGTGCTTACACCACGTCGGTGGACTTTTGTTTCTTGTACAAGCCTATGGTAATAAACGAATCATGACTGAGCAATGATTGTGATTTATGTTATATATACTACACTACCTAAATAAATGAGTGATTGAGTGAATTATACTTCATTCCTTTTCTGTGAGGTGTTTAGAAATGTTAATCATGCAAGAAAATCTACGGGTGTTGTCAAACATCTCGGTTTTTCACTAAAAGCTTAAAAACGATGAATCGTATCTCGTACTTGTGCTTGGTAGATTTGCATCACATTTTTCTAATAACTTTTGTGCACCATGTGGGATACATTTTTCTTAATATTTGCTTGAGGGCAAACAAACCCTTAAGTGTGGGGGAGTTTGCGCTCATTTTCGCTAGTTATTGAGTAAAAAAAAAACCAAAAATATTTTTTGATATTTCAAAAAATTTTCATTTTTTTCATTAAGTATGTTCGTTTTTTCTTTTTCTAGATTTGCTTGAGGGCAAGCAAAGTTCAAGTGTAGGGGATTTGATAACGCTCAAATTGTACATGTTTTTAAGAACATTATTCTGGATTTTATGCATATATATTGGTCATTTTATGAACTTATGGTACTTAATGAAGTATAATTTGTATTTTAGGTTCATGGAAGCTCGGGACAAAGAAAACCAAGAAAAAGACAAAGAAACGATCAATAAGCGAAGATTTATGCATGTACGAAGAATTCCCGACAAATGAAAGTCTCTTGGAGTATATTCGAGATGATTAAAGTCATGAAGCTGTCACTCCAAAGACTCAAGAATAAACTACAAGAGGGAAAACGAGAAAAGAAATGAAGAAAAGAAGCTCAAACGAAGAAATAATGGAAGACACGTTGGTCCCGACACACCTTCACCATTTTTGCCATAAGTTGAGCATACGGACTTCGTTTGACCACTCGTTCACGGCCACAGAAAGCTAAGAGAAAGATCTACAACTTTGATTTTTGTCAAATTACTCCAAGCGATCGGATGGATGCTCATCCGATCGGATGGATGGACTGGGTCTTCATAAGTCAAAATTAACTTTTCCAACTTGTATGGTCCGACCTAGATTATTCTAGAATCCATTTCTCTGGCATTTTATGACCCTTTTTCCCCGAGCAAACCAATTAATACCCCAAGCCTTGAGAGGAGTATAAATAGAGACCTTTGCAAGCATTTCTACTCATCACTTACCAATTCTCTCTATCCCAACTTGAGAGAACATCTCTCCTACCACCACTATTCTCTCTCAAAGCCCAAAATTCGTCCATAATCCCCTGGAAACTTTGGAGGTCCAAAAAGTCATCAATTGGAGGTCAAAACATCAAGAAGTCATCACCAATACTTGAGGCATCATTACAACAACATTTGTAATCTTATTTCAATCAATGTAAGACTTTTAAATGGTTTCTAATGTTCAAAATTCTGAGTTTATGTTCATGTTTGCTATGAGTAGCTAGTGCCTTTGTGCACTTGCTTAATACCATTATTAGGGCCGTGTACGATCTTCCCTAACTCTATATGCTTCTACCTCAATCCTATGTCGAGCCGACTAAAAGCTCCTAACATGGTATCCTTAGAAGTTACTTATGCATTAAATATAACCAAATAATCATAGTACACATCCGATTCATGTTTCTTAAGACGTTCAAGCAATTTACCAATTGGAAGTCTGCCAGTTTTCTTAATCCTAACATCGAATTCATTCATCCACAACAATTATAAACAAACAATCAACCCATAATCAATTACATCTAAGCAAACACGAAGAAAACCTAGCCTAGCATGTTAAAGAGAAGACAAGCGTAAGATATAATCAAACAACACATAGACATATTGAATGATTTGGTAAAGTACTTATCTTCAATTAGGCATGGAAGAAACAAGGGTTGAAACCCTTGAAAAAGCTGTAAAATTCGTCTATGGTTTATTCCCTCAAAGTTGCACACAATGAATGAAAACTAGAAAACTATATATAGATTTTTTCTCCTGACGACGTCAAGAGCAATGTGTGACGCCGTCAACTCGCTGCCAAAATAAACTCGTATTGCCTAGATCCACTTCTGACACCGTCACTCTTTATGGGTTCTGGGCCATCACTCTTTGCAGTTACTCTTGATGGCCTCGACGAATTTGTATGTGACGCCGTCACGACCCCTTCACAAAATATTCTGGCGCGTCACATGTAATTGATTTATCCATCCTTTTGTCAACTCATGACGCCATCACTAGCACCTTTTGACGCCGTCAAGTGCAATTTCTAGCATGCTTTTGAGACTTTGTCATTTTCTTCACTTTTTCGCTCCAAAAACGTATAAAATGCTTCTTTTTGTAAAATTCCTCTCAAATGTACCTAAAATGACAAAAGGAACGATTTAGGGCAATATTTGATCAAATAATCTCGACTTTAGCCTTAAATGACCCCTCAAAAGCGGTACACTTTTCGCTTTATCAAATACCCTTGCACTTGAGATTTGCTTGTCTTCAAGCAAATTCGCTTTTATTCTAATCAAAATACAAGTTAGGGGTCATTTAACACTAATATAAAAGTAATTACAACAAATAATCATTCCACTTCAACTAAAAACAAGTACAGAAATTATACACTAGCACCTCACAAATAGTGTGTAGCTACTCACATCTCTCGGGTGTAATAAAGTATATATCACAATATGGAAATGGAAAACATCTCTCACTACCTGTCATAGCAAATAAATTACCATAGGCTTGGGAAAAGATCAAACCTCCACCACTTGGCGTAAGCACCTAGGATAAACTATAAAAGAGGTCTTTTAAAGGGTTATAAAGTGAGGTGTAGGGATAGGATAAACACGGTTTTGTTGGATAAAGGCAATAATTACTTGTGGCGAGTTAATCATCTTGGTCAATTACATGTACAATGCGGCGTTGCTAAGCCAAGACTCGACTCGGCTTAAGCTAATTAAAAACTAATCAAAAACACAAAATAAACATAAAAGGAAACGGGAAGGTAGTCCGTATGTTTTTTCTCTTTTATTTATTTTTCTATTTTTTGTTTTCTTTTTCTATTTTTTTTTCTTTTTCTTGATTTTTTGATTTTTTTTTCATACACTCTTACCCTACCATCAAAAATAATACATCATAGGGAATTTGCATTCCCCTTACACTTGAACTTTTACATACTTTACAATAAACTATTCTAATGACTCGAATTAAGATAATCAAAACACTTGGAGTACTTTTTAAGATTAACGCACATATGGGGGTAATATATGATGTTCTTCCCCGTTACTTCATAACACTAGTACTTTACACATGAGTCCCAATCATCCCAAAACAATATGTACAAGATATGACTCTACTTGGCAACCATGCAATCAATTAGACAATTAACTAAGGGTTTAAACAAATAACAATAATGCACACGGAAGGCTAAGTCGATTTGGTTGCACATTTGGGGTGGATTGTAAACAAATTCTTTCTTTAATTAAAATGCTTAAAGTTAGAAACGAAAAGATAGGCTCGGAGGGGTGTACTAGGAGTATCGTGTACTAAAAATGAGTACAACGCAAAAGTGTGGGAAAAATTAATTGACTTTACTAGTCAAGTTAATTGACTTAAATGGTCAAGTAATTATGATACGGGTTTAACACAAGGGTGATCCCAATGCCTCTTATCTTGTAGTAAATCCTACTATACGAATGTAGTCTCACTAGCAGTCTCGGGATGTATCACTAACGCAAGTTCTAGAATCTAAGTACTACCGGTACACTTTTCCTAACAAATCTAAAGGCGAACCTCATATATTTGAGTGGAAATTTTTTTTGAGTGGTACGGTTTTTGTGCTAGTCATACAACTCCTATCCATGGGATGTTCATTAAGGCTAAAGCTTCACTCATAAATGTTGTAAATTTTTTTTAATTTGGCGCTAAAATTGCCCTAACAAGTATTTCTCTTAGTTTTATTACACATCTACTATTAAACAAACAAACTCAAGCGTAATTGTATTATCTATGGTATCATCATTTACCCTCCCCTTACACTTAGGCTGAACATTGTCCCCAATGTTCAATAAAAAGATGTAAAAGTAAATAAGGTAAAAGAATGAAAATAAATACTCCCCTGTTTCATTCGATGTGGATAAATCGTTAACATGGTTAAATCCTCCTCCAAGAAAATGAACGTTGAAAGCTTCCCTTCCGAAATAATAAATCATCTTCTTGTCCAATACAACCTGTTAAACCTGAGAAAACAATCATGGCAACCTCGCGTAAAATCTACGGCAATCTATATGTATAAGGATATAATGCTTGTGGAATGAGTGTTTGCAGATTTCCTGGAGTTTATAAAACTAAAGAATTAACAAAAACTTTAAGACTCCGTTAGAAAAACCAAACTTGTAAAATTTCCAGATTTTTACACCTGACCCCTTCAGGTGTTAATCCTGACGTCGTCAGAGTGTTCTGACAGAAATCTCATGTTAAGTTTCCAGAAAATTTCTGGAAAAACTTATGCCTTAATTCCTGGAATTTCCTGCAAAACATCATTATGACTCGATACAAGCATTTGACTCAAACAACTACTAATATACATGTTTATTTAATATTGTTGTGGGTCATGTTCAATTACGTTCTTAAAAAAAAAATTAAGATTTCCCTTACACTTATCTTTTGCGAAATACCTTTTATGAAGTTAAGACAAACAACAAAGTAAAGCATTTTCACAATTTAGTTATGAAACATGATCCACAAACAATAAAAATCAAGCATGCATATGGAAACAAATTAAATCAATCAAACAAATAAACAAACAAACAAAACAAATAAAACATGGGTTGCCTCCCAAGAAGCACTTTTCTTTATTTACGAGTCTTGTAGCTAGACTCAAGGTCATAGGCTATTACGTGACCTCGTCTCGCAATATGATGTAACCCTTATCAACAGAATCCATGTCATTTGGGTGGTAATGTCTCAATCGTTCGATATTCACAGTTATTTCCCCACCCATTTCGCTGTTTAAGAGCGCTATTCCATTGTGACCTAAGTTTTTTTATCGTGAATGGTCCATACCACCAGGAGTTTGATTTATCTGGAGGCTCCTTCATCCCCAAATGTCTTAGAAGTACTAAGTCTCCTTCGATGAATGGGGTGTGATTCTCTATCGGCTGATTGCACTCGAATTCGACATGAACTTTATCGCTACCTTTGCATCTCTCAAGTGTAGTTTCTTTCTAGCTTTTAATCCTTGTTTCTCATGCAAGGATTTTTTTCTTGAACATAATTATGCGGTGTGCCGGCATTATTTTTTAGCCTCCTTTCCATCATGCTTTTTCGCACATATCATGGGGTCATGGGGAAGTGAATCTTTCTTTTTCCTGACTTAACTTCAATTTCCCTTTTTCATACTTGATAACAGCTCTTGCTGTGGTAAGGAATGGTGCTCCAAGGATTATTGGCATACACCAATTTTTTTTATCATCGATAATCATGAAATCGACGGGATACATGAAACCTGCTACATTGACCAACACATCCTCTGCAATTCCTAAAGGATACACTTAAGAGTGACTAGCGAAGGATAGCCTAACGCGGGTGGTGGCCGGCATTTCATTGGTGAGTTGGGTATAGATAGTTAAAGGCATCAGGTTCACCTCTGATCCTTGATCAACGAAAGCATCCAAATATTGTAATTTCCTAATGCTAGCTGGTATTTCAAAGTTCCCATAAGCCATCTGCTTCTTAGCCACTTTTTGCTTAAGCAACTTTTCGTATACCGGTCCCCCAGGCACGGTGTCATAATCATCCTCTCCTACTTCTTCTCCTTCAGAGTTCTTTTTGGAAGATTGATTACGTCTGTCGCCCTCTATCCAGTTGGTTATTGTTTTCTCATTTATATCATGCTTTAGATAGTACCCTAATGATTGGGATCTTGGGGGTTCCTCAACGGTTTGTGCAATGTGGGTCTCCTTTTCTTCATTGCTTTCGTGGACAATGGATATAGAGTTAACAAACTTGGTAGTGGGGGTGACGTCTTCCTTTCTTAACAACACCTTTTCCGGAGTCTTTATGTTTGAGTATTCTTCTAATAAGCTCATCATCTCCGTCATTTTCTCTTGCATCTCCTCCTTTTGTCTATAGACTGCCTCCTCGAATTTTGCTAACCGCTCAGAATGAATGGACATATATTCTCTCATTCGAGTTTCAAATTCCGGGCTGAGGTTATAAGGAGGGGGATTGGGCCGAGCATATTTTTGAAAGGTTTCGGCATTCTCTCTAAGGGGTGATTTATACAACGGTGTTGGGTTTACGTTTGAGATACATTTGATGCACGCATGTCTAGGACTTAAAGATTTTTTTTTTGTTTTTCCATGAGATAGTCAACTTTTTTCTCAAGTTCGCAGAGGTTTTCTTTGGAAAGTTGAGTGGTCCCTCCTGATGATGAGATTGCATTGACGGTAGAGTCTACGACATGGGCAACCTCCCATAACTCATTATCATCGAATGCCAGTTCATCAATGATTTCCCACGACTCTTTGGCATCTTTGTCACGCAATCTATCGTCGGCGGCTTGATCAATGGTACGTTTGGTATGAAAGTCGACATGGTCGTAAAAAATTTGGATTTGGAGCCAAAGATCTATGCCATGATGAGGGACTTTTTGGAGTAAGTCCTTGAAACGAGTCCATGCTTCGTAGAGAGTTTCACCTTGACGTTGTTGGAACATCAAGATGTCATTTCTAAGCTTAGTAGTTCTCCCCGGTGGGAAAAATCGAGCAAGGAAACGAGTTGTGAGATCATCCCAAGAGGTGATGGATCCCGCAGGTAAATGCTCAAGCCATTGACTAGCTTGGTCATGTAGAGAGAATTGGAAAAGACGCAATCGGGTCGTCTCTCGAGTTCCAACATCAAGGTCTATTGAATCTACGATTTTGAGGAAATCCTTGAGATGATGATTAGGATTTTCGGAACGAAGTCCATGGAATGCACATCCGCTTTGCACCAACCGGATGGTGTCAGATCTCAAGGGAGACACATTGGCTCCTTGAGTGAGCTCAATGGTGTTTCGATAGCCTTGGTGGCTAGGACAAGAGTACTCTCCTAAGGTTCGGGGTCTAGGAGGTTGGTTTGGTAGTAGTTGGTTTTGTGGGTGGTTTTGTTGTGGTGGGTTGATGGGATCAAAGAGATTACCACCTTCCATGATGGCGGATGGCAAAGGTTACGAACAAAGGAACGAAGAAAAAGATATACTAAATAAACCTATAAAAATCTTACTAGAAAGGAATCTAGCAAGTAGACCTAATAAAAGGAAATTTTAACCTAGACAATAAATACTCCCCGGCAACGGCGCCAAAAATTTGATGCGTGGAATTGCACCCTCGCAAAAGGTTTTACCTCTCAAGGGATCTTGAGAAGCTAGCAATCCCCACCAGGCAGTGTACCTGTTCGTTGTAGTATAGTATAGTGACAAGTACCGGGGGATTGATTGTTCAACTCAAAGAATAGTGTTCGCTAGGGTTAAAACTCACTAAAACTAGGTCTATAGGTGAGGGATGATTCTTTTTGTATTTTTATATTTTAAGGAAAGCAATTAAAAATCTCGGTTTTGGAATGAGTGGGCGGAATTAGTTTCTAGCCAACTAACCCAATTAACTAACGATGCAATCAAAATAAAATAAAATAAACTTAAACTAAATTGTGGTGTAAACAATAATGAGAGAAAATTGTGTTTACTTAGATTTCACTACTCCTTAGCTATCTTTTATAGGTTGATTAGCTTGTTACAATTGCAGGGATGACGGGTTATATTCCTTAATACCATTCTTAGGGCCGTGTACGATCTTCCCTAACTCTATAAGCTTCTACCTCAATCCTATGTCGAGCCGACTAAATGCTCCTAACATGGTATCCTTGGAAGTTACTTATGCATTAAATATAACTAAATAATCGTAGTACACATCCGATTCATGTTTCTTAAGACGTTCAAGCAAGTTACCAATTGGAAGTCTGCCAGTTTTCTTAATCATAACATCGAATTCATTCATCCACAACAATTATAAACAAACAATCAACCCATAATCAATATCTAAGTTTCGTTACATCTAAGCAAACACGAAGAAAATCTAGCCTAGCATGTTAAAGAGAAGACAAGCGTAAGATATAATCAAACAACACATAGACATATTGAATGATTTGGTAAAGTACTTATCTTCAATTAGGCATGGAAGAAACAAGGGTTGAAACCCTTGAAAAAGCTGTAAAATTCGTCTAGGGTTTATTCCCTCAAAGTTGCACACAATGAATGAAAACTAGAAAACTATATATAGATTTTGTCTCCTGACAACGTCAAGAGCAATGTGTGATGCCTTCAACTCGCCGCCAAAATAAACTCATATTGCCTAGATCCACATCTGACACCGTCACTCTTTATGGGTTCCGGGCCGTCACTCTTTGCAGATACTCTTGATGGCCTTGACAAATTTGTACGTGACGCCGTCATGACCCCTTCACAAAACATTCTGGTGTGTCACATGTAATTGATTTATCCACCCTTTTGTCAACTCATGACGCCGTCACTGGCATCTTGTGATGCCGTCAAGTGCAATTTCCAGCATGCTTTTGAGACTTTGTCGTTTTCTTCTCTTTTTCGCTTCAAAAACGTCCAAAATGCTTCCTTTTGTGAAACTCCTCTCAAAAGTACCTAAAATGATAAAAGGAACGATTTAGGGCAAATGGGCAATATTTGATCAAATAATCTCGACTTTGGCCTTAAATGACCCCTCAAAAGCGGTACACTTTTCGCTTCATCAAAAAATTAATTGTTATTCAACTAGTTATAATCATTTGTCTATGAATGATTGTTTTCCACCAAAATTATTCTTGGTTAAATGATGAGACGAAAAGTGTACTGCTTTTAAGGGGTCGAGCCCGAATTCGAGATTATTTGATCAAATATTGCCCTAAATCGTTCCTTTTGTCATTTTAGGTACTTTTGGAGAGAAATCTGAAAAAGGAAGCATTTTGGGCATTTTTGGAGCATAAAAGTGAAGAAAACGGCAAAGTCTCAAATTTCCTTGCTGGAACAGTACCTGACGACGTCAAGGTTCTACAAGTGACGGCGTCAAGAGTGGCAAAAGAGGTGGAAGTGGAAAATACACGTGACGATCCAGAATGTTTTTAGGCTTATTGGCCTGACGACGTCACCTAGGCCGTCAGGGTCCAAATATACGTGACGGCCCAGAGCTCATTCCTACATGACGGCGTCAGAAATGGATCTAGGCAATACGAATTTCATCATAGCGGCGAGTTGACGGCGTCAGAGGTTAATACATGACGCCGTCAGGATGCATAGTCTATATATATTTTTCCAAATTTTCATTGTATGTGTGCAACTTTGAGGGAATAAAACCCTAGACGAATTTTCCAGCTACTTGAAGGGTTTCAACCCTTTGTTTCTTCCATGTTCAATCGAAGATAAGTACTTATTCAAATCATTCAATATGTATATGTATTGTGTGATTATATCTTACGCTTGTCTTCTCTTTAACATGCTAGGCTAGGTTTTTATTGTGTTTGCTTAGATGTAGTGAAACCTAGATGTTGATTATGGGTTGATTGTTTGTTTATAATTGTTATGGATGATTGTATTCGATGTTAGGCTTTAGAAAACTGGCAGACTTCCATTGGTAACTTGCTTGAACGTCTTAGGAAACATGATCGGAGGTGTACTACGATTTTTGGTTGTATTTAATGCATAAGAGAATTCTAATGATCCCATGTTAGGAGCTTCTAACGGCTCGACATAGGAGTGAAGTAGGATCTTGTAGAGTTAGGGAACATTGTACACGGCGCTACGTCTGCTATTAAGGAATATAACCCGTCATCCATGCAATTGTAACAAGCTAATCAACCTGTAAAAGATATCTAGGGAATAATTGATGCGTGGGAATTGCATCAGGCTTTACCTCTTGAGGGATCTCGAGAAGCTTACAACCCCCACCAGGCAGTGTACCTGATCGTTGTAGTATAGTATAGTGACAAGTGCCGGGGGATTGATCGTTCAACTCAGGAATAGTGTCGCTAGGATTAGAAAGCCTAAAAACTAGGTCTAGAGGTGAGGGATGATTCTTTTTGTAGTTTTAAATTTTTATGAAAGCAATTAAAAATCTCGGGTATTGGAAGAGTGGGCGGAATTAGTTGCTAATCAACTAACCCAATAACTAAAGATGCAATCAAAATAAAATAACAAAAATGAAAATAAAACTAATTAAACTAGTGGTGTGAACAATAAATGGGAGAATTGTGTTTACTTAGATTTCACTACTCCCTAGATATCTTTTACAGGTTAATTACTTGTTATAGTTGCGTGGATGACGGGTTATATTCCTTAATATCAATCATGGGGTGGCGTAGTTACTTCCCCAATTCTATAAGCTCCTACTTCACTCCTATGTCGAGCCTGCAAGAAGCTCCTAACATGGGATCACTAGAATTCGCTCATGCATTAAATACAACCATAAAAACCTAGTACACATCGATTCATGTTTCTTAAGACGTTCAAGCAAGTTACCCAATGGAGATCTGCCAGTTTTCTTAAGCCTAACATTGAAATCATTCATCCATTACAACTATAAACAAGCAATCAACCTATAATCAACATCTAGGTTTCATTACATCTAAGCAAACACATAAAAGATCTATCCTAGCATGTTAAAATCAAGACAAGCGTAAGATATATTCAAACAACACATAGACATATTGAATGAATTGAAAGGATACTTATCTCAATTGAAGATGAAGGGTTTCAAGGGGTGAAAACCCTTGAAAATACTGTTACAAACAAGCTAGGGTTTATTAAGTTCGGCCCTAAAATTCTCCACACAAGTTTCTCACCTAATGAATGAAAATTAGAAAAGTATATATAGATTTCATGAGGTGACAGCGTCAAGAGGAAAGTTCTGACACCGTCATCTCGCCGCCAAAAATCTTCTCGGATTGCCTAGATCCAGATCTGACGCCGTCATGTGTATTTCTGCTCTGGGCCGTCACCACTTTTACTCTTGACGCCCTTGTTCTGACGCCGTCACATTTTCTCTGGGCCGTCACCAAAATTGCTCTTGACGCCATCATCAAAACCTTCTTGACGCTGTCAGGTACTGTTCTCAGCAAGGAAAATTAAGATATTGCCGTTTTCTTCACTTTTATGCTCCAAAAACGTCCAAAAGGCTTCCTTTTCCAGAAGTCACTCCCAAAGTACCTAAAATCACAAAAGAAACAATTTAGGACAATATTTGATCAATTAAATTTCAATTCCGGCTTAAATGACCCCCTAAAAACGGATCATTTTTTGCCTCATCATATACCCTTACACTTGAGATTTGCTTGTCCTCAAGCAATTGCGCTTTTATTCTAGTCAAAATACAAGTTAGGGGTCATTTAACCCTAATATAAAAGTAATTACAACAAATAATCGTTCCACTAAAGACCAAAGACAAGCACGAAGGTCATATACTAGCACCTCAAATAGTGTTTAGATACTCACATCTCTCGGGTGTAATAAAGTATATATCACAATATGGAAATGGAAAACATCTCTCACTACCTGTCATAGCAAAATAGATTACCATAGGCTTGGGAACGGATCAAACCTCCACCACATGGCGTAAGCACCTAGGATAAACTATCAAAGAGGTCTTTTAAAGGGTTGTAATGTTAGGTGTAGGGATATGGAATACACGGTTTGGTTGGATATAGGCAATCTTTACTGGTGGCGAGTTAATCATCTTAGTTAATTACATATACAATATGGCGTTGCTAAGCCAAGACTAGACTTGACTTAAGCTAATAAATGAAAAATAATAAAAACATAAAATGAACATAGAATGAAACGAGATGGTAGTCCGTATGTTTTTTTTCTTTTCTTTTTCTATTTTATTTTCTTTTTCTTCATTTTTTCAATTTTTTTTTTTTTTTTTTTTTTTTTTTTTTTTTTTTTTTTTTTTTGCATACACTTTTACCCTACCATCCAAAATAATACATCATAGGGAATGAACATTCCCCTTACACTTGAATTTTTACATACTTTACAATAAACTAATCTATTGACTCGAATCAAGATAATCAAAACACTTGTAGTACTTTTAAGATTAACGTACATATGGGGGTAATAATATGATGTTCTTCCCCATTACTCCATAACATAAGTAGTTTACCCATGAGTCCCAATCGTCCCAAAACAATATGTACAAGGATATGACTCGACTTAGCAACCATGTAATCATTTAGATAATTAACTAAGGGTTTAAACAAATAACAATAATGCAATAAAGATGAGTGCATAAATGGAAGGCTAAGGCGATTTGGTTGTACATTTAAGTCGGGTGTAACAAATTCTTCCTTTAAGTAAGATGCTTAAAGTTAGAAATGAAAAGATAGGCTCGGAGGGGTGTACTAGGGGTTTCGTGTACTAAAAATGAGTACAACGCTAAGGTGTGGGAAAAATTAATTGACTTTACTAGCCAAGCAATATGACTTAAATGGTCAAGTAATTATGATACGGGTTTAACACAAGGGTGATCCTAATGCCTCTTATCATGTAGTAAATCCTACTACACGAATGTAGTTCACTAGCGGTCTCGGGATGCATCACTAACGCAAGTTCTAGAATCTAAATGCTACCGGTACACTCATAAGCACTAATAATAAATGCTTTTCCTATCAAATCTAAAGGCGAACCTCACATATTTGGGTGGAAAATTTTTCTGAATGTTACGGTTTTGTGCTAGTCATACAATCTCCTATCCATGAGACGCTTGCTAAGGCTAAAGTTTCACTCCTAAATGTTGTAAAAAATTTTAAATTTGGCGCTAAAATTACACTAACAAGTATTTCTCATAGTTTTATTACACACCTACCATCAAACAAATAAACTCAAGCGAAAGTGTATCCTATGAGGTATCATCATTTTACCCTCCCCTTACACTTAGGATGAACATTGTCCCCAATGTTCAATTAAAGATTGTAGAAGTAAAACAGGTAAAAGAATGAAATCAAATACTCCCCTGGTTCGCTCAGTATGGATAGTATGGTAACCGGGTTAGATCTTCCTCCAAGAAAATGAACAATCAAAGCTTCCCTTCCAGAATATAAATCATCTTCTTGTCAAACATAACCTGTTAAACCTAAGTAAACAAACAAGGCAACCTCGCGTAAAATCGGCGGCAATCTATATATGATAATAAATCCTAGAAAACAAAGTAAGATATAATGCTTGTGGAATGATGTTTGCATATTCCCTGGAGTTTATAAAACTAAAGATTCAACAAAAACTTTAAGACTGCGTTAGAAAAACAAAACTAGCAAAATTTCCAGAATTTTACACGTGACGCTGTTAGGAGTTTCTTCCTGACGCCGTCAGAAGTGACTTGCAGAAATCTTTATGTTAAGTTTCCAGAAAATTTATGGGAAAACTTTGTCCTACTTCCTAGAAAATCCTGCAAAACATCATTAAGACTCGATACAAGCATTTGACTCTAACAAATACGAATATACATGTTCATTTAATATTGTGGAGAATCATGATCGAGTTTGTTTCTTAAAACATATTTGGGGTTTCCCCTTACACTTATCTTTTGTGAAATACCTTTGGATGAAGTTAAGACAAAGCCAAACAACAAAATAATGTATTTTCACCATTTTATTTTTAAAACATGATCTACCAACAATAAAAATAAAGCATGCATACGGAAACAAATAACAATCAAACAAAGTAAAATCACACAAAACATAGGTTGCCTCCCAAGAAGTGCTTTTCTTTATTTACGAGTCTTGTAGCTAGACTCAAGGTCATGGGTTACTACGTGACCTCATCATCAAATGTTACATCCTCCTCACTAATCATTTCATTACTATTTTCTTGATAATGTTTTACACGTTGTATGTTGACAGTAATTCTCTACTTTCATCGTCAAGTAACACAACAGCTCCAGTTTTAGAGTAACTTTTCACCGTAAATGGCCCATACCATCTAGACTTGAGTTTCCCTGGAAATAACCTTAACCGAGAGTTATATAATAGGACTTTGTCCCCTTCTGAAAATTCCTTGGGTTTCTTAATTCGTTGGTCATGCCATCTTTTTGCCCTCTCCTTATATGTAATAGAAGACTCATACGCTTCTAACCTTAGCTCATCAAGCTCGTGTAGTTGCAAGAACCTATTGGTTCCGGCAATTGTATAATCTAAATTACATGCCTTAAGCGCCCAATAAGCCTTATGTTCTAATTCTACCGGAAGGTGACATGCCTTACCATACACCATGCCGAACGGGGTCGTTCGAATAGGTGTCATGTAGGCAGTTCGGAATGCCCATAAGGCCTCATCGAGTTTAAATGACCAGTCTTTTTTGTTCTGACTAACCGTTTTTTCTAATATTCTTTTAATAGCCTTGTTCGTGTTTTCGACTTGGCCATTGGTCTGTGGATGATAGGCGGTGGAAAATCGATGGGACACCCCGTATCTCCGCATGACCTTTTTCATTTGCGCATTGCAAAAGTGGGTTCCCCTATCACTGATGAGAGCTTTAGGAATCCCGAACCTAACGAAAAGCTTTTTCAGGAAATGAATAACTACCCTGGCATCGTTGGTCCTAAGGGCTTGTGTCTCTACCCATTTTGAAACATAATCGATGGAAACTAAAATGTATTCATTCCCTCCTGAAGATGGAAAGGGTCCCATGAAGTCAATTCCCCAGACATCGAAAACCTCACATACTTGTATAAAATTTTGAGGTGCTTCATCCCTATTTGATATGTTCCCGGCCCGTTGACATGCATCGCATGCTTGTACCATTTTTTTGACATCACGGAAAATTGCGGGCCAATAGAATCCCGCGTCGAAAATCTTTCGGGCAGTGGTGCTTATCTCATGATGGCCCCCAGAGGGGCCAAAGTTTCTCTCATGATTTTTACTGCCTCACCTTCCGAAACACAACGTCTGATTATTTGATCAGGACACCTTCGGAATAAAAATGGTTCGTCCCAGAAGTAGTATTTTAGTTGGGCAAAGAACCTTTTCTTTTCGTATTTAGTCATGTGTTCCGGAATGAGTCTGCTTGCGAGATAGTTAGCAAAATCGACGTACCAAGGCTCAGAATCTGTCATTGACATGAGTTGTTCGTTAGGAAATGAATCCCGAATCTCGCTTCTATCATGCTCACCAAAGGGATTTTCAAGACGAGATAGGTGATCTGCAGCCAAATTCTCTGCCCCCCTTTTATCACGGATTTCAACGTCAAATTCTTGTAACAACAGGATCCACTGAATTAGTCGTGGCTTAGCATCTTGCTTAGCAAAAAGATATCGGAGAGCCGAGTGATCGGTGAAAACGACTGTCTTTGAAAGGACAAGATATTGACAGAATTTGTCGAATGCGAACACTATGGCCAATAATTCTTTTTCGGTGGTAGAGTAATTCTCTTGAGCAGGGTTCATGGTTTTGCTAGCGTAGTAAATAGGTTGAAATAGCTTGTCATGCCTTCGACCTAATACAGCTCCGACAGCATAATCGCTAGCATCGCACATGATTTTAAACGGTAACTCCCAGTTGGGTGTAACCATGATTGGAGCTTGCGTGAGCTCCTTTTTCAGGAGGTCGAATGCATCCTTGCATTCTTGAGAGAAATCTAAAGGGGCATCCTTCATCAGTAATTAAGTCATTGGCCGAGCTATTTTGGAGAAATCTTTGATGAATCTCCGATAGAACCCGGCGTGGCCCAAGAAGCTGCGTATTGCTTTAACAGTCGTGGGATAAGGTAACTTAGATATAGCTTCCACTTTAACTTGGTCCACCTCAATCCCATTCCCTGAGACCTTATGTCCTAACACAATCCCTTCTTTTACCATGAAATAATATTTTTTCCCAATTTAACACCAAGTTGGTTTCCTTACAGCGTTTGAGCATTTTTTCTAGATTAGCAAGACAGCGGTCGAAAGAATTCCTGAAAACTGAAAAGTCATCCATGAAAACTTCCATGATGTCTTCCATAAGTTCGTGGAAGATTGCGGTCATGCATCGCTGAAAAGTGGCGGGGGCGTTACACAGCCCAAAAGGCATTCTTTTGTAGGCGAACATTCCATAAGGGCAAGTAAACATGGTTTTTTCTTGGTCCTCAGGTGTTACGGGAATTTGGAAATATCCTGAGAATCCATCCAAGAAACAATAGTACTCGTGCCTAGACAATCTCTCTAACATTTGGTCAATGAATAGTAAGGGAAAGTGATCTTTCCTTGTGGCATCATTGAGCTTTCTATAATCGATGCATAACCGCCAGCCAGTAACCGTTCTCTGGGGTACCATCTCACCCTTGTCGTTCTTCACCACAGTCATTCCTCCTTTCTTTGGTACAACCTGTACAGGACTAACCCACGGGCTATCCGAGATTGGGTAAATTAATCCTACATCCAGAAGTTTGATGACTTCTTTCTACACTACTTCCTTAATGTTGGAATTCACCCGCCTCTGGGGTTGCACGGTAGGTTTATAATTTTCTTCCATAAGAATCCTATGCGTGCAAAAAGTTGAGTCAATCCACTTAATGTCGGCTATACTCCATGCAAGCACTCCCTTATATTTCTTTAGGATTTCTAAGAGCTTATCTTTTTGTTCATGTTCGAGGGAAGAGTTTATGATTACCGGTAGTTGGTCCTCTCCCAGAAGGAAGGCATACTCTAGATGGTTAGGGAGTTCTTTAAGATCTAGTTTAGGGGGTTCGATAATAGAAGGCTTAAGCTTGTTTTCAGGTTTTCGGAGTTCGAGATATTTGGTGGTCTCCTGTCTAGGGTAGAAAGAGACTGCTCCAACATCCTCCATCTTTTCTACCTCCAACAAGGGGAGAAAACTCTCATCCCGTAACCAGCCTTCCTCGATTTGTTCATCAACACAATTATCAATGACATCCGTGAGTTCATCGACCTCTCTAATGAAATAGAGCCGGTTAGCTGTTTCGAGAGAGAGGTCCATAGTGTCTTTAATGTCGATGGTTAAGCTATCGGTTCCTACTCGTAAGGTTAACTTTCCGTCATGAACATCAATGACTGCACGAGCGGTAGCAAGAAATGGTCTCCCTAAGATGATGGGTACCAAGTCATCCTCCTCCATCTCCAAGATTACGAAGTCAACCGGGAATTTGAATTTTCCAACCTTGACTAGCACATTCTCGCATATCCCTACGGGGTATTTGACTGATCTTTCGACTAGTTGGATGTTCATATGGGTAGGCTATAATCCAGAGTATCCTAGTTTAAGGAACATGGAGTGAGGCATGAGGTTGATACTCGCCCCTAAATAGGCAAGAGCATTCTTTATCGATAGAGATCCTATGGAATAGGGCAAGGTGAAGCTGCCTGGATCGTCTACCTTTTTTTGGAACCCTCGATGGGTCACCATCGAACATTCTTCCCCCAGAGTCACAAGACCCTCGAGTTTCTTTCGGTTGGCGAGTAATTTTTTAAAGTATGTGCTATACTTTGGCATGTGATAGCAAGCATCAAGGAGGGGTATGGTGATCACTGAGTCTTTTAGATATGATAAGAATCTTTTATTATCGTTCTCAGTTTTCTGGTTTTTAATCGGGATGGGAATGGGACTCTCACAGGTTGGTTAGGCGGGGTCGATGGGGATGGGGTCGCCAAGGGAGGTTGTTCAGGAGCCTCGCTGCTCACATCACCCTCCTCTTCGCGAGGCTTGCTTGGATCGGGGGTGATGGGGTGTGAGCTCGGGTAAGGGGGTCCTTGGTTGTTGTCCCAGCTCGAGTGGTTATCGCGAGCATGGGGTCTTTTTGGCTTACTGACGGTATGTCTTGGTTATCAAAGGTGGAGTTAAGCTTGTTGAACCATTCTCCGATGTCATTTTGTTGCTCATCGACAAGTTCATCAAGACCTTTTAATTGTAAGCCTTTTTCTTGAGTGAAGTGACCAAGGTCATCTTCAAAAGTGCTCCTGATTTCAAATTCAGGGCCTTCCTCTCCTTCTTTTCTCCTTACCAGATTTCCCCAAAGGGTGTAATCGTCGTTTTGGTAAAAAGGCAAAAGGGAGGGGTCAACATAGATGTCACCTCCTGACAAGCACACATGTTCAGTCGTGGATTCCCCTCCGCATTCCTCTACCTTGTGCGGGCCCCCACAGTACTCGCAGATTAAGTAAGGATTTGAAAGTTGTTTAGGTAATTGCGACCCATCTAGGTATTCCATTCTTTTGTGAATTTTTCTTAGCCGATCTGAAGATGTTGAGGTGATTTCAGACATGCTAGCAGTCTACTCAGGTTCATCCCAAGTGTTATCCTGGTCTTGAGCATATTCCTCAATCCTATTCCAACCTTCCTCGGCACTAAGATTGGCTAATCTCCCTTTTCTAGAATTGTTGATCCCGTTCCGGTCATTTGAGGAGACATTGTCATAGAAGATTTGGACCAGAAGCCAGAGTTCGATGCCATGATGGGGAACTTCTCTTATTAAATACTTGAATCTAATCCATGACTTATGGAAGGGTTCGTCCTTCCCTTTTTGGAAGCGGAGGATCCTATCTCTAAACGCTGAGGTTTTCCCTGCTGGAAATAACTTCTCATAAAATTTAGATATGAGTTGCTCCCATGTGAAAATAGATTCAGAAGGAATTTTATCATACCACTCTTTGGCTTTTTTGTAAAGGGTGAAAGGGAATAATCATAATCGGGACGCGTTTCTAGTAGCCCCATCCGTATGGAGGGTGTCTACTATTTTTAAGAAGTCCTTGATGTGTTGAATCGGGTCATCATCATCTAGTCCACAAAACTTGCACACACTTTGGACAAGCTAAACATCGGTCGCATGCAAGACCTTATTAGTGTGTTCGTTTGTGTAGACAATGGCGTTTGAGAAGCCACGAGGGTTTGGGGAGGAGTAGTCCTTAAGGCGCTTAGGAGTGGGAGTTGCGGGGGTACTCATATCGTTGTTGGATCGGGCGCTAGGGGTTGTAAGGTAATTTTCTGAATTTTCTTCAGAAAGGGGTGCATCAAAATCGATGGCTATGCTGGATGGTTCAGGTGTTGAGTGAGATCGTCTTAACCTACGCATTTCTCTATCAGGTTCTGCATAGGGCAAAACAAGGTCCCTAGCGGAACTATGACTCCTAATGACTCTAAGGTTAGAGAATTCGTCGGTTGCCATGATGGCGAATGGTGGAGATTACGAACAAAGGCACGAAGAAGTAAGATAGACTAAAGAAAACTAAAAATAAAAATAAAATCTTACTAGAAAGGAATCTAGCAAGTAGACCTAATAAAAAGAAATCCTAACCTAGACAATAACTATTCCCCGGGCTGCGGCGCCAAAAACTTGATGCGTGGGAATTGCACTAGGCTTTACCTCTTGAGGGATCTCGAGAAGCTTACTACCCCCACCAGGCAGTGTACCTGATCGTTGTAGTATAGTATAGTGACAAGTACCGGGGGATTGATCGTTCAACTCAGGAATAGTGTCGCTAGGATTAGAAAGCCTAAAAACTAGGTCTAGAGGTGTGAGATGATTCTTTTTGTATTTTTATATTTTTATGAAAGCAATTAAAAATCTCGGGTATTGGAAGAGTGGGCGGAATTAGTTGCTAGTCAACTAACCCAATAACTAAAGATGCAATCAAAATAAAATAACAAAAATGAAAATAAAACTAATTAAACTAGTGGTGTGAACAATAAATGGGAGAATTGTGTTTACTTAGATTTCACTACTCACTAGATATATTTTACAGGTTAATTACTTGTTATAGTTGCGTGGATGACGGGTTATATTCCTTAATATCAATCATGGGGTGGCGTACTTATTTCCCCAATTCTATAAGCTCCTACTTCACTCCTATGTCGAGCCTGCAAGAAGCTCCTAACATGGGATCACTAGAATTCGCTCATGCATTAAATACAACCATAAAAACCTAGTACACATCGGTTCATGTTTCTTTAGACGTTCAAGCAAGTTACCCAATGGAGATCTGCCAGTCTTCTTAAGCCGAACATTGAAATCATTCATCCATTACAACTATAAACAAGCAATCAACCTATAATCAACATCTAGGTTTCATTACATCTAAGCAAACACATAAAAGATCTAGCCTAGCATGTTAAAATCAAGACAAGCGTAAGATATATTCAAACAACACATAGACATATTGAATGAATTGAAAGGATACTTATCTCAATTGAACAAGAAAGGTTTCAAGGGATGAAAACTCTTAAAAATACAGTTACAAACGAGCTAGGGTTTATTAAGTTCGGCCCTAAAATTCTCCACACAAGTTCGTCTCCTAATGAATGAAAATTAGAAAAGTATATATATATTTCATGAGGTGACAGCGTCAAGAGGAAAGTTCTGACGCCGTCATCTCGCCGCCAAAAATCTTCTCGGATTTCCTAGATCCAGATCTGACGCCGTCATGTGTATTTTTGCTCTGGGCCATCCCCACTTTTACTCTTGACGCCCTTGTTCTGACGCCGTCACGTTTTTTCTGGGCCGTCACCAAAATTGCTCTTGACGCCGTCATCAAAACCTTCTTGACGCCGTCAGGTACTGTTCCCAGCAAGAAAAATTAAGACTTTGCCGTTTTCTTAACTTTTATGCTCCAAAAACGTCCAAAATGCTTCATTTTCCAGAATTCACTCCTAAAGTACCTAAAATCACAAAAGGAACGATTTAGGGCAATATTTGATCAATTAAATTCCAATTCCGGCTTAAATGACCCCCTAAAAACGAATCATTTTTCGCCTCATCAGTAATGAAATATAAGTAAACACAACTTTTCTTATTATTGTTTCCACCACATTAATATAATAGTTTAATTTTCATTTCTTTTATTTTATTTTGATTGCATTAGTAGTTAATTGGGTTAGTTGACTAGCAACTAATTTCGCCCACTCCTTTAAAACCCGAGATTTTACTTGCTTTCATAAAATATAAAAAATACAAAAAGAATTATCCCTCACCTCTAGACCTAGTTTAGTAGGCTTTCTAATCCTAGCGACACTATTCCTAAGTTGAACGATCAATCCCCCGGTACTTGTCACTTTACTATACTACGACGAGTTTGCGTTTAATTAATGTTATCGAGTTTCATTTTCAAAAAAAAAATAAAATTATCGAGTTTCATTTTTGCAAAAATTTGTTACCGAGTTAATTTAATTTGCAAAAATTATGTTATCGAGTTACGTTTTTATTTAGGGACCAATTTGCAATTTTTCGAGTTTGTTTTTTTTTTAATTTTCATCGAGTTTGCGTTTTTTTTTAATATTATCGAGTAAGAGTTTTTTTTTTTTTTTTTTTTTTTTTTTTTTTTTTTTTTTTTGTCGAGTTTCATTTTATTATTATCGAGTAACATTTTATTTGGCGAGTTAGCCAAGATTATCGAGTACGATAATCATTGCCTCATCGTTTATCGAGTGATGTTCTCTTATGCTTTATGCATAGGTGAAACTCTGCCGAATTTTATTTTGGCTTATCTAGTTTGTCTCTTTTGTCAAGTAATTTTATCTTATTAATATGAGTTTCGAGTAGTTTATTAGTGTTTGCTTAGTGGCACGAGTTTGTGAGTTAAGTGTGGACATAACAGAAGATTGCGATAAATAATTAGTGAAATTATTTAGATTTGTAGTTTTATTATTTGAAGGGCAAAAGCCGGAGAATAATCAAATTACACATCTAGTAATTATTTTCTTTTTAAAGGATTATTTTCAAAATAAACCAACGTTGTGAGAAAATAGTCTTGTTTAAGGAAAATAATTCGTCGTCAATCCTTGACCCACACTTGATGAACTTATTCACGTCGCTTAGCAAACATATTGTTTTTAAATTCTTTTCCCGTCTTAGTTTTATTTCTTGTTTTAAATCTCTTATTGTTTTATTGTTTTTAATTGCTATTTCATTTCCTTTAGAATAAAAACTCCAAAAATTCTCAATTATATTTTCCCATTTACTTCACAATCACGCGACTCAAGCCGACTCAATCGTCGTCTTACATTCGTTGGGACATAACGACCCGGGGAAATACTTCACTAGTGTTTCTTCGGTAAAATAAACCTATACTATAAAAAGAAATTATTAAAATGGCGCCGCTGCCGGGGAAGGTTTGAAACGAGAGCGTCGTACTTGTATCGTTTGTTGGTGATTTGAAGACCCTTCTCCCAAGAAGTTATCGTTTTTTGTAAATATTCTCAAAAATTTTAAAAACCATAAAAAAATAAAATGAATAAATAAATAAATAATAAAAAATTATTAAAAGTATATAAAAACCAAAAAGATTGTAATTTTAAATTTCTTTAAAATATAAAATCCAAAAATATTTTTCCTTTTCATATTTGATTTTCACTTTTATTTTGATTTATTTTTATGATACGAAAAACAAAAAAATAATCTTCTTATCCTCTTATCGTATAATTCTTTTTCTTTAACCCTCTAAACCAATAAATCTTATGGATCCAACTTGTTTTAAATGTGGAGAACCGTTCTTTGAAGGTTCATGTGTATGGTGTACGTGCGAACAATGTGGTAATGATATTCACAATGGAGTTTGTTTGTTTTGTAATACTCCCGAGTATGTTCGAAACACAATCTTTTAAAACGTTCCCGATTACTATGCAACACCACCGCCGTCTCCGTTCACTTGCTTTAATTGTGGAAATCCATCCGACGAAGGATTACCGTGTGGGCAATATTTTTGGACTCAATATGGATACGCGAATTGTATATGTTACGCCCCGAGTGCTGAAATGTCTTACGCTTGTGATACGAGTTTTGATAATTATCCTCAAAATGATTTTAATCTTCCTTTTCAAAACTCTTATGAGCAAGTACCGTATTTTAATGGTGATTCATCAAATTTTGAAAATTGTGGGGGATCGTTTGAAAATTTTTATTATGAGCCGAATTTATGTTACGATTCTTATGGTTTTAACCAACTCCCACAAACTTTCGATTTTACTAATAATATTTGTGAAATTAAATCCATGATCGAGAAGTTAAAAGAGTTGGTGGCTAATCGTTATACTCATACTCCCGAGCCTCGTGAGAAGTCTATTGCAGAGTTACTTGTTGAAGAGAGAGCGTCTAATCCTTTTAAAAATTTTGTTTACTATGATTTCGACGACGATAATGAGAAAATTACGTTCGTTCTTAATCCTCACAATACTTCCGATGTTTCTCCCGTAGAACCCGATGACTCTCTAAAAATGGGGGACGTGCATCTAATCACTATTCCGGCAATGGAATCGGACGAATTCAATAAGTCTAGTGTTGAGAACCTCGTCCCAATCCCAAGTGAGTCCAGGGAAATTTCTAACGGTAATATGGAACTTGATGTTGATATTACACCCGTCGATGAAGATAAGAGTATAGCCGAATTGTTAGTAGAGGAAATCCGAGAATTATGCATTGAAAAAGTCAAAGAAGACGTATTTAATTCATCTCCGAATCCCACTCCAACCTCTGATCCTCTTATATCCGATTCTTCCATTTGTTCTCTCACCCTGGATGAGAGGAATGATGTCTTTTTAGATGAGATCGAGGCATGTCTTGCTAATGATTCCACTCCGATAATGGTTGACGACTCTAATTTTGATCCGGAGGGAGATATTCGTGTCCTTGAAGAATTATTGAATGAAGAACTGTCAACTTCTCTCCCTCCGATGAGCAATGAAGATTTTGATGAAGTTGAAAGTTATTCCGATTCTCACAATGATTATACTACGAGTGATGAAGATTCTTGTGGATATATCGATGATAATGATGAAGATGATGATGCGAAAATTCAAAATGAAGCTCTTCGTGAGAAATTATCCAAAGTTTATCTTCTCATTTCTAAAATTGAGGCATTGAATGATCCTACGACTTTTTCTCCTATCCCCGTTATGGATAGTGATTTCTTACCCGAGCTTGAAATTTTTCGATTTGAAGAGACGAGTAGTGGCAATCCCACTATTCATGCTGATATCTCTCTTCCGGATTATGAGTGTTTTAACTTTGAGATTGATTTTGAGCTTATTTCCGATAATCCGTCACGTGACCCTCTTTTAGAGGATGTTGATCAATTTCTTGCTGCGGATGACTTGATACCACCAGGTATTGAGAATGACAAGAATGGCTTTCAAAGAAACGTGCTTACTGAAGAAATACGTAATGATGATTCACTTCCTAATACTGACTCAATTCTCTTCGATTTACCATCCTCTCGTCCACCCGCGAAACCACCAGATTTTGAATCAGATATGAATGAAGATATTTTTGGAGTGGTGGACGAGATTTTCGAACATGATGTTCATGTGCTTGATATTTTACCCACCGAACCCACCCATGATTCTGATGATGTTTATGCTTTTACCATCTGGGTGTTTTATCCGTTCTTTACTTATCCCCTCAGTTCTTTACTTTTCCACTCCACCCGGAGTGAGGATACCGTCTTTGACCCCGGCATCTCCGTTTTTCATGCCGGGTGTCCATTCTATCTGCTCTCCCCAAAGACGAATTAATTCAGGGATCGAGTCAAGCTCATGTGACTCGGTTAACAAAAACAAGCGCTTCGTGGGAGGCACCCCATGCTTATCCAATTTCATTTTCTTTATTTTTCTATTTTTAAGTAATGTGACGTGAGGGGGGGGGGGGGGGGCGACCCTTTCCAAAATCGTGTTTTCGTGGTTGTTTGTGAATGTTCAGGAATTTCCCCAAAGTTTGAGGACTCTCGTGCTCGTGGTTTGTCGCTCTCTCCACTCGAGTCTCATTCTTCACTGCTCTTTCGGAAATTCACCGTATCCTAAATCTTATCGACTAACGTTTATCTCTTGGCATACTTAATAAACGGCCTTAGATATTAAGTAGACTACCCGTACCCTTAAAACATTAAGGACAATGTTTCACTTTAGTCTGGGGGGTGGGTGAATCTTCGATTCGATTTGACCTGTTACCTTCGTCTGAGCTGTTAACTTACGCAACTCCGTTTTCACCAAAATTTTAAATTTTTTGTCACCTTTTTTATATGCAAAAAAAAAAAAAAAATAAATAAATAAAAATGATATGATATATGATATGAATAATAAGATTTGACACCTTGTTTTGACTTTCCTACCGGCGAGAGTAGAAATAAATGTTTCGACTTGACCGGGCGTGTTGAGCCCTAGCTCGTCTCCATTAACCAATATAATCAAAAGATTATGGCTAAGCATCCGCGGATCTCATTACTTGGGATTTTAAATTTGCGGAGATCGAGGAATGATAGAGTTTATTTAGAAGTTTTGTGCTAAACGTGGAGTAGTTGGATCTCTTTAGAGCCCACGAAAGGTACTTGTGGCCTCCTTGTTCTCACAAGCTTGCACACCAATAAAAATAGATCTCTAGGATTAATTAAGGTTATACGGTTTGGGCAATACTTAGTTTTTTCTCGTTCCCAACAAAATCTCTGCATACGGGGGTTTGGTACACATAGGGGTACTGCCAGTGTTACGGTGAAATAGACTATTGCATCTTGCCGGTTCGCAGCCGATGTTGTGATCTTAGTAAAGACCGTGGGACTCGGGGTTTGGCATATGATTATGAATATTAATAATAATAATCCAAAGCCAAAAATAAGGCAGAGGAATCCAAAAGCTATAAAAAGCAGCGGATATAAATCCAATGTCATAATAAAGCTCTTACATCTTGGCGGCTCAAAAAACCGTTGTTGTAAAAGAAATAAAGGACTAAGGACCAAATATTATTAAAGTGCTTATGATTATGCAAAAATGCCAAGCTTCGACTCCGGGAGTTTCCCTAATAAAAAGATTCCGTTTCGGGTCTCAAACATGGGATGTCTCGGTCGTAAATAAAAAGGGGGCCCCTACAAATCATGTTAAATCAGAGACCATCATGTGGACCCGATTTTTGTATGCAGGGGTTTTCGAGGGAAAGTTTGGAAACTACTTAGCGTTCAAATTTTGTGCTCTTATCGGACTAACAAATATCAAAACGAGAAAATATGAAGCAATTCATTTCTCACAAAATTAAAATCTTGAGATACAAAACTTAGGAACTGGGAACAAGAGGTAATTACACAAGTAACTTTTGTGGGTAGTGTTAGCATCTAACTTATGGATAAACAATGATTTCGATTTTACGCTTAGTTTGGGGGCTTGTGAAAAATCAGGGATGACGATTTTTATCCGTATGGTCTCTTCTCTGTGAGAAGTGTTTCTACTCGTTGACCCTGAAAGTTATCAATAGATAAGAATTGATAATGAAAGTCAAAGTAAACCGTCACATATATAAATGAAAAAGTACAAAAAGAGCAGTAGTAGTTGTTATTCATGAAAATCGGAAAAACGGAGCATTTTTTTAGAATAAATGATTTTAATATCTCGTTTGAACATCATTGTTACTTTACAACGTCAGTAAAGAGAAGTTTTGAAATTATTTATCTTTTAAGCGTGAGGGCACGGTAATACCTTAGTCTGGGGGATTTTGATGAGTGCTTATTCACACATCATTTTTAGGCATTAATTCAGACCAAATACACCAAATACTAACCAAATATGCCAAGATAATGTGTGTTTTTGTATTTGTGTATGTGCAGGTACGGATATGTGAAAAATGGACAATAACAAGCCAAAAACCGACAAAAACGAGCATGAGATTGGAAAAAGGTAAAAAACCGAAGCCGAGGAAGAAATTTATCCAAGAAAAGCCCAAAATGACAAAAGTAATCCTTAGAGATTCAGAGAATAACAAAAGAGACTCTTAGTTGAAATATGAAGACCTTTACAATAATGGCCCTCCAAGTTTCAGCAAGTTGTCAACTTTGGTCCTTTGAAGAACTTTGGAAGAAAAGTCAACTAAATTCCTCCAAGTTACAAGATCGTTACGTGTAGTATTTAGTTGCATTTGTAGCGTTTTAATATGTTTTAAGTTAGTTTTTCATGTTTTGTAAAAGTCTAGGGGCTAAATATGCAACAAACTCAAAGATTAGAGAAGCCCTAGCCCCTAGCCTATAAATACCCCTTAAATACCAACTTTGAGAGGTTGGTTGTTGAGGGTTGGTCCTCTTAGTATAGGAGTAGTGTAATGAATTAATGTTAAGTTTTATTCACTTTCTCTCTCTAAAGTTTTCTCTCTCTAAAATCTTTAATTTTCACTTGTTAAAATCTTGTTTTTGTTGGTGGGTTTTAAAGTTTATGGTTAAACTAGCTTGTGTAAAAGATTTGGTAGAAAAACATTAGTTTTAGACTTTATTTTGGATCAAAATGGTATTTTGTTATGGTTTTATGGAGTTAGTACATGAAAATTTTCGAGTTAGGAGCATAGTTTTTTAAATTTATCGAGTTAGCTTTTAAATTTTTATCGAGTTAGCTTTTAAAAATTTATCGAGTTATGTTTTTGTTTTCATTTAGGGACTTAATTGCAAAATTAATGTTATCGAGTTTCATTTTCAAAAAAATAAAAAAATAAAAAAATAAAATTATCGAGTTTCATTTTTGCAAAAAATTGTTACTGAGTTAGTTTAATTTGCAAAAATTATGTTATCGAGTTATGTTTTTATTTAGGGACCAATTTGCAATTTTTCGAGTTTGTTTTTTTAAAATTTTCATCGAGTTTGCGTTTTTTTTTTTTTTTTTTTTTTTTTTTTTTTTTTTTTTTTTTTTATCGAGTTTCATTTTATTATTATCGAGTAACATTTTATTTGGCGAGTTAGCCAAGATTATCGAGTACGATAATCATTGCCTCATCGTTTATCGAGTGAGGTTCTCTTATGCTTTATGCTTAGGTGAAACTCTGCCGAATTTTATTTTGGCTTATCTAGTTTGTTTCTTTTGTCAAGTAATTTTATCTTATTAATATGAGTTTCGAGTAGTTTATTAGTGTTTGCTTAGTGGCACGAGTTTGTGAGTTAAGTGTGGACATAAAAGAAGATTGCGATAAATAATTAGTGAAATTATTTAGATTTGTAGTTTTATTATTTGAAGGGCAAAAGCCGGAGAATAATCAAATTACACATCTAGTAATTATTTTCTTCTTAAAGGATTATTTTCAAAATAAACCAACGTTGTGAGAAAATAGTCTTGTTTAAGGAAAATAATTCGTCGTCAATCCTTGACCCACACTTGATGAACTTATTCACATCGCTTAGCAAACATATTGTTTTTAAATTCTTTTCCCGTCTTAGTTTTATTTCTTGTTTTAAATCTCTTATTGTTTTATTGTTTTTAATTGCTATTTCATTTTCTTTAGAATAAAAACTCCAAAAATTCTCAATTATATTTTCCCATTCAATTCACAATCACGCGACTCAATCGCCGTCTTACCTTCGTTGGGACATAACGACCCGGGGAAATACTTCTCTAGTGTTTCTTCGGTAAAATAAACCTATACTATAAAAAGAAATTATTAGGTACACTGCCTGGTGGGGGTTGTAAGCTTCTCGAAATCCCTTGAGAGGTAAAACCTGTTGCGAGGGCGCAATTCCCACGTATCAAGTTTTTGGCGCCACAACCCAGGGAATAGTTATTGTCTTGGTTAGGATGCCTTTTTATTAGGTCTACTTGCTAGATTCCTTTCTAGTAAGGTTTTATTTTTAGTTTTAGGTTTTCTTTAGTCTATCTTGTTTCTTCGTTTCTTTGTTCGTAACCATTACCATCCGACATCATGGAAGGTGGTAACGTCTTTGATCCCATCAACCCACCACAAAAAAACCACCCATAAAACCCACCACTAGCAAACCAACCTCCTAGGCCCCGAACTTTAGGAGAGTATTCCCGTCCTAGCCACCAAGGCTATCGAAACACCATTGAGCTCACTCAAGGAGCCAATGTGTCCCCCTTGCGTTCCGACACCATCCGGTTGGTGCAAAGCGGATGTGCATTCCATGGACTTCGTTCCGCAGATCCTAATCAACATCTCAAGGATTTTCCGTAAAATCGTAGATTCAATAGACCTTGATGTTGCAACTAGAGAGTCGACCCGATTACGTCTATTCCAATTCTCTCTACGTGACCAAGCTAGTCAATGGCTTGAACGTTTACCTGCGGGATACATCACCTCATGGGATGATCTCACTTCTCGTTTCCTTGCTCAATTTTTCCCACCGGGGAGAACTACCAAGCTTAGAAATGATATCTTGATGTTCCAACAATGTCAAGGTGAAACTCTATATGAAGCATGGACTCGTTTCAAGGACTTACTCCAAAAAGTCCCTCATCATGGCATAGATCTTTGGCTCCAAGTCCAAATATTCTATGACCATATCGATAACTCCACAAGGCGAACCATTGACCAATCTTCTGGTGGCAAGCTACGTGATCTAAGTGCGGAAGAATCATGGGAACTCATAGAAGATCTTGCTCTCTATGACAACGAAAATTGGAATGATCCTCGTGATTTGAACAAAACAGTCAAGGCAATATCTTTGCCTTCGAACAATTCTAGCACTCCCGACCGTAGGATCATGGAACTTGACGACCAAGTCAAGTTTCTCATGAAATCCTCCGAAGCTCCTAAGCCTTCAAGCCAAGTGAACAAAATCACTTCTTCATGCGAATTATGTAGTGGTCCCCATGACACTCGTGATTGCGTGGAACTCCCCGGACAAGCTTTTGCGGATTACGCATCCTCGCGTACCGACGAAGCGGGAGACAAGTGGTACACTTTCAAACCCGAGCCAAACCCTTACGGTGATTCCTACAACCCTTCTTGGAAAAATCACCCGAACCTTAGGTGGAAACAAAACCAAAACATGCCCCAAAACAATTCTTCCAATCCACCTAATCGTTACCAACCAAATGGTCCACCCTCTAACCGTAATTTCAACAACAATCCTTCCAATAACTATCGTAGTACCAATAATCTTGAAGGATTGATGTCCAAGTTTATGGCATCTCAAGAAGCTCGCATAGCTAAGTTTGAAACCGAATTCAATCAACAACAAACGGAGATGACCAATAAAATTGACAACTTGTTGAAAGCCCTCAACAACCAAGTGCTAACTACACCTAGGAAGGACACTAGGACACTAGTAGCAGAACCCAAATTAAGGACCCCTCATCATCCAAACACGTCCACTTTGTCAATGTTGTTACCATTAAGCCAATAGATAAGAATATAGAAGAAAGTAACAAGAATAAAATTGAAGTAGAAACCGGGACTAAGGATGAGATTAAGGAAGTTGAGGATATTAAGAAAGAAAAGTTAGGGGAAGTAGAAAACGTAGAAGAATACTTTGATAAGTTACCCACCAAGGAAGAACGGGAATATCATAAGGATCTATTCGATGACCTCGAGACACCATACGTCCTTGGTTCACCACTTATCAAAACGGGTGATCCCTCTAACATCAACATACCATGCAACATTGGGCATATGCATGAGTGGAAAGCTTACATCGATCTTAGGTCTCCTATAAACATTATGACTAGGACCTATTATAATTGGGTAATAAAGAAGCAACTTGGATATAGGATGATGCCTAACACGAATTGGATGAGCAACTTTGTAGGAAGAGTGAAAGGATTACATGTCTTTGTAGGAAGCTTCACTTATATTACCAACTTTGTAATTGTAGAGGATATTCGTCCGGTAATAGATGGTTGCTTAAGTCAAGTAGTATTCGGAATACCGTTTGTTGAAGCCTCTAAGATGAGTTATGACCCGTCCCTAGGGATAGTTAGATTCAAGGATGAGAATAATGAGATCGCTTACCAAATGCCCTATAAGATTGAACAATACCGTCTTCTATCAAACCTTGAAAAGGAACACAAGCAAGCGGTTTACAATAGGAATGATGAGGATAGACATAGAGGAGTAGATTATGTCATGAGTAGAATACTCGGTTTCTACAAGGAATGTTTGCAACTAGGTCCGGAATACAAAACTAAGATTGGAGATGACATAGAGAATGAAACCAATGCCGAGATCACGTAATAGCCCATGACCTTGAGTCTAGCTACAAGACTCGTAAATAAAGAAAAGCGCTTCTTGGGAGGCAACCCATGTTTTGTGTGTTTTTATTTGCTTGATTTTTATTTGTTTGATGTTATTTGTTTCCGTATGCATGTCTTATTTTTATTGTTGGTAGATCATGTTTCAAACTAAATTGTGAAAATTCTTTATTTTGTTGTTTAACTTCGTCTTAACTTCATATAAAGGTATTTTGCAAAAGCTAAGTGTAAGGGGAAACCCTAAATTTGTTTATAAGAACAAAAATGATCATGATTCGCCATAATATTAAATGAACATGTATATTAGTATTTGTTAGAGTCAAATGCTTGTATCGAGTCATAATGATGTTTTGCAGGATTTTTCAGGAAATAGGACATAAGTTTTTCCAGAAATTTTTCGGAAACTTAACATAAAGATTTCTGCAGGTCACTTCTGACGGTGTCAGGGTTTAACTCCTGATGACGTCACGTGTAAAATTCTTGAAATTTTGCGAGTTTTATTTTTCTAACGGAGTCTTAAAAGTTTTTGTTGATTCTTTAGTTTTATAAACTCCAGGAAAACTGCAAATATTCATTCTACAAGCATTATATCTTAAATTGATTTCTAGGATTTGTTAGTATATATATAGATTGCCGCCGATTTTACGCGAGGTTGCCTTGATTGTTTTCTCAGGTTTAACAGGTTATATATGACAAGAAGATGATTTATATTTCTGGAAGGGAAGCTTCAACGTTCATTTCTTGGAGGAAGATCTAACCTTATTGACACACTATCCACACCGAACGAATCAGGAGAGTATTTGTTTTCATTCTTTTACCTTATTTACTTTTACATCCTTTAATTGAACATTGGGGACAATGTTTATCCTAAGTGTAAGAGGAGGGTAAATGATGATACCTTATAGGATACAATTACACTTGAGTTTGTTTGTTTGATGGTAGGTGTGTAATAAACTAAGAGAAATACTTGTTAGTGTAATTTTAGAGCCAAATTTAAAAATTTTTTACAACATTTAGGAGTGAAACTTCAGCCTTAACAAGCATCTCATGGATAGGAGTTGTATGACTAGCACAAAACCGTACCATTCAGAAAAATTTTCCACCTGAATATGTGAGGTTCGCCTTTAGATTTGATAGGAAAAGCATTCACTATTAGTGCTTATGAGTGTACTGGTAGCATTTAGATTCTAGAACTTGCGCTAGTGATGCATCCCGATACCGCTAGTGAGACTACATTCGTGTAGTAGGATTTACTACATGATAAGAGGCATTAGGATCACCCTTGTGTTTAAACCCGTATCATAATTACTTGACCATTTAAGTTATATCACTTGACTAATAAAGTCAATTAATTTTTCCCACACCTTAGCGTTGTACTCATTTTTAGTACACGATACCCCTAGTACACCCCTCCAAGCCTATCCTTTCGTTTCTAACTTTAAGCATCTTACTTAAAGAAAAAATTTGTTACAACTCACCCAAATGTGCAACCAAATCACCTTAGCCTTCCGTGTATGCACTCATCTTTAGTGCATTATTGTTACATGTTTAAACCCTTAGTTAATTATCTAATTGATTACATGGTTGATAAGTCGAGTCATATCTTGTACATATTGTTTTGGGACGATCGGGACTCATGGGTAAAGTACTAGTGTTTTGGAGTAACGGGGAAGAACATCAATTATTACCCCCATATGTGCATTAATTTTAAAAAGTACTCCAAGTGTTTTGATTATCTTGATTCGAGTCATTAGAGTAGTTTATTGTAAAGTATGTAAAAATTTAAGTATAAGGGGAATGTACATTCCCTATGATTTATTATTTTGGAAGGTAGGGCAAGAGTGTATGCAAAAAAAAAAAAAAAAAAAAAAAAAAAAAAAAGGAAAAAACCATACAGACTACCATCCCGTTTCATTCTATGTTTGTTTTATGTTTTTGTTATTTTTGATTTATTAGCTTAAGTCGAGTCGAGTCTTGGCTTAGCAATGCCATATTGTACATGTAATTAACCAAGATGATTAACTCGCCACCAGTAAATATTGCCTTTATCCAACAAAACCGTGTTTTCCATATCCCTACACCTAACATTATAACCCTTTAAAAGACCTCTTTGATAGTTTATTCTAGGTGTTTACGCCAAGTGGTGGAGATTTGATCCTTTCCCAAGCCTATGGTAATCTATTTGCTATGACATGTAGTGAGAGATGTTTTCCATTTCCATATTGTGATATATACTTTATTACACCCGAGAGATGTGAGTATCTAAACACTATTTGTGAGGTGCTAGTGTATGACCTCTGTGCTTGTTTTTGGTTTTTAGTGGAACGATTATTTGTTGTAATTACTTTTATATTAGTGTTAAATGATTAGAATAAAAGCGCATTTGCTTGAGGACAAGCAAATCTCAAGTGTAAGGGTATTTGATGAGGCGAAAAGTGTACCGCTTTTAAGGGGTCATTTAAGCCCAAATTCGAGATTATTTGCGGATGATTGTATTCGATGTTAGGCTTAAGAAAACTGGCAGACTTCCATTGGTAACTTGCCTGAACGTCTTAAGAAACATGATCGAATGTGTACTACGATTTTTGGTTTTATTTAATGCATAAGAGAATTCTAATGATCCCATGTTAGGAGCTTCTAACGGCTCGACATAGGAGTGAAGTAGGATCTTATAGAGTTAGGGAATATTGTGCACGGCCCTACGACTGGTATTAAGGAATATAACCCGTCATCCATGCAATTGTAACAAGCTAATCAACCTGTAAAAGATATCTAGGGAGTAATGAAATCTAAGTAAACACAACTTTTCTCATTATTGTTTCCACCACATTAATATAATTTCTTTTATTTTATTTTGATTGCATTAGTAGTTAATTGGGTTAGTTGACTAGCAACTAATTCCGCCCACTCCTTCAAAACTTGAGATTTTACTTGCTTTCATAAAATATAAAAAATACAAAAAGAATCATCCCTCACCTCTAGACCTAGTTTAGTAGGCTTTCTAATCCTAGAGACATTATTCCTGAGTTGAACGATCAATCCTCCAGTACTTATCACTATACTATACTACAACGATCAGGTACACTGCCTGGTGGGGGTTGTAAGCTTCTCGAGATCCCTTGAGAGGTAAAACCTGTTGCGAGGGCGCAATTCCCACGTATCATTAAACAAAGAAACTAATGTGTAATTGTAATGTGAATACTTTTGTCTGTCAAATCGGATTGATTGTAAAATGCCTAATCGGTCGAAAGTGTAGTAGTTTGCAATCAAATGTAACCTTTTGTCTATGATCGGTTACCTTTTGTATTAACCATTTCCTAAGAGTATTTGATAAAACAAAAGATAATTTTTGTGTTTGAGATTGTTAAGCCAACCTTATGAACCTTGAATTGATCTTGAATTGATTGGTTTAACTTAATGCTTGTTTTTATAAACTAAGATCTTGGACAAGGTTTAATTTGTAAGAACAATATATTAGAACACCAACTAATTTTTATAACCAACATGTCAAGAAGAGTTATCACAATCATGCTTATCAAGGATGTAAACTAGTCTAAGCAAGTGTCATTTTTAATCTTATTGAATTCACATAATCAACATTTTCGTGTTACTTATTGCTTATATAGTATTTTGGATCGTGACAACCAATTACCACCCCATTTATTGCTAATTGTTACATACATTCTTCACAATTGAAAACACCCAAATCCTAGTGAACGGCCTCGGCTTACCAACCAAAAATAACTACATACAAAAGGGTCATACTTGCCCGTGTGTTCTTAGCTTTATCCGGTAATTCGTGTTATAAATTTAAAACTAGCAGTCGTGAGACACATCAGATACTTATAATATTTAATACCAAATGATGTTAAACTTTCCAAGAATACGTCCACGTACCTTTGTCGTCTAGGGGACCTCTATAGATTGGATCATGATGATTCAATGGCATTCTCGGAATGGGTTCAAAGCCAAGCCCAAGTACATTCCTTGTAAAAATAATCAATGAAACTGAATTACCACTAAGGTTTGTGAAAACCATTCATTTGCGAGGTTCCAAATGTTGACTCTCAACCACGGTATCCCAACCATCTCCGTAAAACATGTTTCCATATTTTTTTGGCTTAGTTGTTCTTCGAATATGAACACGATGATGGTAAACGGTTGCTAAATTCATGCCACCGACCCTCACATCGTATTCGTTTGTCACAATGTCTTGGAGAAAATCTCCGGGAAGCAACTACATACAATTTTAAGGAATCAATAGCTTAGCAACTAAAAAAATACTTATATCAAATTCAATAAACGTGTATAAAAAATTAATTCATATCGTTTACACTTACCGGAGATTGTCCAACATTTAGACCCATAGTTACGAAGCATCTCATCTACCTTGCTCCTATATCTCTGCGATTATAGCCACCTCATTCAAAACCAGCATCATCATAGGCAGTGACGTAATATATATGTCTTCTTCTTCCCTAATGAAGTGTAACATCTCCACAATCCTGTATTTACTGTCTTTGAGAAAGTTGGCCCACTCTTCACCATACGTTTTATAGTGGTTTTGCGAAAGTTGTTTTATCCACACTTTGTGTTTTCTCCCTCTGTTGTGTATTAAGGACACCCATGGTGGTCCATTGTAGAAGCTTTCAGTGAATACAGACAGTAAACGCTGACAAAACAAACGGGATACATATATTATTTGTGTATATAAAACCTAACACTATGACTATTAACTCAAGTGTACTTTTACATTATGAACTTATGTGCATACCTGACGTTCTGGAAACTTTGCTTTGTTGACAGCAAAGACAAATTGAAGACTCATCCTGTGAAATTATGATTAAAATAAACAATATATTAACTAAATGAGTAATTTAGCATTAACAATCAAAAAATAGAAACCCAACCAACCTCTATATGTATAACACAACAATCCCAACTAAAGATTATACAACTACTAATTTCCTAATGAAAATAAACACAACACCTTTTTTGAGAGGTATAAAAACAATACACTTTTTTTTTTGGCAAACATTGGATTACATTATTTCAACCAAGAGTTAAGGCTTCTGTTAGGTACCCATATTGATTTCACACAAGCAAGAATGAGATAGATATAAGGATGGGATGATTATGAGAATGAGAGAATTAGAATTGCAAGAGTTTCATTAAGATTTCACATAACCAACCAAGTTTTACAATAGCCTAAGACTTGTATTTATAGGTGAGGAGCTAGGGCAACACTCCTAGTCCTCCCCATCAAGTGAAACATGTAGGCTTTAAGGCCCATGGACTCATTGTCTTAAGCCTAGTAAACTTATAACATAACATAAATGAAAGTAACAAGTAACTTAAGCAACCTATTATTACAAATGACCGAGACTTGATAAAATAGTAAAAACTATGATCCCAATAATCTCCCCCTAAGGGTCGGTCATCACGGTTGCTTTACGTCTGTGTCATTTCTTCATCTTTGACTTTCATAGCTTTAGACGTCTTTCAATAATAATGAGATAATAATCATTCACCGTTCTTTGTTCTTTGTTCTTTGTTGTTGTGATAGTGATCATGTTTTGAAGTTGTTTGCCTTCCGTCACTTCCGTGTCTGTGGTGGTAGTCCGCCTTTCCACCATGCTCATACATCTTCGAATTCTGACTCATACATGCACGTAGTTCCCTTTCTTTCACTTAAGATCTTTAGTCTTTAAACTTTGTAGATTCTTCTTTTGGCGTAGAATCTTTCTTTGAACTTTGTGTTGCTTTGATCTTTGAGGGAGCTTTTGATGACTTCAAGATGCATGTATGAGCATGTGGAATCCGTCGCCATGGAGATGATGTAATCCTGCATGTAAACAGTTAGCAATAAAAACATCCGGTATTTACAGATAAGGAATTAGAGATCGTCAACAACATAGTGTGAAGACTACTTCTAACCCTTATCAAGGCCGTTCCCATATCAGATACTCTCGAGGGAGCTTACAAGACCTACTAAGTAGCTCAATGACTGGGTGAGTCGCTGGGGATCACTCCACGACTGTAGATTGCTAAGAAACCACCGCAAACACTAAGCGTAACCCGCAAGGAGTTACCGAAGTGACCTGCTGTCAGGGCTGTTTGATGTTGACCCTGGCAGGATTTCCATTCAATCATTGAGAAATACTTATGTAAATTCTCTCATAAACGTTCTCGGCAGATTGCTTAAGATCTGCGAAGGACTCGATAATTTACAGCTGGTGTCCATTGATGTAGAATACCAGTTGTAGAAATACTAAGTGTTCCTAAGAGATCTTTGATGTATCTCATGGCTCTAGACTCAACAAATGCACACTTAGGTTTCCTATGCGGAGACTAGGGATGGGACTCCTTCTTCAATATCAACCATCTCTAAGAGATAGGTCAATAGCTTACACCGGTTCCCTGTGAGAATGAAACAAGCTCTTTTAAGAGAACTTGAGTGGTTACAAGGTTTAGTCCATTGCATCACTGGGTCCATGACGACTTTGTCTTCAATACCGGTGTCGCCTTAGCAACAACCAGTAGCATACGAATTGAACCCGGTGTCTGCCCTAAGGTTGAACATATGGAGGGCTATTTCTTTTCACCCTTTTCTTTACTTTTCTTTTTAATTCTTCAACTTCTTCTTTCCCCTTTCATTCTTTTCTCCTTTTATCGTATCATACCTAAGGACTTCTAATTCTAATTATTGGTGATGTCCTTGGGTAGATCCCTCTGGCTCTGGCGGATCATAGGATGGTTTTTCCTATCTTAATCACCTTATAACTCCATGATTATCCGACAATAGCCATTGAAACCTTTTGTGAAAATCTCTCAAAGTATTTGTGATTATCAAACATTTTGTTTAACACTTTGAGAGTTTTGTGTTTTCTTATGAAGGGCTCCCCCTTCACATGTGCTCATGAGTAATTAATAAATTTGCACATGCGGGAGGAGCAAGCACTTTTTGAATTGATCCACTTTCAGTGTACAAGACCGATTCGAGACACGCTTACATCACTAGTTAGACTAGCTTGAAGTTATTACCCCGCCTGGTCAAGTCCGAAGAAAGTTTCTCGAAGTGGTACATTTCTACTAAGACAAATCCTTTTCGAGACATGCTTATGTGGCTAGTTAAAGAGTTCCATTGTCAGCTTTTAGGTGACAACTAGCTCTAGTAACTAACTTGATGTTATTACCCGTCGAGGATAAGTCTTTTCGAGATTACTAACTTTTATGTTTCGCCAATTCTTGGGTGAATCTGAGTCTAGCTCGCATGAGATACAACTTAAAGCAACTTTGAACTTTCATATTTTAATCACATTCACTTTTTCTCCCCCTCAAAAATAGCATATAAGATGATATTTTTGACAATCTTTTGATTAAAATATGCCTTTTGAGTCTTGTGGGAAGAATACAACAAGAACTTTTGATTTCAAGAACGATGATTTTGTTACAAGTGCTCCCCCTCAACAAATGAATTCTTATTGAGATGAAATACTTGTCTTTTGAGCAGAGTAATGAAAATCAGAAAATGTTTGATTAACTCTACTCAAAAGTAAGAAGTCTTCGCTCCTTATATTAGGATTGAGGCACTGATGCGTACCACAGGGTCCTTTCTTTACAAGAACGGGTTGTACACTGTTATGTGTGCACAAGCCATTATGAAAATAATTCAATCAAATGAAACAATTGATATTGAAAAATTAATAACCATATGTACCAATTTAATCTTTGTCAGGAAGTGGAGCATCAAAGTCAGTGAACTTTGGTTCGGGTCTTTCGAAGAGTCTGATAGGAAATGATGGTCTAACACCGATATAGCTTTCCAGTCGTCTAATCTGTTCCCATCAAAATACCCTTTCTTCAATCTTTCAGACAAAGTTACGAACTTGTCTTCTTGAGCTGGATTTCCATCTAGGTTGTTCCCCCTTTGCAATCTTTCGGCGATCATCATTCAACCTTTTGACAAGCCCATCACGAACGGATTTGAGTGTAACATCACAGAATTTGTGTATCTCATCGAACCTCATGAAGCTTTGTAGCTTTTTGCTGTTGATGTAGGTGAAACCAAAAGGTTCTTGGTTGAGAGTAAACTGTGACGTTTGATAGATTCCATCAAATTTGAATTGCGGCTTTGTCAAATTGATCTTCTGTTGGTAACTTTCCACTCCAAGCTGAAGATCTTCCACTCTTTCTTGAACTATCAATCGTCGGATGAATAGAAGTAGTGATGCCATGAAGTTGTACTGAACTTCTCTCTCGAATCCACGCATTCTTCCTTGAACCTTTTCGAGATACATGTCTTCAATGTCATTGAGATTAAGGTCTGGAAAGTCTGCTTCGGAGAACTTGTACTTCTTTTCATCTTGTCGTTTAACAACAATCTCACGCATGAATATGTAGTTAAACCGTTGCGACTCTTGAATCTCCAAGATAGCGATGATCTTAGATTTATGCTTCACATTTTCCAATGATTTCTCTCCTAATCTGCTGGTATAACCGAGACGATGACGTTCTGGCCAGTGTTGAATCCCGTGTAGAGCATCTCTGTCGTAAGCTACGATGGAGTTGCTGAAAACTCGAGTGGTCTCTTCAATAGCAGGAATTTCGTATCTTGCGGCTGGTACTGATATTGTGAGTGAGGAAGCATATTTCGTCTTGGATGTCTCTTGGGTGAGTTGGATGTTACGAAGATCTTTTTTGAAGAAGAAGCTGTAAGGTATCTTGGGTTTATCTGGAAATCCTTTCAAAGGTAATGGTTTAGTCAAGTCAGTGAAGTAAGGCTTTTCATGGTTTTTGGAACTAAGGTCGATATTCACTTCAGGATTTAGCCAGTCAAAATCGGCAGACATTGCACTAGCTATATTCTGCATATGATACTCGTATTCCACTTTGTTTCCGGATCTGGACTTAAGGAATTCTTGTGCATCCCTATTGATTCTTCTGAGCTCCGTCTTTGTGAGTTTGTTAATCTGAAGATCCTTCATTATGACTTGGGTGAACTGTAGAGTATTACCAGGAAAGGGTTCTTTATCTTCAAGAGGAGGTTGAGCTTGAACCATTTCTGTCAACCAATCATTCTGAGGTGTGTCATCATTTTTGAGCCATGAATGACGTCTTTTCTTCTTTGATTTCTTAGACTTAGATGTAGCATCCTTGTCTTTAGCCTTGGATGGTGACGATGGTCCAGCATGAGAATCGGGAATAGGTGAGGCACAGTAATCAGTGTCAGGTTGACCCTGGTAGTCATCAGTAGGTTCCATGAAAGTTTCTTCCTCTTCAGTTGGACCTTGACCGGTAGCTGAGGGGTGTTGTTGATTTCCAGGAGGAATGGAGTCCTTTCGTGGTTGTAGAGAAGATGAGGGACCGGTTCCAGACTTAGGTTTCTTGCCTTTTGAGTTTGGGTCAGGGTCATCATCTTTTCTTGACCTTTTCAGGGTTCCAGCTGCATCTTTGCATGACTCTTTGGACATGTAAGCCGACATAGCATCAACAAGTGCTTTTTCTTCAGTAGTCTGTGTGGTTTTGTAGGCAACTTTGTCAAAGAGTTTAGCAAGCAGGTCATCGAGGGATAATTCAGGGACGGTTGGAGCTGCAGTAGAAGCTTTTGCAGTGTGAAGCATGAATGGTGTTGTTGAAAACATTTTTCTAACGACACTTCTGATTCTGTGATCCAAGTTGTCCTTGATTGGTTCAAGAAGGTTTGCTACTTCAGGAGTGACCATCTCAACTATATTTTCAGTGAGAAAATCTTGTGTGACAGTCTTAATAAATCCTGTGTAATCAGAGTTCAAGAACTTATCGATCAGCTGCTTTGATTCCTGAAAATCTTCAACTTGTTTGGCAAGACCGGTAACCATGTTGGTAAGTTTGTTGACTTGCTCCTGAAGATCAACTGGTTGTTTCGGTTCATTGATTGAATGCTGCTTTCATGCGGTTTCAGAAGGTGTGGGAGATGAATGCTCAGGTGATGATTCGGATGACGACTCGTTGTGAGAGCTTGAAGAAGAAGCAGGAGGAGTCGGATCCTTTGGTGGAGAGTCTTGAGGAGGTGGAGGTTGTGCTGAGGAAGTCTGCTGAGAAGATGATTTAAGAAATATGTCGGTATTGAAAGCATTCTTCTCTTCATTTTCTTTTCTTTGTCGTTCCTCTGCTTCCTCTGCTTCTCGTGCAAGAAACTCTGGAGTAATGAGGTATTCATGTTCCTGATCCGTAGAAATGTACTCCAGTCCGCCAACATTCTCCTCTACATGTGCAGTCTCAGTCATAGTGATATCTCCTGTATAATCTGTATCTTTAACAATGTCATCAGGCTGTGGAGCTGATTCTAAAGTAGTGGACACAACGGGAGGAATCATGCTGCTTGTAGCTCCTACATGTTCTGACTGATCGACAGGTGGTGGTGTTGAAGGTTGAGACATAAGTCGGCTTTCGAGAGCTGCTTTCCTTTGTTCTTTGCGAAGTTGCTTTTCTTCAGCTCGTGTGTCGACAACTATACTTTTCAGTTTGCGTTTATCAACCAACTGGTCAACGATTGGTTCGTCTTCATCATCATCATTAGGCTCATAAATAGTGATCCCTTTCCTTTTTCTTGTTTCTGCTTCAAAAGTTTCAAGACTTTGTTGTATGGCGATCTCCGTTGCAAGAAATGTTTCTTCAGGTACTCTAACTCTTCTTTCAAAGTCTTGTTCTTCTTCTTCTTCTGATTCCATGTCGAACTCTGATTTGCTGTCAGAAGGTGGAGGTGTAGGTTCATCATGAAGAATGTACTCAGGAGTTACCTTCTGCTTTGGCTTGGTTGCAGGTTTGGGTTTGGATGTTGGTTTAGGTTTGGTGGAAGTCTTGGGTTTAGCTGATGATTTTGTCTTGGGAGCAGCCTTAGACTTAGTCTGAGGTGAACCAGTGGTGCTTGTATTACTCCCAGACTTCACACTTCCTTTGCTACGAGTCTGAATAGTAGCTTCTTCCTGTACCCCTTTGTAAGCATTATCATAGTATTTGTAGTTCAGACTTTTCTTGATCTTGTCATCAAGAAGGTATTCGGGAAGCCTCATTCCTTTGATCTTGGTAGAGGAAGTGGTCGTCTTGATGAATTAGGTGGTGAAGTCGTCCTCGAAGAGGTGCTTCGGCTCATTAGGATCTGCCATCCTCTTGATAAATTCTGGTGTGTCTTTGCAGAAATGTTCTATGAGAAGCTTGGTGAATCTTGTGAATAGGATCATAGTCTTTACACGTCCGGTTTGAATGCTGTAGACTATATCGTTCATGATTGGAACTGCAAAGTCAATAGGTGTCAAAGTCACCATTCCCCAAAATGTTTGCAAATGTTCAAGCCTAGGATGTTCATGACCACTTTTTCTTCCTGATATCGATCTTACAACCAACAGACAGAATGTTCTCCAGGGCTGAGGGATATTCTTGGCATTGAATCGGGAATGTTTGACTAGAGGTACGTCATCATCAACATCATATCCTAACTCAATAAAGAAGTCAAGAAGGTCCAGTTCAGGTAGTATTGGAGCAAATTCGTTGTCAGTTTGAGGCAAGAGAAGGACTGTACGAAGAACGTCGTGATCTACTGTCACAACCCACAATTTCAGGTCATTCTTCCAAACTTCGACATTTTACTATTCACAAGTTACTATTCATCGATCACTATTCATCGTTTTACTATTCATCGTTTTTGAGGTCAATTTGACATTCCGAGACATATTCAGAAAATTTACTATTCACTTGACACTATTCATTTCCGAGAGGAAACCACTATTCACGTGCATTATTCATGTCATCGTAAATTTAGTTTACGTGTGTTCAAATTCGCGTAACCGTATTGGTTCAGGAGCGAATTCATGCATTATTATCAGGGACACTTCATACGGACTAGAAATAGTCTGCATATCATCATTAGGGCACTTGCATGCTATTCCACTCGTAGGATAACTAAATTTATACTTTTGGTATAATTAACGATTTACGTACGTTTATTTCAAATAAACACTAATACGCGAACGATAAGTGTCTAACATGTCCGACACTCCCGACTATGATCCTAATACCTTTTTATACTCATTTCTATAATATAAAAACTATAATATTAATTTACCCGGTATTTTGGAAATTAACTATTACGTATCGTACGTTTAACTTAATAACGCCAGGTTTTCACCAAAATTAAACGATAATCACCCAAACTCTCCGTACTTGTACCCGACATATTTTTACAACTTTTATAACTTTATTATGACCCGAATAATTTCAACAAAATTTATTTCTAACAAACCCGGTACTCGATTAAACCTTAAACCTAAACCTAACCTAACTACACTTTATTACTAACACTAATTTTTACTAACTAACTACCCAACATCTTCCCCTTTTCCCTCCCCAAAACCGGCCAACCCCCCCCCCCTAAAGGTCTTCCAACTTTAATAACCTCACCAAACTTATTAATTGTCCACCTAACAATTGTCTCAAGTATATATTAAACTTTTTTTTACTCTTTCATCACAAAATCACTTTTTACTTACACTTAGCAACTTTTCTCTTCATTTTCTTTGAGCTTGGTTCGATTTGGGATAAACAAGGAGCAAGGAGGGAAAATTTTACAAGATCATATCATAAACTAGTTAGTATAATCATCCTTGTTAGAGTTTTGAAATAAAAACTCAAGGATTAGTAAGCTTTTTATCATCTAAACTCTCTAAACCATCAAGTAAGTTTACAAACTCATTTTTATGATTTTTACAAGTTATTATTATGTCTATATATTTTTCTTACAAGATCTTACACATGCATCAACTTGTACCACTTCATTTTTGTATATATTAACTTTCAAGCCCTAGAAATGGAAACATATGAAACTCTTGTTAGACCTAGTGGTTTGATGATATTTTAGGACCCATGACACCCTAAGAAGGTGTATGGTAGGTTTAGACTAGCTTTGTGGTGTTTGAAAGTGGATTGATGGAGGATGGAACTAGTTTAGAGACTTGAAAATGGTTTTTGAAACTTTTGAAATACCTACTGTCCCTATTTTAATTTCGTGGGAAAATCAGTAGATGATGACCAAGTTTTGACCAAAGATTTAGAAAATACATTCAAAAACGAAACTTTAGGCGAAAGAATCAATTAAAACGAGTTTATAACGAAGGAGTTATGATTTTTGCAAACTTAACGACGAAAACTACTTTTCAGAAAACTGCTTGCTGTTTGGCAGAATACGACGGGTATTTTGAAGTAGTAAACGTAACTTTAAGGAGCCGAGTTGTCTAAAATATACTAGTATACACAAAGACGAATCCGTGGACATAAAGAACAAGGAAAACGAGCCTAAAACGACCGAGTTACACCCGTTTTAACATTGTCAAAACTATATATATATATTTTTTGGTCACAAATAAAAATAATAACGTACGTACTAAACGGTAAATTTTCTAGAAAACATTACTAAGGACGATTTCTTATCAAATGAATACGTATGACCCGAGAGAATACTTATACGACGTAACGACGTATTTCAAGGTTTTGATACAAGGATTATAACGTTAACTTTTTCGTACAAGTTATATACTCCTATATATGGAATATATTTTCCTAAGTATGGAAACTATTTTTCTATGACGATAACTAGTGTTTCTAAATTACGAGTGGTATGAGTATCATGTGCATGTGCATTCATTTCATTACGGCTTGATCTAAGTTAGATCATGGTTATTCATTTAGGTTGCGGCTAGTACTCGCGCCTCATTGTCCCGACTACTTTCACCTCATTGCACCATCTTTGTACCATTACTTCGAGGTGAGTTTTCATAGCCCCGTTTTAATTCTATATTTTGATTTCAAATCCCACGGGGGAGAATACATTGCATTACTTATTTTTGTGTACATGCCTAAGTATAAAATTCATACATTGCTTAAGTTGCCTATTTACCACGTCTTGACAAGTCCCCTTTTATTATCATGGACCGTTAATTTCTAGTACTAAGCGAGAGTGAGTGGATAGATCTATCGAGGGTGACGCCTCCATTCGTGTTTGGGTTGCTCCAAATGGAACGAATGCATTTCATGTCTTTATTATTAGAGTGTCTGGTAAACACTCATTGGGGCCAAGTATCGTCTAGCTTCGGGGTCATGAGCTTAAGAGCCAATGTATATACTTTTCGGACATCCTATTTCATGGCATTACTTATGGCATTTGTACACTAGATTTTATTTATAAACCTATGATTATTCACCAACTTTATGTTGACCGTTTTTCGCAATGTATTTCTCAGGTAACTAAGGCATTTCTCATGGCATTGCATGGAGTCACTTTGTGTATCAAGGCTGACGCGTCACTTTTGGATTTCATGCACTTTGAACTATCGTTTGATTGTACTAAACTTGTTTCCGTAAACCTTTTCTAACTTTTGGAACCTATGTCTTTATAACTCTGAATTTTTTGAATGAATCAAACGATGTATTTTCTAAACGACACTTTAGGTCGTTCAATATATCCTGGTTGTGTGCTATGATCCGTTACACCCTCAGGTATTCCATTCCGCTGCCATTCAGGTATTTCGGGGGTGTTACATCTACAGTGTAGACTTGGCAATCCAATGTAACAGTAAAAGACTCATCATCCAAATTTGCCTTAGCTGTAAGCCAGAACTGATGAAGGTAAAACAGAGGAACAGAAGTAGAACAGATGAGCAGATGTTTGCATGGATGAGCAAGTAGAATATCTAAAACAATCTTGCACGAGTTCTCAGTAATTCTCAATTTGTCAAAATCAACTCGTGGATTGTTGTTGCCAATTATAACATTGTAGTTAGCAGGAGTGATATCATCCATGGTGAGTAATGGAAGAGCTTGTTCAAGGACATTCTCGTTGTGTTCAGCCATGTTATTATGAAAAGCATTATCATAAACAAAACATCGAGATTTCTTACGAGTTAGCACGGTTGCAATGTTTGATTATGGATAAGCATTTAGAATCCTGTAAGCACGTATGGTTCAATTGTTGCATGTATATTGATAAGTGACGTGTATTTAGGGATGCTATTGTAATTATGAATCACATATGCACAACGAGTTATCACAAATAACATCACATTATACATTGAGGATAGTCCGTTATTACACATTACATATTTTCGAAATTACAAAGTTCTCTAATTAGTACATGAATAACTTTATCGAAAACACATAAAGATAAACTCATAATTTCGAAAACAGTGTCACAAGTACCAAAAATTTCGAGAAACAGACCATTAAGAACATTTTCGCAAACTTGCAGATTGGGTGTTTTCAAAAAAAATTTCAAAGTGAGTTTTTGATAATGAATTATCGAGAACATCCCAAATGAAATAATTTTCGAAAATACTCATTAAGTATGTTTGCGAAAAAGTTACATAGTGGTGATCTCGAAAATTTGTTCTCAAGTGAAGAACTTTCGCAAACACGCACTTTTCGAAAAAGTCCATCAGAATGATATTTTTCGAAAACTAGTGTTCTCGAAAGAATTTCACTTATGTAGGTATTTGCGAAAAACAGCAGTTTTCTCGAAAAAATTCTTGTACAAGAATTTCGAGAACATTCAACGTACGTATGTTGTGAGAGCAATAATGATCCAAATGATGTTTCCTGTTGAAAAATGATGATATGCAATGATTAGAAACAAGCTACACACTCGAATAAAGTTATTTCAAAAATGTTTCAAGAACGTGTTCTCGATAAAAAACAAAATCATGAGTCAAGTGAGAATAACAGGTTCTAGTTCATCATAAACACACAATAGAAGCATATTAGCATAACAAGTTAGCTCAAATAAAAACAAAACGAGAGAACCCACATAGAACGAAACCCTATGTTATCGAGAATCATGCATACTTGGACGATGTTCAAATTGAAATGCATAATCATGATTCATATACATATGAGACTATATCCCACCAAGAACAATAACAAAAACATCAACAAATCGACAACACCCAATTCTTACTAACACCCTAGGTTTCGAAAATCACACAAACATGTGTTTTTGAGAGATTAAACGTGATAGGAAGGTAAGAAACATGTTATAGCACAAAAGCCCTATCATTAATTAACCTCCTAAACGTGAATTGATAATTTTCAAAAATTTAAACCCTAGTTAAAGAAAATCCGATTGTAAGATTTCTAGCCAATTAAATCGAGATTAATCGAAAACCTATATGTAAAAAATCCTTAATAACATCAAGGAACTTACAGTTTGAAGATTAAAGCTCGAAAAGTAAGGTAGGATTAAGCAGCCGTGGTTTTTCGAGAAGAAGAGGGTTTTGAGGTTTTGAAATGTGGGGTTTATGAAAAAAAAACGGGGGGTGTTTGTTTTGTTAATTTTGGAACTTATGAAACTTGTCACATATGGTCACCTAACTATCTAATTAGCAAACAAAAGTCCTAAAGTTAGAAGTAAGTAAGGACTTAAAGATATACAGACTTACGACACCATATTGAGAAAAAGAAAACGAGATATGAGATATCTTATGAAATCCCGAAACAACGAACCAAAGGAAATATGCAAGTATATCGTTTTTGAAAAATTTATAAAATTTGGACGAATCTCCCCCTCAACACTTGTAAAAGAACAAGGTGTTGAAAGAAAGGGCGATATACTTGCAGGTTTTTCTTTTTTTTTTTTTTTTTTTTTTTTTTTTTTTTAAGAAGAGAAAAATATTTTTGTGTTTTTGAGGTTTATAAAATAAAGAAAAAACAGTTATGTTACAAAGATAGTAAAAATAGTTGATTTTTGGCACTTTACTTTTGCTTTAAAAACTTTTGTAAGTCAAATGGTGTCAAACATCGCATACCAATTTGGTGAACTAAACTTGCAATCCTTGATGGAGCTAAGGGTTTTGTAAGTAAGTCCGCTAATTGGTACTCAGTACCCACAAAATATAATTCAACTATACCTTTCTCGACATGCTCTTCGATGAAATGATATCGGAGATCAATGTGTTTGGATTTGCAATGATGAACTGTGTTGCATGAGATTGCAATGGCACTCTTAGAGTCGCAGTAGATCGGAATCTTGTTGAATAAGTAGCCATAGTCTTTAAGTTGTGATCTCATCCAAATGACTTGAGCGCAACAAGCAGACATAGCTACGTATTCAGATTCTGTAGATGACAGTGATGTGCAATCCTGCTTCTTTGATTGCCAAGACACAAGTCTATCTCCAAGAAACTGTAAGCCACCTGATGTACTTTTTCACGAGTCTAAGCATCCTGTATGGTCAGCGTCTGAAAAGGCTATTAGTTCAAAACCAGAATCCTTCGGATACCAGATCCCCAAGTGGATGGTTCCCTTTATGTATCGAAGGATTCTTTTTGACTCATTGAGGTGTTTTTCAGTTGGATTAGCCTGATAGCGAGAACACATAAACACAGCAAATACAATATCAGGTTTACTGGATGTGAGATACATGAGGGACCCAATAATACTACGGTATTTGGTAGGGTCAACTGGAGTCCCATGTATATCAGCATCTAGTTTAGTAGAGTTGGCCATCGGTGTATTCATAGTATCACTACTTTGCATACCTTGTTTCTTTAAAATCTCAAGAGCATATTTGGACTGATTTAGAAAAATTCCACGGGGTGATTGATGAACTTGTAGTCCTAGAAAGAATGTAAGTTCACCCATCATGGACATTTCAAAATTATCTGTCATTAATTTTGCAAAATCCATTGAGTAATTTTTGTTGGTTGAAGCAAAAATAATGTCATCGACATAAACTTGAACAATTAATAAGTCCATCCCGTAGGGTTTTGTAAATAGTGTTGGATCCATCGAGCCTAGAGTAAAATCATTAGCCAACAGGAATTTAGAAAGCTTGTCATACCACGCCCTGGGGGATTGCTTAAGACCGTAGAGAGACTTCTTAAGCTTGTAGACATGATTGGGACGTTCTGGATCAATGAATCCTTCAGGTTGACTGACATAAACCACTTCTCGGAGTTGACCTCTCAGAAAAGCCGTTTTCACGTCCATTTGGTAAACAATCATATTCCGATGAGCAGCAAATGCTAAGAATATCCGTACAGCTTCAAGTCTAGCCACAGGAGCAAATGATTCTTCAAAATCGATACCTTCTTCTTGAGAATAACCTTTAGCTACCAAGTGTGATTTGTTGCGTATGACTGTGCCTTCTGCATCCAGTTTGTTTTTCCAGATCCATTTTAAACCAATGACAATTATACCTTCTGGTTTTTCAACAAATTCCCAGACTTCTAATCTTTGAAAGGTTTCGAATTCTTCTTGCATAGACTCAATCCAGTTTTCATAAGTCATTGCTTCTTTGACATTTTTAGGTACGGTTTCACAAACTGTGAGTGCATAGATGCAAGTTTCACCGTCTGTGTGAAGGCGTTGTCTTGTCATGATAGGTGCATCTGGATGGCCAATAATTTGAACTAAGGGGTGATCTCTAGTCCATTTGTGTGTTGAAGGATGAAGTTGATAAGAATCTCGCAAGTGAGCAGGACCCAAATTGCGTGTTGATGACTCAGCAATGTCGGGGACAGGTTGAGCATTTGCAAATGGATTAAAGAATGGTTCTGGGTCATGCTCTGCGGGTTGTGGAACTGATAAAGGTATGGAATCTCCAGCTGATTGTCGTGAGTTGGACCCGGTTTGTTCTGTTGTTATAGGTGATATGACTGGAGGACCGTCTCTTCCAACAGTAGTTGTTGTTTGTTGAGGTGTATCAGGTACTTGATGTTGATCAAGGTGTGCAGCGGAATTTGGTGTGGCCTCAGATTGACGGTTAACAGGCGTATCGTCAAACAATGGAGCAAACAAGGTTTCCACTTCTTTACGAGAAAGTGACAATGGTTCAGCCGAAGAGACCGGAAAGTTAAGACGGTTGGTTGCGGGTCCTAAGCCATGTTGCTCAGAAGCCATTTGAGTGAGTTCATCGAAATTAGCATGAAAAGTTTCTTGAATTTCCCGAGTATGACGATTCCAGATCCGATAGCCTTTTGAATTTTCACAGTAACCTATGAATACTCCAATGTCAGCCTTTGCTTTAAGTTTACCTAGATCATCACGATCATTGACTGGGTAGCATAAAGCACCGAATACGTGAAAGTGACTGATGTTTGGTTTCCTTTTGTGAACAATCTGATATGGGGTTTTGTTGTGGCGTTTTGTGATCATGCAACGATTTTGAGTGTAACAGGCGGTTGAAACAGCTTCTGCCCATAAGTAATCTGGTAATTGAGCATTGATTAACATCGTTCGAGCAGCTTCCACTAACGTTCTGTTGCGTCTTTCGACTACTCCATTCTGTTCGGGTGTGCGTGGAGTAGATGTTTGATGTTCAATTCCCACTTTCTCAAAATACGACCTTAGAGTCTGATTCTTAAATTCTGTGCCATTGTCAGTTCGAACAATTCTGACTGTGTTTCGAAGCTGAACTTGTATTTTGGTGAGAAAGGTGATGATCATTTGAGGAGCTTGATCTTTACTTCGAAGAAAATAAACCCAAGTCCAGCGAGAGTAATCATCAACAATTACTAAAATGTAGCATTTACCGTTGATTGTTTGAACACGCATCGGACCACACAAATCCATATGAAGCAATTGTAAAACATGATTAGTACTGTGTTCAGGTTTTGAGGGAAAATGAGCACGAGTACTTTTTCCTTGTTCACAGGCTGGACATAGATGATCTTTGGCATAACGGAATCTTGGAAAGCCTTCAACTAATTTGTGATGAGCGAGATCAGTCAACGTTTTGAAATTCAAATGAGAAAGGCGTTTGTGCCATAACCAAGATTTAGTCGATTCAGCTTTGGATAGAAGACAAATTGGAGATGAAGCGATCATGTCTGACATTGAAATAGTATAAAGGTTAGTGCCACGTTTGCCAGACATCAAATCATTTCCTTGTAGATCACGAACAAAACATGTTTTCTCGCGAAATGCTACTTCTAAATCTCCATCACAAAATTGACCGACTGAGAAGAGGTTGTGACCCAAGCCTTCAACATAATAAACTCTGCTAATTTCAATGTTCCCATGCATGTAGTCTCCGTAACCCATGATTAGAGCGTATTGATCATTTCTGAATCTGACAGTTCCAATAAACTTTGAGACAAAGTTCTTTAACAGTTTGAGATTGCCTGTCATATGTCGGGTGCAACTGCTATCAACAATCCAGAGAACGATCTGAACCACTTGCATCAAAAGAAGACGACAGAGATGGAACAGAAGTAAGGGTGGAACCCGAGGAAATAGTGGGTTCCTGTTGGTTAGAAATGCAAATATTTAACAATTTAGGAATCCATTTAAAATTTGGTTTGTATTGTAACCAACGTTGCCAATTCCAACTAGTTTTTGCTTTGTTCTTAGTGAATGCACTAGCTTTTGGCGGTTCCTAGAATTGTTGATTGCTGCTTGTGGGTTGACTACAACATTATTAGAAACTGTAGTAGGCGTTTTTCTTAAGGTAGACTTAGAAGAATTAGTGGACCTAGAAGAAGAGCCGGATCTATGTTTCATTTTGCGGTGTAAGAGTTTATTAGCTACACATTTGGTATGATCACTAGATAACACACTTTTACGACAAAACACACAAGATGCATTAATATTCAAAACATTTGAAGGTTCAGCATTCGTTACATTAAGATTTGGATTACAATTTGCCAGATTAGAATCTAAATCAGATGCAACATTAGTTTTATTCGAGTTCCTAAGATGATCTTCTACTTCTTGCACTTCTAGTGTTCCACTTTTACGTTGCGAGAGCCTACTCTTTTTAGTCTTCTTAACTCTTTTTGGCTTTGGGCTTCTAACGCTCTTAGGGGAAACTAGACCTGTGGAAGTGGAAGAGCTAACATTAGAACTCTTAGCATGCTTACCTTATCTGTTATGTCTACTTGAAACATTCCTGGTGCAATCGAAGTGATGTCAATGAACTTTCCTTGATGAAGTAGCTTAATTTTCTCTTTCAAATCAATGATGATGTGTTTTTTGTCTTGAATATCAGACTCAAGTAAACCATTGCAATAACGAATGTCATCATGGTTTTGTTGCCATTCGGCGTTTTCAATTTTTAACTCCGCAATTTCATTTTTACGTAGACGACATTTGTTTTTAGAGACGCAATATTGGTACATAGTTGCAATTCAGTTTCAATACTTTGAGCTTGACACCAATCAATCTTTTGTTTAAGTTGACAAATTTCGTTTGAAAGTTTGTTTATCACATCATCACTGTTTTGACGCAATGTTTCATTTTGATGTTTCAATGATTCATTTTGTGACCTCAACGAAACAAGTTCAGCACAGTACTCAGCAAATAATTCAGCATTGCTGGAAAAATGGAGTTCATTCATGAGAGAACTATGAAAATCAGCCTGAAGAAGTTGTTCCAAGAGTCGATCAGAGTCTGCTTTCAAAAATTGGTTTTTGCTTTGTGATGCGTGGGAATCGCAACAGGCTTTACCTCTCGAGGGATCTCGAGAAGCTTACAACCCCCACCAGGCAGTGTACCTGATCGTTGTAGTATAGTATAGTGACAAGTACCGGGGGATTGATCGTTCAGCTTAGGAATAGTGTCGCTAGGATTAGAAAGCCGAAATACTAGTTCTAAAGATGAGGGATGATTATTTTTGTATTTTTATATTTTATGGAAAGCAAGTAAAAATCTCGGGTTTTAGAAGAGTGGGCGGAATTAGTTGCTATTCAACTAACCCAATACTAAGATGCAATCAAAATAAAATACTAGAAAATGAAAATAAACTAATTTATACTAAGGTTGTGAGCAGTAATTGGAGAAAATGTGTTTACTTAGATTTCACTACTCCCTAGATATCTTTTACACTTTAATTACTTGTTATAATTGCATGGATGACGGATCGTATTCCTTAATACCATTCATGGGGTGGCACACATAACTCCCCAATTCTATGAGCTCTTATCTCCTCCTACACCATGCCCAGCACAATTATAGGGATTGTAAACAGTGGCTCATCTATTAAATACAACCAATAAAGACCTAGTGCGCGTTGGTTCATGTTTCTTAAGACGTTCAAGCATGTTACCAATTGGAGATCTGCCAGTTTTCTTAAGCCTAACATATAAATCATTCATCCACAACAAGAATAAACAAGTAATCAACACATAATCAATATCTAGGTTTCATTAGATCTAAGCAAACACAAAGGAGATCTAGCCTAGCATGATAGAATTAAGATAAGAACATAATATAGACAACCAACACATAGACATATTGATTGAATTAGAAGAACACTTATCTTGATTAATCATGCAAGGTATCAAGGGGTTGGAACCCTTGAAAAACCTGTAAAGTTACACCAAAATCGTACTTAGGGTTTCTCCCAAAACTTCTCTCTTTAAATGTGAAAAATTAGAAAACTATATATAGAAAAATAGGTTTGACGGCGTCAAGAAGAAACATGTGACGCCGTCACCTCGCCGCCAAAACTCTCCTCGGACTGCCTAGATCTACTTCTGACGCCGTCAAGCGTTATACACTTCCAGGCCGTTATGACTCTTTTACTCTTGACGCCCTTCCTACGTGACGCCGTCAAAACTCTACTGGGTCGTCATGGAAATTCATGAAATTTGCTCTTGACGCCGTCAAGGATTTTCTCTTGACGCCGTCACCTACTGTTCCCAGGATGGAAAATTAAGACTTTGGCGTTTTCTTCACTTTTATGCTCCAAAAACGTCCGAATTGCTTCCTTTTCCAGATTTCTCTCCCAAAGTACCTAAAATCACAAAAGGAACGATTTAGGGCAATATTTGATCAAATAAATTCGGATTCGGGCTTAAATGACCCCCTAAAAACGGATCATTTTTCGCCTCATCATATACCCTTACACTTGAGATTTGCTTGTCCTCAAGCAAATGCGCTTTTATTCTACTCAAAATACAAGTTAGGGGTCATTTAACACTAATATAAAAGTAATTACAACAAATAATCATTCCACTAAAGACCAATAGACAAGCACGGAGGTCATACACAAGCACCTCACAAATAGTGTTTGGATACTCACATCTCTCGGGTGTAATAAAGTGTAAATTACAATATGGAAACGGAAGATATCTCTCACTACCTGTCATAGCAAAATAAATTACCATAGGCTTGGGAAAGGATCAAACCTCCACCACATGGCGTAAGCACCTAGGATAAACTATCAAAGAGGTATTTTAAAGTGTTGTAACGTTAGGTATAGGGATATGAAATACACGGTTTTGTTGGATAAAGGAAGTTTTACTGGTGGCGAGCTAACAATCTTGGTTAATTACATATACAATGTGGCGTTGCTAAGCCAAGACTAGACTCGACTTAAGCTAATAAATGAAAAATAAAAAAAACATAAAATGAACATAGAATAAAAAGGGGATGGTAGTCCGTATGTTTTTTCTCTTTTTCTTTTTCTATTTTTTTTTCTTTTTCTTTTTTTCTTGTTTTTTCGATTTTTTTTTTTTTTTTTTTTTTTTTTTTATACATTCTTACCCTACCATCTAAAATAATACATCATAGGGAATGAACATTTCCCTTACACTTGAATTTTTACATACTTTACATTAAACTATTCTAATGACTCGAATTAAGAAAATCAAAACACTTGGAGCACTTTTAAGATTAACGTACATATGGGGGTAATAAATGATGTTCTTCCCCATTACTCCATAAAATAAGTACTTTACCCATGAGTCCCAATCGTCCCAAAACAATATGTACAAGGATATGACTCGACTTAGCAACCATGTAATCAATTAGATAGTTAACTTAGGGTTTAACAAATAACAATAATGCACTAAAAATGAGCGCATACACGGAAGGCTAAGGCGATTTGGTTGTACATTTAAGTGGGGTGTAACAAATTATTCCTTTAAGTAAAATGCTTAAAGTTAGAAACGAAAAGATAGGCTCGGAGGGGTGTACTAGGGGTATCGTGTACTAAAAATGAGTACAACGCTAAGGGTGTGGGAAAAATTAGTTGACTTAACTAGCCATGTAATATGACTTAAATGGTCAAGTAATTATAATACGGGTTTAACACAAGGGTAATCCTAATGCCTCTTATCATGTAGTAAATCCTACCACACGAATGTAGTCTCACTAGCGGTCTCGGGATGCATCACTAACGCAAGTTCTAGAATCTAAATGCTACCGGTACACTCATAAGCACTAATAGTAAATGCTTTTCCTATCAAATCTAAAGGCGAACCTCACATTTTTGGGTGGAAAATTTTTCTGAATATACGGTTATGTGCTAGTCATACAATCTCCTATCCATGAGACGCTTGCTATGGCTAAAGCTTCACTCCTAAATGTTGTAAAAAATTTTAAATTTGGCGCAAAAATTGCACTAACAAGTATTTCTCATAGTTTTATTACACATCTACCATTAAACAAAACAAACTCAAGCGAAAGTGCATATGTAAGGTATCATCTTTTTACCTTCCCTTTACACTTAAGATGAACATTGTCCCCAATGTTCAAGTAAAGAATGTAAAAGTGAAAAAGTAAAGAGAATGAAATCAAATACTCCCCTGATTCGCTCGGTATGGATAATAGGATGACCAGGTTAAATCTTCCTCCAAGAAAATGAACAATCAAAGCTTCCCTTCCAGAATATAAATCATCTTCTTGTCATACATAACCTGTAAAACCTGACAAAATTGACAAGACAACCTCGCGTAAAATCGGCGGCATCCTATATAAGTTTCTAAATCCTAGAAAGCAAGATAAGATATAATGCTTGTGGAATGAAGTTTGCAGATCTCCTGGAGATTATAAAACTTAATAATTCACAAAAACCATAAGACTCCGTTAGAAAAACAAAACTGGTAAAATTTCCAGATTTTAACTCCTGACGCCATCAAGAGTAAAACCCTGACGCCGTCAGAATGGACCTGCAGAAATTCTTATGTTAAGTTTCCGGAAAATTTCTGGAAAAACTTGGTCCTACTTCCTGGAAAATCCTGCAAAACTTCATTATGACTCAATACAAGCATTTGACTCTAACAAATACGAATATACATGTTCATTTATTATTGTGGAGAATCATGATCGGTTTGTTTCTTAAAAACATATTTGGGGTTTCCCCTTACACTTATCTTTTGCAAAAATACTTCTAGGTGGAGTTAAGACTAGGCCAAAACAACAAAGTAAAGTATTTCCACTATTTAATTTAGAAACATGATCTACCAACAATAAAAATAAAGCATGCATACGGAAGCAAATAACAATCAAACAAATAAAATCACACAAAACATGGGTTGCCTCCCAAGAAGCGCTTTTCTTTATTTACGAGTCTTGTAGCTAGACTCAAGGTCATGGGTTACTACGTGATACGGGTGAGCTCCTCGTTGAGGATATCTTTGGGATCAAACTTAGGTTTCAACTTTCTATCGGTTTCCTTAGTATGGTATGACCTTTCAAACTTTTCTCCATCCGGATCATACAAGGTCATTCTAATATGCCATGACCCGTCACCTTCTTTAGGTGGCTTGTCCCACCTCCATTTACACTTGTCTCCCTCTCTTTTCCATTTATTCCTCTCTATGTTGATGGGCATTACGCTTAATAACTCAATCATCTTCCTAAAGACTAACGGGTCCTCAAAGGGGTCTAGCTCTTCATCTCTAGCTATGAGTTGTTCTACCAAATGTGTCTTTTCAACGAAATCTTTCTCTAGATAAAATGGGCATTGAGGTCCTATAAAGTTCCTTTCTATCCAAGGTCCATATCTAGATGGTTTCCTATTCATCTCTACCCAATGCGGTGTCGGTTCATCATCACAATCATAACTATGTTTCTTTACATCGTACACTGACCAAGTATCGCCTTCACCTACCGCTATCTTGGATTCCTTGCAATCTATCATGGCGCTAGCGGTTGCTAAAAATCCTCTTCCTACCAATAATGGGCATGTAGTGTCACTAACCATGTCTAGGACATGAAAATCCGCTAATATAGTTAACTTTCCTACGTGAACAACTACATCCTTAATCATTCCAACCGGGTGGGCAATACGCCCATCCGCTAGCCCTATCAATACCTCCGTTTCTTCTAACTTTCCTAGCTTAAGAGCGGTGAATAAGGACAAGGGAATCAAGTTGAGGCTTGACCCTAAATCGGCTAGTGTGTCGAAAGCTTCGGATCTTCCTATCTTACAAGGCAAAACAAATATACCCGGATCATCAAGCTTTTTAGGCAACTTGTTTTGAACGAAGGCGGTCCCATTTTTACCTAGCTTACACTTCTCATATTTTTCTAGGAGGGCACTATAGTAAGGAGCACGCGCTAAGACATCAATGACGGGGCGTTCAAGGTGAAGCTCTTTGAATTCATCGTCAAGGTCTTGCGTAAGAGGTGTTTCAACTATGCTTTTGACCGGCTCTATAGTGGGTGTTTTATTTGATTGGTCCTTTTGGGGAACTTGGTTTTGTTTGAAACACGTGCTCGTTGATTTAACCGAGTAGTATTGTGGACACGAAGTGGGTGACGAAACTGAGGATATGGAATTAACGGTTAGTTTCGGATTCTTGACCGTGTTGCTTGGGAGTGCTCCCATTTCTTGGTCATTGAGAACTTTCAACAATGCATCAATTCTAGTGGTCATCTCGCTTTGCTTTTGTTTGAAATCGGCTTCAAACTTAGATATGCGAGCTTCTTGAGATGCCATGAATTTTGACATCAATCCTTCAAGATTGTTGGTACTACCATAGTTGTTAGAAGGATTGTTGTTGAAAGTACGGTTGGATGGTGGACCGTTTGGTTGGTAACGATTAGGCGGATTGGAAGAATTGGTTTGATTTTGTTTCCACCTAAGGTTTGGGTGATTTTTCCATGAGGGGTTGTATGAATCACCGTAGGTGTTTGGCTCGGGCTTGAAAGTGTACCACTTATCTTCCGCTTCGTCGATACGCGTGGATGCGTAGTCCGCAAAAGCTGTTCCGGGGAGTTCCACACAATCACGAGTGTCATAGGGACCACTACATAATTCGCATGAAGAAGTGATTTTGTTCACTTGGCTTGAAGGCTTAGGAGCTTCGTAAGATTTCATGAGAAACTTGACTTGGTCCTCAAGTTCCATGATCCTACGGTTGGGAGTGCTAGAATTGTTCGAAGGCAAAGATATTGCCTTGACCGTTTTGTTCAAGTCACGGGGATCATTCCAACTTTCGTTGTCATAGAGAGCAAGATCTTCTATGAGTTCCCATGATTGTTCCGCACTAAGATCACGTAGCTTACCACCGGCCGATTGGTCAACGGCTCGCCTCGTGGAGATGTCGATATGGTCATAAAAAATTTGGACTTGGAGCCAAAGATCTATGCCATGATGAGGGACTTTTTGTAGTAAGTCCTTGAAACGAGTCCATGCTTCATAAAGAGATTCATTTTGACGTTGTTGGAACATCAAGATGTCATTTCTAAGCTTAGTAGTTCTCCCCGGTGGGAAAAATTGAGCAAGGAAACGAGTGGTGAGATCATCCCATGTGGTGATGGATCCCGCGGGTAAACGCTCAAGCCATTGACTAGCTTGATCCCGTAGAGAGAATTGGAATAGGCGTAAACGGGTAGTCTCTCTAGTTGCAACATCTAGGTCTATGGAATCTACGATTTTGAGAAAGTCCTTAAGATGTTGGTTTGGATCTTCGAAACGAAGTCCATGGAATGCACATCCGCTTTGCACCAACCGGATGGTGTCGGATCGCAAGGGGGTCACATTGGCTCTGGTGAGCTCAATGGTGTTTCGGTAGCCTTGGTGGCTAGGTCGGGAATATTCTCCTAAGGTTCGGGGCCTAAGGGGTTCTAATGGTGGGTTTTGTTGTGGTGGGATGACGGGTTCAAAGATGTTACCACCTTCCATGATGTCGGATGGTAAAGAGTTACGAACAAAGGCACGAAGAAATAAGATAGACTAAAGAAGACCTAAAAATAAAAACAAAATCTTACTAGAAAGGAATCTAGCAAGTAGACCTAATAAAAAGAAATTCTAACCTAGACAATAACTATTCCCCGGGCTGCGGCGCCAAAAACTTGATGCGTGGGAATCGCAACAGGCTTTACCTCTCGAGGGATCTCGAGAAGCTTACAACCCCCACCAGGCAGTGTACCTGATCGTTGTAGTATAGTATAGTGACAAGTACCGGGGGATTGATCGTTCAGCTTAGGAATAGTGTCGCTAGGATTAGAAAGCCTAAATACTAGTTCTAAAGATGAGGGATGATTATTTTTGTATTTTTATATTTTATGGAAAGCAAGTAAAAATCTCGGGTTTTGGAAGAGTGGGCGGAATTAGTTGCTATTCAACTAACCCAATACTAAGATGCAATCAAAATAAAATACTAGAAAATGAAAATAAACTAATTTATACTAAGGTTGTGAGCAGTAATTGGAGAAAATGTGTTTACTTAGATTTCACTACTCCATAGATATCGTTTACACGTTAATTACTTGTTATAATTGCATGGATGACGGATCGTATTCCTTAATACCATTCATGGGGTGGCACACATAACTCCCCAATTCTATGAGCTCTTATCTCCTCCTACACCATGCCCAGCACAACTATAGGGATTATAAACAGTGGCTCATGCATTAAATACAACCAATAAAGACCTAGTGCGCATTGGTTCATGTTTCTTATGACGTTCAAGCATGTTACCAATTGGAGATCTGCCAGTTTTCTTAAGCCTAACATATAAATCATTCATCCACAACAAGAATAAACAAGTAATCAACACATAATCAATATCTAGGTTTCATTAGATCTAAGCAAACACAAAGGAGATCTAGCCTAGCATGATAGAATTAAGATAAGAACATGATATAGACAACCAACACATAGACATATTGATTGAATTAGAAGAACACTTATCTTGATTAATCATGCAAGGTATCAAGGGGTTGGAACCCTTGAAAAACCTGTAAAGTTACACCAAAATCGTACTTAGGGTTTCTCCCAAAACTTCTCTCTTTAAATGTGAAAAATTAGAAAACTATATATAGAAAAATAGGTTTGACGGCGTCAAGAAGAAACATGTGACGCCGTCACCTCGCCGCCAAAACTCTCCTCGGACTGCCTAGATCTACTTCTGACGCCGTCAAGCGTTATACACTTCCAGGCCGTCATGACTCTTTTACTCTTGACGCCCTTCCTACGTGACGCCGTCAAAACTCTACTGGGTTGTCACGGAAATTCATGAAATTTGCTCTTGACGCCGTCACCTACTGTTCCCAGCATGGAAAATTAAGACTTTGGCGTTTTCTTCACTTTTATGCTCCAAAAACGTCCGAATTGCTTCCTTTTCCAGATTTCTCTCCCAAAGTACCTAAAATCACAAAAGGAACGATTTAGGGCAATATTTGATCAAATAAATTCAGATTCGGGCTTAAATGACCCCCTAAAAACGGATCATTTTTCGTCTCATCACTTTGTTGAACCAAAATTTCATTTTCATTAAGAGCGAAAATTTCTTTCATATCTTTAACTTCTTTTTGGAGTTCCTGTTCCCAACGAGTAGCACAATAACGCAAATTATGAACTAAAGGCAGAATTTGTTTTTGAAAAATGTCTCGCTTTTCCCGCTCGTAAGCTGATTGAAAAGTATGAATTTTAATTTTCGAATGTTGTTCAATGACGTTTTCCAAAGTATCGATGCCTTTCATGAATGTTTGAAAACAGTCTAAAACTTTACAGCATGTAGGTAATGGTGTCACATGACCAGAAGAAGGTAATGGACCATTTACTTGTGCCACGGGTTTGACAGGAGCTCCATCGGAAGATGAAACGTAAGACTCAGTAACATACCATGATTTCTCAGGTATTTCTCTTGATGGAACAAAAGATTTTGAAATGTGAGGAGCTTTTGAGTAATCATATGGTTTGCAAAATTCAACATGACTCATTTTTGATCGACTCTTCTCTTCAAGTTCGTATTCTTCCTCAGTATCATGTACAATAACACGCACAACATTATTATCCATCAATTGGTCCATACTATACAGCTTAGGATTTGTTTTGAACACAGTGCGAAGAAAAGAGGATCTGTAATCGCCGAGGCCAAAACCTTTACCTGGTCTTGGTTTTAAAGAAAACTTTTGAATTTTCGTTACAGATTCCCCATGTTTATAAACGATGTTTTGAAAAGCTTTAATTTGACTTTCGAGAGCGATATTATCATCAAGTAAAGAATTTTCTTTTTCTCGTTTTTGCACTTTATGTTCATAAAATTCCTGTTTGCAAGTTATCACCTCTTTTCGTGTTTTTGAAAGTTCCTATTGGAGTTGAACAACTTGTTTTTGAAGATCATGTTTTTCATGTTCTAGTTTGGAAACGATTTTACCGTTTGACTCAACAATGTCATACATTTGCTTTTGAAGATTTTGTTCATTGACATATGATTCTTGAAATGACTTTTCAAAGCTTTGTTCACGATGAATGACATATTGAAAGTTTGAAAGTTGCTTTTTATAACATTCAATGTCCTTTTTTAAATTGGCATTTTCTTTCAAAACTTTAGTTTGCTCGTCCGTTATGTGATTAGAAAGAAGTTGATTATTAATTTGTTTGGCCGTAACTGTACAGTCAGGAGCTGGATCAGAAGGAGGTTCATGTTGTTCACTAAAGTCATTTTCGTTTTGCTCAAGAGGATCATCAAATGAGACGACAGTGTCATCATCAAATATAACAACTGTGTTTAATTGTTCATCCTCTTGAGAAGAAAAAAATGTTTCAGAAGGAACAACTTGCGCCTGATCTGATTCAGAAACAGAGGGTGATGCATTAAATTGTATGGAGCTTGTGGTTAGGTCATTTACCTGAGACAAGCCATCAGTGGAGAACACTCGGCCTGAATCATTCAACTGATGTTCCTGCATGTTGGCCATAAGCATCACAGCTGCATTGGCTTCAAGATCTTCCATTTCATCATCGTTGTAAGCATTAGCAAAGAAACTGTTCTCATGAGCATTGAAAGTTCCTTCCTTTTCATCTTTGAGAGCCATAAGTAATGCCTGCTTGTGAAACTGACTACCTTTTCTTGGGTGAGGGCATGCAGTTGCAATATGACCTTTTTCGTTGCAGTTGTAGCACCATATCGCATTCCCAGAGACTGTGTTGTTACTAGCAGCATTGTCATTACTTCGCTGAGGAGCACCTGGATTGTTTTTGAATCCCCCATTGTTGTTGACTCTTTGTCCATATCCAGAATTTCCAGTATACCCACCTGAACGTCCTGAATTACGAATCTGAATCTCAACTCGACCATCTTGAATGACAGCTTGGTTTCTTGTATTTGATGAAGAACGAAGACGGTTGTTGGTTTTGTTGGAGAATTTGCTAAAAGCACGAGCAACAAGAGCAAGTCCTTGATTCAACGTATTGACGTCATCATCATCATCTTCAATCTGATTAGAGTAATACATGCTATCATTGTTGTCATATGGAGCAAGTTGATTAGAAGCGTGTAGAGAAGTGGGAGGTTGCTAGTGACTGAAATAATTCTGTTCCTGATCATAAGCATGATTAGACATCGGAGGATGTGAAGTAGGAGTTTGAGCAACGAGTGCAAGGGGATTAGAAGTAGGTGGTGATGTATATCCTCCTCGGGCGAGTTTGTCTTTTTCAACTTCAGACTCATAATGCTTTAGATAGTCGTACAACTAACCATATGGATCCCTGTGAAGATTTTTAGCTTGTCTCACAAATGTCACATACTTTTGCCACTCGGGACCCAGACTACTAACAAACTTTGTGTTGGGATCATACTTTTGTATTTTTTGTCAAGTCTTGGTCATTACCTTTTGTAATAGGTTGCTTAGTTATTTATCTCATTATGTTTTATGTTACAAGGCTTATGTACTAAAGTCCAATGGGCTTGAAAGCCCACGTTTAAGTATGATGAGGGAGGAAGGGAATGTTTCCCTACTCCTCCCTTATAAATATCAAGCTTATGTAAACATTTTAGTTGTTGGCTATTTGAATACATTAAGGAAACTCTTGCAAATTATCTTCTCTCATTTCTTATAATCAACCATCTCTCATTCTCATCTCATTTCTCATACTTGTGTTTACAAAATGGTGACCTAACAAGTGGTATCATTCGCCTAATAGAGATTGAAGTGTGTTTCTTGGATTTAACGTGGGGTTTAAGGTGTTATTTTGCTTCTTTTTGCATTTTTCTTTGTTTCTTTCACTCAAATCTTGAAGCTTGGACAAGTTTCAAGGTTGATATAGTGATTTGAAGCTTAGTTTTTTGCATCAAGTTTTGATTTTTAAGGCTTTTATCTCATGTTTTTATAGTTTCTTAAGATTTGATAGCTTCTTTGATATTGGAAAACTAGTTTTTGGTAGCAAAATCTTTCATTATAAGTGTTTTTCTAAGTATTGGTGAAGTTATTTGATCAAAAGTACCTTATTTCTAAGCATTTTTCTTCAAAAATTTGAGATTTTTCAAGCTACTGACCTCCTTACGCGTAACTTACGTGAACAGTACGATTCAAAAGCTGTCAACAGTACTTTTTGTCCCTTCTACGCATAAGATTTGGTCAAAACCCTTTTCCTACGCGTAACTAAAGTCAAAACCCTCTTTCTACGCTTAACTTGGAAGTCTACGCCTAAATCCTACGCGTAAGTCTATTTCCTACGCCTAAGTCCTACGCTGAAGTCAAATCCTACGCATAAGTTACCTTTTCTACGCAGAAGTTCTTATCTTACGCATAAGAGTTCATCTTACGCGTAAGTTGCCAGAATCTACGCTTAAGTTTCATCAAAGGTCTTCTCCTTGTGTTACGGTGACTCAGTACTTCCCTAGCTTGGATAAGTTAGTAGAATACTTCGACTTCGGATATCTTTCAAGCTTGGATAAGTTTGGAAGATTTGTTTGGTTGTTTAACCTTACGCATAAGTCTAAACTTACGCATAAGCCTAAGCTTACGCGTAAAGAGGAAACTTACGCATAAACTCATTGTTTACGCATAAACAACTCTTTACGCATAACCTAAAGTTTACGCGTAAGATTATTGTTAAGCGTAAGAATTCAACTTATCCCAGGGATTTTGAACTTAAACAAAGAAACGTGCATTTCAATCTGCTACAAAAGATCCATTACTACACAAGTGTTCAAAGATGTCTCAACCACCACATTACTACTTCTCTAATCCTCAGCAACAACATCAGCAGTATCAGCAACAACAATACCATCAGCAACAATCATATCAAAAACCTTCACAATCACACTTTCATCAACAACCGTTTAATCCACAACCACAATATCTCATGATGCAACAACATCAAATCATTCCTCAACAACAACCATATCAAATGTCACAACAAAACAATCAGTATTCCTCCAAACAACCTCACTGGTTTGATAGAATGTGTGAAGTTATTACAACTCAACAATCCAGACATGAGGCAGGATCACTTGAAACACCTCCAATGCTAACACCTGGGAAATATGTTCAATGGTCAAGTCGATTCTTACGATTTCTTGAACTAAAGAAACCTCATGGGAAATTCTTGAAATAAGTGATACTTGAAGGACCATTTGAGTGGCCAACAAGATTTGAAATTGGTGATCCAACTGCTGATCCTCCACGTCCTCCTGGTGATAGACCTCTTCCAGAATCTTAACTCACAGAAGAACAGAAATTACATCGTGAAGCTGATGAGTATGCAATGGCTTATATACTTCAAGGTATACCTAATCCAATTTATCGAAGTGTCGATGCTCAGAAAACAGCCAAAGCTATGTGGGAACATGTTCATCTCCTTATGGAAGGCACTCAATTGAACAAAGATGATATGGAATCCAAACTCTACATGGAATACACTGACATCACAATTGAACCAGGAGAGTCACTTGAATCCTACTATCATCGTTTCACAAATGTGGTCCACAGTACCAAGGATCGCAGTGAACTCCAAATTCGTTGGTAGTCTTGGCCCGGATTGGCATAAATATGTGACATTTGTTCATCAAACCAAAAATCTTCATGATGCGTTTGTTGTATGATTTTCTGAAACACCATGAACCTGAAGTTGAAAAAGATCGAGCTCTACAAGGAGGATACACACCAACACCAACACCAAATTCTTTGGCACTCGTAGCTCAATCTCCCTATGCTCCACCACCTATGTCTAATCATGCATATGTTCAAGAGCAAAACTACTTCAGTTATCCACAATCTTCTACCTCGAACCAAATGGTCCCTTATGATTCATCTCCACATAATACTTCTACTCAACTTGTTCCATTAAACAACAATGATGCAGTGTATTACTCCAACTCCAATGAAGATGACGATGATGACTTTAATACGTTGAATCAGGGACTTGCTCTTATTGCTCGTGCTTTCAGCAAATTCTCCAACAAAACAAACAACCGTCAACGTTCATCTTCTAACACAAGGAATCAAGCTGTTGTCAATGATGGAAGGGTAGAAATTCAGAATCGTAACTTTGGTCTATCTGGTTCAGGAAGTTCTTCAGGAAATTTTGGGAATGGTCAGAGGTTTAATAACAATGGGGGGTTCAGGAACAACTCAGGCTCTTCTCAGCAAAGGTCTGACACTGTTACAACTAGGAACTCCAACTCAGGGAATGCAGTGTGGTGCTATAATTGAAATGAACAAGGTCATATAGCGACAGCATGTCCCAAACCGAGAACTCAGGGAAGTAAGTTTCACAAGCAGGCATTACTCATGGCTCTTCAAGATGAAAAAGATGGACATTTCCCTGAACAAGATAACAACTTCATGGCAAATGTGCACAATGATGCTGACATGGAAGATCTGGAAGCCAATGTAGCTGTGATGCTTATGGCCAACATGCATGAACTTCAGTTTAATGATTCAGGTCCAGTGTATGACACTGACGGCTTGTCTCAGGTACATGACCAAAAAGCATGCCTAATACATGAAATAGCCTCACCCTCTGCTTCTGAATCAGATATGGCGCAAGTTGTTCCATCAAAATCATCTTCATCTTCTCAAACAGATGAACAAATAAGCACAGTTGTCATATTTGATGATGACACAGTTGTTTCATTTGATGATCCTATTGAGAATGATAAACATGATCATTTAGAACAACATGAACCATCATTTGATCCAGACCCTGACCTCATATTGTTATCTAAACAACTGAATGCTTAGCAATTGCAAATCATAAAATGCAACGAGAAAAACAAAGCTTTAAAAGAAACAAATGAGTCTCTTACAAGAGATATTGAGTGTTATAAAATTCAACTTTCAAATCAGGAAGACAAGATTAAACATGCAAAAAGTTTTGAAAAAGCTTTTCAAGATTCTTACAACAAAGAACAAGATCTTCAACACAAAATGCAAGATTTAATTGAGTCAAACGGAAAGTTGATTTCGAAACTCGAAAGTGAAAAGTGTGAACTGAAAATGCAAGTTGAACGTCTTCAAACAGTACTTTCAAAAACAGAAACAGAATTGTCAAGTTGTAAAAAGGATTTTTGTGAACATAAAATACGAAAAAGGAAGTATATAGATGACTTACTCGGTGAGATTGTTGATCTTGAAAAACAACTCAAAGAATTTCATAACATTGTTTACAAACACGGGAACTCTGTCACAACGATTCAGAAATTTACTTTAAAACCGAGACCCGATAAAGGATTTGCACTTGGCGATTACAATTCAATGTTTCTTCACACATCATTCAAAGAAATTCCTAAAATTTACAGTATGGACCATTTGCTTGATAATACGATTGTGCGTGCTGTTGTTTTTGATACTGAAGAAGATGAAGAACTTGAAGCCGAGAGTCGATCAAAAATGAGTTATGTTCAATATTAGACACCATATGATTATTCACAAGCTCCTCATATTTCTAAATCTTTTGTTCCTCAAAAGGAATTACCTGAGAAATCATGGTATGTCACTGAGTCATATGTTTCATCCTCTAATGCGGCCCCCGTCCAAACTGTAGCACAAATAAATGGTCCTTTACCATCATCCGGTGAACTTACACCTTTACCGAAAAGTTGTCGTGTCTTAAATTATTTCAAAACTTTTATGGAAGACATCGAAATTTTGGAGGAAACAATTGAACGTAATTCTGAAATAAAAATTGAAACTTTTCAATCCGCTTACGAGCGAGAAAAGATAGATATTTTTCAAAAACAAATGTTGCCAATTGTCAAACACCTCCGTCTCTGTGCTACACGTTGGGATCAGGAACTTCAAAACGAGGTCAAAAATATGATAAACGTTTTCAACTCTACTGAAAATGAGATTTTGGTTCAAAAGCAAAGAAATAGAATTTTAAAGAATGATACTGATCGACTCTTGGAACAAGTTCTCAATGCTGATATTTTGTCTGTTATCATGAATGATCTCTATAAATCTGGTACTTCTATGCTTATGGATGATCTTTGTGTTGATAATAACTTGTTAAATGTGGAAATCGAGACACTTAAACATGATAATGATAAGCTGAGAATACAAAATGATGATGTGACAAAACAATTTTCTAAAGAAATTTATCAACTCAAACAAAGGCTTGAATGGTGTCAAGCTCAAAGTCTTGAAATGGAATTGAAACTTCAAAGTCAAAATATTTCAAACTCTTGTCAGCTTTGCAAAAACAATGAGTCTTTCAAAAGTCTGTGTCTCAAATACGAGAAAGAAATTGCAGATTTAAAAATTGAAAACGTTGCATATCAACAAAACCACGAAGACATCAAATATTGCAATGGTGTACTTGAGTCAAATATTCAGGATAAGAATCACATCATCATTGATTTGAAAGAGAAAATCAAGATACTCCAAAAAGGAAAGTTTGTTGACACCACGGTGATAGCACCAGGATTGTATCAATTAGACAAAACTGCTAAAGGAAATGTTGTTCAAAATACTAATGTTGATAACTCCACTTCTACAGGACTAGTCTCCACTAATAGCGTTAGCAGACCCAAGCAAAAAAGTAAAAAGAAGAATAGGCTCTGGCAACGTAAAAGAGGATCACTAGAAGCTCAAGAAGTAGAAGATCAACTTAGGAATTTGAATAAAACTCATGTTGCATCAGATTTAGATTCTAATCTGGCAAATTGTAATCAAAATCTAAATGTAACGAATGATGAACCTTTGAATGTTTTGAATATTAATGCATCTTGTGTGTTTTGTCGTAAAAGCGTATCATCTGGTGATCATACAAAATGTATAGCTAATTCTCTTCTGAATCATCATAAGAAACGTAGGACACGCATTCCTCCTAGGCCCACTACTGCCTCTAAGTCTAACTTAGGAAAGCCGCCTTCTACGGTTTCTAATGAAGTTGAAGTTACCCCCGTAAGTGCCGAGAACATATCTAGGAATAAGCCAACGACTAGTGAATTCACCATTAAGAAAGCAAGAACTAGTTGGAATTGGCAACGTTGGTTACAACACAAACCATACTTTAAATGGATTCCTAAATTGATGAATACATGTGTTTCTAACCAACAGGAACCCGCACTTTCTTTGGGTTCCACCCTTACTTCTGTTCCATCCGTGTCGTCTTCTTGTGATGCAGGTGGTACAGATTGTTCTCTGGATTGTTGATAGCGAATGCACCCGACATATGACAGGAATCTCAAACTGTTACACAACTTTGTTTCAAAGTTCATTGGCACTGTCAGATTTGGGAATGATCATTACGCTTTAATCATGGGATATGGTGACTATATCAGTGGGAACATTGAAATCAGTCGTGTTTATTATGTGGAAGGCCTTGGACACAACCTTTTCTCTGTTGGTCAATTTTGTGATGGGGATCTAGAAGTTGCATTTCATGAGAAAACTTGCTATGTTCGTGACTTACAAGGAAACGATCTAATGTCTGTCTCACGTAGTTCTAATCTTTATACAATATCAATGTCAGATATGATTGCTACATCTCCGATATGTCTTCTCTCCAAAGCGGAATCGACTAAATCTTGGTTATGGCACAAACGTCTTTCGCACTTGAATTTCAAAACTATGACTGATCTTGCTCGTCACAAACTTGTTGATGGATTTCCACGATTCCGTTTTACCAAGGATCACTTATGTTCAGCCTGTGAACAAGGAAAAAGTACTCGGGCTCATTTTCCCTCTAAACCTGAGAACAGTACGAATCATGTTTTACAATTGCTTCATATGGATTTGTGTGGATCGATGCGTGTTCAAAGTATCAACGGTAAACGCTACATTCTTGTAATTGTGGATGATTACTCAAGATGGACTTGGGTTTATTTTTTACGAAGTAAAGATCAAGCTCCTTCAATGATCATCACCTTTCTCACTAAAATTCAAGTTCAGTTACGCAATATGGTACGAACAGTCAGAACTGACAATGGAACTGAATTTAAGAATCAAACACTTCGGTCATATTTTGAGAAAGTGGGAATTGAACATCAAACATCTATTCCTAGAAGCCCAGAATAGAATGGAGTTGTTGAAAGACGCAACAGGACGTTAGTGGAAGCTGCTAGAACTATGTTGATTAATGCTCAATTACCAGATTACTTATGGGCGGAAGCTGTTTCAACCGCATGTTATACTCAAAACCGTTGCATGATAACAAAACGCCATCGCAAAACACCTTATCAAATTGTTCACAAAAGAAAACCGAATATCAATTACTTTCATGTAATTGGAGCACTTTGTTATCCGAAAAATGATCGTGATGATTTAGGTAAACTTAAAGCAAAGGCTGACATCGGAGTGTTCGTTGGATACTGTGAAAATTCTAAAGGTTTTCGGATATGGAATCGTCAAACAAGAGAAATTCAAGAAACCATTCACGCTAATTTTGATGAACTCACACAAATGGCTTCTGAGCAACACAGCTTAGGACCCGAATTCAACCGTCTTAACTCTCCGGACTCTTCGGCTGAACCATTGCCACTCAACAACAAAGAATTGGAAACCTTGTTTGATGATACAATTGAATACCGGTCTACTGAGGTCTCACCTAATTCCACTGCTCAACCTGACAATATTCCAGTATCTGACGCACCTCAACAAACTACAACAACTGTTGAGAGAGACGGTCCTCCAATTGCATCACCATCTACAGTAGAACAAACTGTTTCTAACTCCCGCCAATCAGCTGAAGATCCAACACCACAATCAGTTCCACAACCTACAGAGCATGATCCTGATGCATTCTTTAACCCGTTTGCATCGGCTCCTAACTTTCCTGATATAGCTGAGTCGTCTACACGCAATTTGGATCCTGCTAACATGCGAGATACTTATCAACTACACCCTTCGACACACAAATGGACTCGAGACCATCCACTAGTTCATATTATTGGCCATCCAGATGCACCTGTTATGACAAGACAACGACTCCACACTGATGGAGAAACTTGTATCTATGCACTCACAGTTTGTCACGAAGAACCTAAGAATATTAAAGAAGCAATGACTTATGACAACTGGATTGAATCTATGCAAGAGGAATTTCAGCAATTCATAAGATTAGAAGTCTGGGAATTAGCTAAAAGACCTGACGGAGTCTTTGTCATCGGGTTAAAATGGATCTGGAAGAATAAGCTAGATGCTGAAGGAACTGTCATACGTAAAAAATCACGCCTGGTAGCGAAAGGATACTCCCAACTGGAAGGACTTGATTTTGCTGAATCCTTTGCTCCAGTGGCTAGACATGAAGCTGTTCGGATCTTTTTGGCCTATGCTGCACACAGGAACATGGTTGTTTACCAAATGGACGTGAAAACAACATTTCTTAATGGAGAACTCCGTGAAGAAGTTTATGTAAGCCAACCAGACGGCTTCGTTGATCCTGAGCGTCCTAATCATGTTTACCGACTCAAAAAGGCACTCTACGGACTTAAGCAAGCCCCACGGGCGTGGTATGACAAACTGTCCACTTTCTTGCTGGCCAACAAATTTTCTAAAGGTTCGGTGGATCCAACACTATTTACAAAAACCTATGGGGAGGACTTACTTGTTGTTCAAATATATGTCGATGACATTATTTTTGCCTCAACAAAAAGAAGTTACTCTAATGATTTTGCAAAATTAATGAAAGATAACTTTGAAATGTCCATGATGGGTGAACTTTCATTCTTTCTAGGACTACAAGTTCATCAATCACCCCGTGGAATTTTTATAAATCAGTCCAAATATGCTCTTGAAATTTTAAAGAAACATGGAATGATGACTTGTGATACTTATAATACACCAATGGGCTATACCACAAAACTAGATGCTGACTTACATGGGACTCCTGTTGACCCTACCAAATACCGCAGTATGATTGGGTCACTCATGTATCTCACAGCTAGTAGACCTGATATAGTATTTGCTGTCTACATGTGCTCTCGCTATCAGTCTAAACCAACTGAAAAACACCTCGGTGAGGTCAAAAGAATCCTTCGATACATAAAGGGAACCATTAACTTGGGAATCTGGTATCCGAAGGATTCTGGTTTTGAACTAATTGCTTTTTCAGATGCTGATCATGCAGGATGCTTAGACATACGCAAAAGTACATCTGGTGGATTACAGTTTCTCAGAGATAAACTTGTGTCATGGCAATCAAAGAAGCAGGACTGCACATCACTGTCGTCTACAGAATCTGAATATGTAGCTATGTCTGCTTGTTGTGCTCAAGTCATCTGGATGAGATCACAACTTAAGGATTATGGCTACTTGTTCAATAAGATTCCAATCTACTGTGATTCCAAAAGTGCCATTGCTATCTCCTGCAACACAGTTCATCACTGCAAATCCAAACACATTGATCTCCGATATCACTTCATCAAAGAGCATGTTTAAAAGGGTACCGTTGAACTATATTTTGTTGGGACTGAGTACCAATTGGCGGACTTACTTACCAAATCTTTAGCACCATCAAGGTTTGCTAGTCTAGTTCACCAAATTGGTATGCGATGTTTGACTCCAGATGATCTGGAAAAGTTTTTAAAACACAATTGATCGTCAAACATCAAAACTATCTTTGTATATAATTTTTTCAAAAACAAAATACAAAAATATAAAACCAATCAAAAAACACAAAAAGTTTTTTGTTAAAAAAAATGCAAGTATATACCACTCTTTTCAACACTATTTTTGTAAAATGTCTTCAATTATTAAAAACAAGTGTTGAGGGGGAGGAAAAGTAATTTTAAAAATTTCTCAAAATATTTACTATATACTTGCATTTTACCAAAAACATTACATTTTTTTATCAATAAGTGATGCTTCTAAAGTGTTTCGGGATACTCACCTTGACCATTATAATAAATTTTAAGATTTTTTAAGGCTACGGTCTAAGGTCGAGGGGGAGTATAATTCAACAAGTTGTTCTTGTCATAGCTTGGTGTAGTTAACGAAAGTTAAATGTGAGTATTAGTTTGGGCATTAAGTATGAATGTCACATAAGGTTAAGGGACTACATGTGTCAATACTTGAAACTAATAATAACCTTTGGTCAAAACTAAGATTGACCGGTCATTAACTGCACCTGCAAAAATTATTTACACTCATTTAAGATTTCACCAACCATCATCAACGACTCACAATCATTCAACTAATCCGAGCTTCTAATCTGTAAGTTGTAACATGTTTTGATCATCATTCTTAACAAGGGTTTTAAATTTTACTTTAATCCAATGGTTAATTTTGTCATAATCGTTAAAATCGATTTTGGGCTTTGCGTGGAAATTGAACTCGGTAACTTGTTGTGTTTGACGTTAAATTGGTTGATGGGATATGTTCTTAAGATGATAGCCAACATGTCTCTAATCCCTAATCATGCCCAGAAACACCAATTGATTGTGTTGTTATATGCCTAAGAACATGTTCATGTGGTTTAATTGTTTCAGAAACTAGCATTGTTCATGAATCATTGATTTAGGGTACGAACACACTAGCAGATTTGATTGGTTGATTTTGTGGTCAAAAGTTGTTATAATTTGGCACACTTGACCCTTAGGATGTATGTTTCATTTGTCCCAATCCAAAATTAACCCAGAATCATGTTTGAATATGTTTGTGATTTGGTGTTCATACGTCCTTACGCGTTAGTTTAATTTTAGACATGTTTACGCGTAAGATTGTGTGTCATAAGTGTGTTGGAACAAATATTGATCAGTGGTTGTGATTTTACACTTTCAGGAATCAAACAACTCGAAATTTCAAAAGGTGATTTGCGTCAAATACAAATCTACGCATAAGATGTTCATCCTACGCGTAAGATTGATTCTTACGCGTAAGATTCGACACGTTGAAAAACATTGTCTTGGATAAGACAATGTTTACGCATAAAAGATATTCTTACACATAAGTCTTGATCTTACGCATAAGTATTGAACTTACGCATAAGTCAAAACCTACGCATAAGTTATATCTTACGCATAAGGTTAATCCTTTGCATAAGCTCATATCTTACGCGTAAGATTGAGCCTACGCATAAGAATTACCTTACGCGTAACATATAAGGTTATGCGTAGCTTTTGCTCTTATGCCTAAATTCACCTCTTACGCATAAGTCATGTTATGCGTAGGTTTTCTAATGCGTAACATTGTCAAAGTCATGAAATTTTCTAAGTGTTGTAATATTTCCAATGTGTAATCTCTTGTTATGATAAACTCATGTTGTAACTAAATTGTTATAAGTTTCTACCATGTGTTAACTTCTAAGAACACAAGTTTGTCATATAACAAAAGTTTTCACACACACAAACTCCCACTGATCAATTCAAAATATGCACAATCTTGTAATTGAATGTCTGAGCTAACAAAGTAAATCATTGCCATGTTTGTGTTTGTTTATGATCAATTCAGATGGCATAACACAATGACATTCCATATGGACCAGAACCTGAACCAAAACTCTCATGGGAAGAAACCTTTCCCGAAGATTACACCAGGAAGATAGGAAAGAACAACTTACGAATCAACTTCAACAAAATCACATGCAATGAATCCTCATGCATTGTTGCAGTAGATGCTCTCCTATATCATCCCAACAAGCTCTTGTTCACTAAGTCAGCATCAGTGGCCTGCTTCTACATACACCAATTTTGGCATACACTTCAGCCAGACCTTGGGGAAGCTTCCTTCACTTGCATGCTTCATAACAGACAGGTTACTGTAGACATAGACACACTTAGGAATGTTCTTGGGTTACCTGAACTTGGCCCAGATGAAGAATATGATCAAGTACCTACCGAGGAAGAGCTGATAGAGTGGTTACGAGATATTGGCTATGATGAATCAGAAGAAGTTGTGACAAGACATTCTAGGGTTAACATCAGATTTCTTCCACAACCATGGAGAACCCTGTACATTCTGATTGCCAAGTCCTTATCTGGCAGAGACACTGGCCATGAACACCCCAAGCTCTAACACCTCAAACTCTTCTGGGCCGTGGCAAACGTCAAGAAAATTGATTATGCCAGCATTATCTGGGAAGACCTTATGTGGCACATTCAACACAAGACCACCAACATTCCATTTGTTCGTTTCACCAAACTACTCATTGAAAGCTTCCTGCGTGAGTATGACGATATTCCACAAAGACTTGATGATGAAGCCAAGCACACTTTCAGAAACGAGGAAACTCTCATAATTATCAAGAGACTTGACACCAGCACTCATAAACAAGGAAAAAAACTTCCCGATTGTCTCTTGAATGCCAAAGTGAAGCTTTGCAAGAACTACAAGTACTACCTTCAAGCTCTCGATGAAGACAAAGTAGGGTTCTTGGACGAAGTTGTTCTACCAAGGTAGCAAGACTGGGAGCTCCGGGAGTTCTACCAAGTCTACACAAAAGAAGAAGGGTACACTCAAGCGAAGAACTCCTGTCAAGAAACCTGCATCCATCCCTGAACCTGGGTGGTTTCCATCACCACTATCTTCTCCAAAACCGTCTAACTCTGAAACCGAGTCCGACGAAGGTCCAGTTTACAGGGAAGCCTATGCCAATATCAACGAGAATGTTAATCTTGAAGATATTGATGATAAAGACTTGACTTTCGAAGATTGGGATAAAGACATTGATGAATTTGCTGATAATGCTAAATACCCAGCAGATCTCAATCAAAGACCGTTCACTGAAGCAGAGACAAAATTAGAAGAAGAAAGGATCAGAAAAGAGAAGATGAAGGAACCAATGACGGCTGAACAAGAATCTGCTCACTCAAACATAGGCCTTTCAATTGAAGAAGAAAACGAAAGAGCTCTCAATTTGGGCATTCTCCACAGCAAGATAGATGCATTCCAAGCTGATCAACCTCCACCTCCTTTATTCTCTCAAACTGATGAAGCTGGCGGATCTAGCAGTATTCCTGAACCTACTACAGGAACAAATGCTGATTTGGTCATCTACACCCCCACAGTATCACCCACAGAAGTAGAAATGCTCAATGCTTCAGTAGCAGAAGAAGAGGAAGAGGAAGATCACATGGATACTGAGGCTCCACATCTGTTGACTATAGAAGAAATGGAGCTCAGAGAAAGGGCCCAAGAAGAAGAATTAAGGAAAAAGCAAGAAGCTGAAGAGGCTAGGCTTGAGGAGCTAGCACAAGCTAAACTGGAAGAAACAATTCGTATGGAGGAAAGCAGGAAGGCTGAAGAGGCAGCCAAGCTGGCAGAAGATAAGTTACGAAAAGAAGAAGAAGCCAAGCTTGTTGAAGATCTGAGGCTTATGGCAGAAGCAGCCAAATTAGCCGAAGAACAAAAACTTAAGGCCGAAGCTGACAAACTGGCAGAAGAACAAAGATTGATAGAGAAGCAACCAAAGCAAAGAATGTTGAACAACCCGAACCACAAAGAGGAGATGACAAAGACGTAACCACCAACATTGAATCCTCAAAATCATCTCCTCCAGCATCCAAATCAACCCATGACAAATCAATCAAGAAACCTACAAGTACCAAAGCCTCTGCTGCATCCAAGTTGATAAAGACAGCATTTAGAAGAGTACATGACAAGAAGAAAAACAAATTGGAAGATCAGGTTGCATCACTTGCAAGCCAAGTTGCTGAACTGACGAAGCTTAACACTAATGTCCAGGAGCTGCAAGAAAAGGTTGACACCTTCTTAGCAAAGGATGTGCAAGAGAACTTGGAAGCCACATTAGCTGCTCAAGCACATCAGTATATGGAACAACATTTAGTGGCTGAGTTGAAAGAACTGCTGGCTCCTATGAGAGATGAACTCACAAAGTTTGCAGAACAAGCAGTCAAGAAAGTGATCAGATCTACCTCGTTTACTCTTCGTGCTGACAAATCAACTTTACCACAACCGGGGTTATCTATGGATGAATTAGAAACCCAGCTCTTAGACAAATTGGCTAGCAAGTTCACATTATCACCTGAAGAAGCAAAAGTCCTGGAAGCTTTGAAAGCCAAGATGACTAAAGAGACCTGCAGCACTGAGGCCGAAAAACTAAAACGTCCAAGAGATGATGAAGATCAGGATCCTAACTCTCAGGCAAAGAAACAAAAGCAAGCCGAAGGACCCTCATCTCAACCAAAAGCACCGGTCATCCCTCCAACTACAACAACATCTTCACAACAACCCAAGGCATCTGGTTCGGCTCCCAAAGCACATGACCACTTCGAATACACAGGTGGTGATGAGATTCCTCAGCCCGATGAAGTACCAGAACCATCATCTAAGAAGAAGAAAGAAAGGAAACGTAAGCATCATCAGCACAAACCGGATACCTCATCAAAAGGCACAGAACCCAAGAAACTGAAAACCGTCCTCAAATGGCTAGACCAAGACGAAACTGCCGATTACTCCTGGTTTGAAAAGATGATTAATTCGCAACCGCCACTTGCAGACAATCAAGAACCTCAAGATGGTCGCACAGTGGAATACGCTCAGTTGATTCAGCATAAGTTTCAGATGAAAAAGATGAACAAGAAAGAGCTACGAAGAATCAAGAATGATGCGTTCAATCTTCTGAAAGATCGGTCTGCTAACTCCATCGAACTTGAGTACCATCTTGAAAATATTGCTCGAGCTATGTCAAGCAATATTGACTGGATCAATCCTGAATCTTACGTCGATCCAGTCACAAGGAAAACTGCACCATACATAACTGACTGGTCCAAACCACTACCGATGATTGGGAAGCCTAACGAACCAAAGATCCCTTACAAGTTCTTCTTCAACAATGACTTGGAATTTCTGCAACTCGGCAACAAGATTGAGAAGAAGTACGTCACATCACTTGCCTTTCTCCCTGCAGCTAGATATCTCAACAATGCCATCAAAGAAGAAGCCTCTGCCTTATTCATTGACAAAGTTGTTGACTATGACCGGAATGCACTCTATGGTATACATCATTGGCCAGATAACTGGGCACAGTATTATCGAAGCAGCAGACTCAATCAGACGATGGGTGATATGACAAGTGATTTGAAGATAGTCTCGATTCAGTTCATTTCGACTGTCACTCACTTTGGGTACCCCTTCCTCAGAAAAATCACACTCAAAAGACTTGATGAAAAAGAGTACAATATTTCTGAGTCAGACTTTCCACGACTACTCCTCAATGACATTGAAGATATGTACCTGCTCAAAGTTCAAGGAAAGCTTTGCAACTTACCCAAAGAGATGCAGTTTGCCTTTATCACAGCTCTCCTAATCTACATTAGGCAGATAGTCATCAGAGAAAGAGTAGAAGATCTTCAACTGGGAGTGGAAAGTTATCAGAAGAAGCTGAATCTCACCAAACCAAACCTGTTTGACATCCCCAACCTTCAACATCTATCTCAATACTCCTTGATCAGACATCCGACATTTGGGTTCACCTACCGCAGTGTAAACGGTCGCAACTGCTTCATGGCCTATGGAAAAATACATAAGTTCTGTGATGAAACCTTGAAGTTCGTCAGAGATGGAATCAAAAGCAGATTGGATGACATAGCACTGGGTAAATCTAAAAGGTGGAATACCAATGAGGCCAGGGACGCTCGCAGATTCATTTTAAGGATTGAGAACCGGTTGAAGCGCAGGGATCAGTTTTGGAGATTGGAAAGCTATGTTGGAGGCAGACCAGGATTTCCAGTGTTGACATTTCAGAGACCTGAATGGTAGAATGTTGTAAGAATTTGATTTGATTTGTCAATATTATACTTCATTATGGCTTGTGCACGCATTACAGTGCACAACCCGAACTTGTAAAGAAAGGACCCTGAGGTACGCATCAGTGCCTCAATCCTAATATAAGGAGCGAAGGCTTCTTACTTTTGAGTAGAATTAATCAAATTTTTATGAATTTTTCATAATTCTGCTCAAAAGGACAAGTATTTCACCTCAATAAGACCTAATCACTTGTTGAGGGGGAGCACTTGTCAAAACAAAATACTTTGTTCAAAATCAAAAGTTCTTGGTGAATCTCCCCATAAGACTCAAAAAGGCATATTTTAATCTAAAAAAGTTTGTTAAAAACATCATATTATATGCTATTTTTAAGGGGGAGAAAATGAAAAGGTGATTAAAATATAAGTAGCCAAAAGGCTAAAAGATGTATCATGTGCGAGCTAGACTCAGATATGACCCAGGAATTGACGAGACAATAAAAGTTAGTAATATCGAAAAGACTTATCCTCGACGGGTAATAACATCAAGTTAGTTACTAGAGCTAGTTGTCACCTAAAAGCTGACAATGTATCCCTTTAACTAACCACGTAAGCGTGTCTCGAAAAGGATTTGTCTTAGTAGAAATGTACCATCTCGAGAAACTTTCTGTGGACTTGACCAGGCCGAGTAATAACTTCAAGCTAGTTTAACTAGTGATGTAAGCGTGTCTCGAATCGGTCTTGTTCATGGAAAGTGGATCAATTCAAAATGATTGCTCCTTCCGCATGTGCAAATTTATTAAATACTTATGAGTACATGTGAAGGGGGAGCCCTTCAAAAGTGTACACAAAACTCTCAAAGTGTTAACCAAAATGTTTGATTATCACAAACACTTTGAGAGATTTTCAATCAAAGGTTTCTTGGCTACTGTCGGAGTTATAAGGTGATTAAGATAGGAATAACCGTCCTATGATCCGCCAGAGCCGGAGGGATCTACCCAAGGACATCTCCCATAGTTAGAATTAGAAGTCCTTAGGTATGATACGATAAAAGGAGAAAAGAATGAAAGGGAAAGAAGGAGTTGAAGAATTAAAAAGAAAAGTAAAGAAAATGGTGAAAAGAAATAGCCCTCCATATGTTCAACCTTAGGGCAGACACCGGGTTCAATACGTATGCTACTGGTTGTTGCAAAAGACAACACCGGTATTGAAGATAAAGTCGTCATGGGCCCAGTGACGCAATGCACCAAACCTTCTTAACCACTCAAGTTCTCTTAAAAGGACTTGTTTCATTCTCACGGGGAACCAGCATAACCTATCGACCTATCTCTTAGAGATGGTTGATATTGAAGCAGGAGATCCCTCCCTAGTCTCCGCATAGGAAACCTAAGTGTGCACTTATAGAGTCTAGAGCCTTGAGATACATCAAAGATCTCTTAGGAACACTTAGTATTTGTACAACTGGTGTTCTACATCAATGGACACCAGCTGTAAATTATCGAGTCCTTCGCAGATCTTAGCAATCTGCCAAGAACGTTTATGAGAGGATTACATATGTATTTCTCAATGATTGAACGGAAACTCCTGCCAGGGTCAACATCAAGTAGCCCTGACAGCAGGTCACTTCGGTAACCCCACAAGGGTTACGCTTAGTGTTTGCGGTGGTTCCATAGCGGTCTACAGTCGTGGAGTGATCCTCAGCGACTCACCCAGTCATTGAGCTACTTAGTAGGTCTCGTAAGCTCCCTCGGGAGTATCTGATATGGGAACGGCCTGGATAAGGATTAGAAGGAGTCTTCAATATATGCTGTTGATGAGCTCTAATTCCTTATCTGTAAGTACCGGTTATTTATTGCTAACTGTTTACTCGCAGGTACCTCACTTCCATGATGGTAGATTCCAACATGCTCATACATACATCTTGAAGTAAATGACAGCTCCCCCAAAGATCTTAGCACCACAAAGTTCAAAGAAAGATTCTACGTCAATAAAGAAGAATCTACAAAGATAGTCGTACAACTAACCATATGGATCCCTGTGAAGATTTTTAGCTTGTCTCACAAATGTCACATACTTTTGCCACTCGGGACCCAGACTACTAACAAACTTTGTGTTGGGATCATACTTTTGTATTTTTTGTCAAGTCTTGGTCATTACCTTTTGTAATAGGTTGCTTAGTTATTTATCTCATTATGTTTTATGTTACAAGGCTTATGTACTAAAGTCCAATGGGCTTGAAAGCCCACGTTTAAGTATGATGAGGGAGGAAGGGAATGTTTCCCTACTCCTCCCTTATAAATATCAAGCTTATGTAAACATTTTAGTTGTTGGTTATTTGAATACATTAAGGAAACTCTTGCAAATTATCTTCTCTCATTTCTTATAATCAACCATCTCTCATTCTCATCTCATTTCTCATACTTGTGTTTACAAAATGGTGACCTAACACTTTGTATTGACAGCGATTCTTGGAAGAGTTATATCATGTATCTCTAAATCATTGACGACATTAGTGAAACGATGAAAGTAAGACTCAAGAGATTCCCCTAGTTTGATCATGATGTTAGTGTATTCCAAGTAAAGTTTAGATTCCATGTCTTCCTTGTTCAGTTGTGTGCCTTGCATCAGTAGATGAACGTGTTCCCACATAGCTTTTGCAGTTGTTTGAGCATCAACACTTCTGAATATGATATTTGGTATTCCTTGAAGTATGTAAGACATAGCATACTCATCTGCTTCACGATGGTGATTTTGTTCCTCAGTAAGTTGAGACTCAGGAACACGCACAACAGTTGGAGCTACCAGAGGATCAGCCTGTGGGTCACCGCCAACGTAGTTAACAGGCCAAGAAAATGGTCCTTCAAGGATAACTTGTTTCATGTACTTACCATTGGGTTTTTTGAGTTCAATAAACCTTAAGAATCGACTTGCCCATTGAACATAATTACCCGGTGTTAGCATTGGTGGGGTGTCAGGAGAGCCTGCTTCATGTCTGGATTGTTGAGTTGAAATGACTTCACACATCCTGTCAAACCAATGAGTAGGTTTTGGTGGAAGTTGGCTTTGTTGTTGTGACATTGGATAAGATTGTTGTATCGGAACCATTTGTTGCATGAAGTTATGTTGTTGTGAGTAAACCGGTTGATGATAATATTGTGGTGATTGTTGATACTGTTGTTGTTGCTGATGATACTGTTGATACTGATGTTGCTGAGGATTGTTAAAGTAGTACGGTGGTTGAGACATTATGAAACACTTTGTGTGAAAAGATGGATCTTGTAGATGGTATAGGCTTGCTAAATCTTGAAAAGTTTGCACTATTATGTGATTGCGAAACTTGTTACTTGGAGGATTGTGAAACTTAATCACTAGTCTTGAGATTGCGAAAAGTTGTCCCTTAGAAATTGCGAAATTAGTGACTAACAGATTTTGAAAATAATAAGATTGCGAAAGAAAGTTTCTTGAAACAAAGTATATTTTCGAAAAACATTGTGATTTCGAAAACTAAAGAAGTTTTTCGAAAAAACTTTGTGATTTCGAAAATATGCAATTTCGAAAACGCAAGCACACTTTCGAAATTATACAATTTCGAAAGTTAACCAAAAGTCGAAGTACTTTTCTTCCTCATACATGAGAGAAAAGACTGAGTCCACAATTCGTAAGGCGATTGGAGGCAATTGAACACGTTCTCGAAACTTGGTGAATAAAGTGTTTTCGAAATATTGCAAAACTTTGTTTTTCAAGGAAAGCAATCCAAAAACGAGTTTTTAGTGCAAGATTTTTGTACTTCAAGTTGTAAAATGATGAAATATTGAAGAAAGTTAAAAACTTGACAATAATTTTCAAAAATTTAACAAATTTCGAAAAATAGTACAAAAAATGCAAATCGTTATTTAGAGGAAAAGATTGATACTTTTGTGTTTGAAATGATTTGTAGCACAAATTTGTAAGCAAATATGTGATAAAAACCAAAAGAACAAACAAGAAAGTACAATTTTTAACAAAAATAACGATTTAAAAAACGTATTATGGATCGAATTTCAAAGAGAAACAATAACTACACCTTCATATGGCGAATGATACCACTTGTTAGGTACCCATATTGATTTCACACAAGCAAGAATGAGATAGATATAAGGATGGGATGATTATGAGAATGAGAGAATTAGAATTGCAAGAGTTTCATTAAGATTTCACATAACCAACCAAGTTTTACAATAGCCTAAGACTTGTATTTATAGGTGAGGAGCTAGGGCAACACTCCTAGTCCTCCCCATCAAGTGAAACGTGTGGTCTTTAAGGCCCATGGACTCATTGTCTTAAGCCTAGTAAACTTATAACATAACATAAATGAAAGTAACAAGTAACTTAAGCAACCTATTATTACAAATGACCGAGATTTGATAAAATAGTAAAAACTATGATCCCAACAGCGTCTTTGGCAAACAGAACATACACCATGGATTAGTCATATTAATACACTCTTGAAGACATTGACCCTTTATACAGTTTTTAGCAAGTACAAAATCAAATACTTCTCACTTTATAACCATTTTAGAACAGTCCTAACACAACCAAACTAGAAGACATTATCAAACTTAACACAACCAAGAGTTAATGATTCTTTAGGAGGAAAAACTAACCTCATGCCAACATCAACTTACTTATTACCAATTAACGGATATACATACATTTAGACAAACAAGAGTTATTCAATATGTTTAATTAATCTACTGCACAGGTGAGGGTTTCAAATAACAAACTCATATTAAAAGCCATCCTTCATAAGATACATCAAACAACTATCTAAAAACAGATTAGATGTCACTAAAATTGTAAGGATATTCAAACTACCTAAGATATTGAATAAAATAATCATTTTTATAGGTGTTAACTATGATCTTCGTGTGATGCTTACTTACATGGAGATCAAAATGAAATGAAGAATCAAAGTATTATTTGATTTTTAGTGTTGAAGATGATTACCTATTCCTACACAATGTTTTTGCACTTGATGATGATCAATCAATGTGGTGTAACTGGTGTGTGTGTTAATTAAACCTGCCGCCTTTTCATTTATCAACACAGGCAGAAGTTGATAATTTTAAGCAATGCAAAGATTACGTTTGAATAAAACGTGTATAATAAATATGTAAATGTGTGTTTACACAATTTTTAAAACCAACACAAGTAACTCAGGCGATAAACCCTAAACGCTAAACCAATCCGTAACTCAAACAATAACCGAAGAATAATCCAATAAATCCAAATATGGTAGTATACGGCTAGCATGTCTCGAATAGTCAAATAGACCTCGTGTGTTCCGTTTTTATCCCAAATGTCTCACGTAAACTTCTAATTTACTTACTTGATTATTAACCAAATTTAATATGTATATGTTTACAACTTTTAATTTAACAATTGCTTTTATTTCATTATTTTATTTTGTCCAAGTCGATACAAATGTCTCACGTAAACTTCTAATTTCCTTACTTCATTATTAACCAAATTTAAAATATAACAAATATGTTTACAACTTTTAATTTAACAAATGTTTTTATTTCATTATTTTATTTTGTCCAAGTCAATACAATATGAAGTCGCAACAAAATAGTTAGTATTTTATTTCGAGATACGGGCAAACATTTTTTCCATCGGGTCAATAATAATAAACCCCATCCCAAATAATTGTTAGAAATGTTAAGTTTGGAAGTTTATTATTGACAAAGCATGAGATACAACTAGTTGTTGCATCACCTCATTGTACATGGTAAGTCAATACTTAGTAAAAGGAAAGTGAAGATTTTTTCGTCCAACTACTTCCTCTATTCCTTATCTTTAGGAACAGTTTAACCTCTCTTCAATTCACCGTATAATTTAGGCGCCATTGGTTCCTTTTCCTGCCTAAAGTCTTGGGAACCGTTCATCTACCTCTCCAGCCTATTTATAACTTGTATACTAAAGAACACACACAAACACATATATCATTTTCAAAGAAAACTTCAACAATGGCAGCAAATGGTAACTTTCAAAATGATGCTGAAGAGTACGAGTGGGTATTAAACAACAGTTTGTTGTGGGACGCATTGTTTAATCATTTCGGATATTATCCCGTTGCAGAATATGGGTCGTATAGGCAGGTAGATACGTGGATGAGGACAATAATTTTGAAATGGGTGCATAGACAAGACTTTTACTAGGATGAGCTTTGGGGACTGAATGATGTGGAGGAGGAGGAAGAAGAAGATGAAGAGGAGGAGGAGGATCAACAGGATGCGCAACAAAATGTGGTTGAGCATCAAAATGACGACGATCAGCATCAAAATGTGGTGGAGCATCAAAATGTGGTGGTGCATCAAAACCAGGGAGGGCAAAAAGATGGGTTTGCAGACCCTTATGATCTGTAAAACAGGATTAGCGATCTTGAAATTAACTTTCAACGACTCCAGGAAAGGAATATGATGGAAAGCAGGGAAGAGAGCTCTGGTTCTAACAAGTTGGTGTGAAATGGAGTGAAACAGTTTTTTTATTAAGATGTTTTTATGTTTTTAGTATCTTTTGTAATAAGGTAGGATAATTATATTTATGGTTGCAGCTTTTATGAATGGTTGTATCTTTTAAAAAGTATCAATGAAAAATTTGATGGTTAATTAAGTGTTTATGGTTTATTGTGATGTTAAAGGGGTGTTTGGTTTCGTGGATAACAACTGTCTTTTTTTATGAGACCTTGTTCCATAAAGTTTTAATTGTATAAGTGTCCCTATGGTAACCTAATAGGTTGTTCCAATTTAGCCTTGGGGGGAATTGTACATACTTGGTGTTGCTAGGTTACTTAGTAATGCTGTGTTAATGGTGCTAGTTATACTTAGTATCGCTAAGTGTAATTAATGATGTGATTATTGTGAATCATGTTATGTTTGTCGGTTTGTGTTTTTAGGACTAATATTTTGCATTATAAGTTGAGAAAAGTGCTTGAGTGCTGAAAAATATGCAGTTTGGAGTGGAAACTGACTTAATGTTGCTAGGCATAAGTTTGTGTTGCTAGGCCAAACTTATTGCTGCGAGGTTTATTCTGCTTTTTTTGAGAGTGCAGGGTAGTGTTTTAGAAATATGAACGATTAATGGTTTATATCCTTCATTCATTCACACAAATGTTTTTATCCGATCAAAAACTCTCTCCCAAACATAAACCCTTGCTTGTTTTTATTAATTAATTTCAAATCCCAGCAGAACCCTACATAATTTTTAAAAATTCACAATGTTGAGTCTGTCTTTTGCCAAACAACATAACATGATTGCATTCTTGCAAAAGCCCAAGGAGAGTGAAGGGTGTACTGAAATGGTTGATTTTCTCAATGCTACGCATATTAGGTACGCATTAACAGTTAACCCTACTATATATGTTTCCAACATCAAACAGTTTTGGGCTACTACAAAGGTCAAAACTATTGATGAGGAAGTAAAAATTCCTGCCCTTGTGGATGGGCAGATGATTATTGTTATAGAGGCATCTGTTAGAGAAGTTCTTCATCTAGCAAATGTTAATGGAATTGAGAATCTTCCAAACTCTACAATTTTTGAAAACCTTAAAGAGATGGGGTATGTAAGGAAAAATGATTCTTTGAAATTTAATAAAGGTGGCTTTCCCCAACAGTGAAAATTCTTAATTCACACTTTGTTACAGTGTCTTAGTCCAAAGACTACTGGTTGGAATGAGTTTAGTAGTAACATTGGTTCTGCCATTATTTGCTTGGCTAAAAATGAAGAAAAATGCAATTTTCAAAATTAATTTTTTATCATGTGGTTGATGCCTTGAAAAGTTCTTCAAACCAATATTACTTATATCCTACATTTTTGCAACTTGTTATGGATAAACAGATTACAAATAATCAAGTTCACAAGAAGGTTTATCATGTTCACTCTCATAATAAAAAGGTATTTTCTAACATGAAGAGAAAGGGTAAGGACTTTCCTTGCATAGTTAAACCATTGTTTAAAGCAATGTTGGAACTAGGTCAAAAAAATAAGGTTAGATCAGATAAAAATGAATTGATGGAAACAAATGTACAAAATGACAATTCCAGTGGTGAGGATAGTATGGAACTTATAAAAGGATTGATGGAACAATGTACCAAATTGTCAAAAACTATTATTGGTCTCCAAAAGCTAAAAGCTACTCAAGGTTAAGAAATTAAAAGTTTGAAGCTGAGGGTTAAAGTTTTGGAAGGTCCGAAGAGGTCAAGAACTAGATCATTCAGAAGGTTGAAGAAAGTAGGCACAACACAAAGGGTAACTTCTTCTGAGACTACTGAAAGTGCTGATGCAGATAAATTGGATGTGGGTATGGATGTGGATAGTGGTGATGATTTTGCTGAATTTGTTGTGGCTGAAAAAGAGGGAAATGAGGTTTTTGCTGCTACTGCAAATATTTCTATTGTTGAGCCTCAAAGTGTTTCTGGTACTGAGGGTACTAATATAATGGATGATGATGTGGTTATGGCTCAAGCAATGCTTCAACTGAAGGCAACAAAAGTATGAAAGAATTCTCAACCCTTAGTCACCAAAACATAAATAATATGTTTGGAAGCATGTTTAGATAATGGTATAAAAGATTGATCTTGTATACATAGTTATTGTCATAGAATATGTGATAAATGTGCAAAAAATCATTTGCCATAATGCTATAAGGTACTAGCATCATTAACTATGTACTATAACTATTAATTGTGTATAAGTAGTATTAAATGTGTACATTAACATATTCAAGCACCGATGTAAATAAGGATTATACTAAAACATTCTGCAGGTAACATAATTGTTCATAGTGAATGATTAAAACATTCAAATAACAGACTAAATGATTCAAATAACTTAATAATGTAAAATATTATCTTACATCAAGTTAAATTAAATGAAACATTTAGAAATATATAAACTATTTTGAATATCTTTGTAAACATTCACAATTTTTTCACGGGTTTCTTCTATTTTTTTATTTCAAAGATCAACTCTGTCTGATGAGCCAGTATGATATCTTGATCTTTTTTGTTCCGTTCTTCCAACATCTTGATTCGTTTGTTGTAAAGTTCAACCAACGTTTTTCAGTTCCATATATGCCAGAATGGCATTTGTCCGACGTCTTTTGTGTTATGCCAAAGATTTTATATTTTCAGGCATTGGAGGAGGAGAAGTATCCCTTGAACGTTTAGTTTTCTTTGCAATAGGAATTGAAGATGATGACGCCATTGATGTTCCAAAGAAAAAGAAAATATATAATGAAAAGATGAAACAACTTGGTTGTTATTACTTTGTATTTATAGGCAAAGAAGAGTCACAACATTTTCCTGCGTATTAAAAGATGAAAAGAAGAGTCACAACGTTTTCCTTTGTATTAAAAGATGATAGGAAGAGTCACAACATGTTCTCAAACGCTTTTAAACGTATTAAAGGCCAATCAGTTATTTGGATTTTGGTAAAACCATTTTCGTTAATAAAACAGATATTCTATAGGAGTAATAAAAAAATAATGTATGAGCGAAAAAGACACAAAGGCGTAGATGGTTGAGTTGTTGGTGTTTTGAAGGGGAGGTCACAAATTCGATACCTGTGGCTTCCTTTTTGGTATGGCCCTCCCCAAAATTTAAATAAATAAATAAAAACCCTCTATATTTTTTTTCCAGCATATTTTGAATTCTCCCTCCACCCATTCCATCTCCACCTACGTTTCTCACATTTCTCACCAATCACCAATCACCAGTCACCAATCACAGCCACCAGTCACCATTCATCAGTCACATCACAGCCACCATTCAACATTCAACATCCATCATTCGCCGGTCCGGCCATCAACAACGGAGGGAGGTTCATTTTGATACAATTTAGGTACTTTATTGAATTAGTAAATCATTATGTGATTATGTTAACTTATGCTTAATTTTCATTGTCAATTGTATTTATTATAGATTATTATTTGTTTGGTGATGTTAACTTATCGGTTATTTTGCCGAATCGTTTAACCAACAACACAATAAAGATAACATTTTGCAATTTACACATCTTTCTTAATCCCACATTTTCACACTTTGGAACTAGGCAGTGCTTATCCTAAACACCCCTTTATGCTGTAAAAGCAATCACTACCTATAGACAGTCATTCACAATACCTTATTATTAAGCACTAGTCTTCTTCTGAATATTCAAATTAACATTCCATAGTGTTGCAATTCTTGTAGCAACCCTTATTAAACACTTGACATTGTAACTTCATCAATCTAAAGCTTCATATATGTACTAAACACTTGACATTGTAACTTGTACTAATCCCACATTTTTTCTTAATCAGTGAAATCATACATATTAAATTTGTGGAAGAAAAAACTTGCAAGTCAAAAGGAAGTTAGAACATAATATTAATATAAACATAGATTCATTAATATTAAACATCATTAAACATTGTCTATCAATTGGTACCATCAACCATCCATCTAAACTACCAACACCATAAATACAACATAAAAACCATCATAAAAACAACCAAAAACATCATCCATGAAACAAACAAAACACAAAAGAGAGAAAGTTTGACAACCAACAACATCAAAGCTCCATTGATCCAAGATTATTGATAAATTTGCCCAAATCACCTAGACGCCTTTGCTGTAGGGCAATATCAACAAGCAACATATCACATGCCACACTGTCCTCCTTCTGCAACCTCCTTAAATCAGCAATGCTTTCAAGCGTAGAATCAAAACCAAATAAAAGCTCTAACTCCTTGATCATCTTATCCATATGGTTTATCAGCACTCTTTTCTTAGAAAGCTTGTCCCTCAAATCATGAAGTTCCTTCAAAGTATCTTCAACCTCTCGCTCATAGTAAACTAGCATCATGTCTTTCACTAGTTTTGAGTTAGCAACTTTTACCAGTTCTTCATAGATCACCATCTTTGTTGCCATGTTTTTTATATAAAATACTTTGGAGATTTTTTTTTTTTTTTTTTTTTTTTTTTTTTTTTTTTTTTGATTGTTAAGAAGAGATGAAAATTATGAGAGTGGTATGTTGCTTTATATAGAGGAAGAATTAGGAAACACCTAGAGGAAGTAATATATATCGAGCCTAGCAATGTGAACAGTGTCTAATGATGAATTAGCCTTCCCCATGTACTTGCAAGTTGCAAGTTACAACAAAAACCATTAAAACACAATGAAGTACCATTATTACTTTTGAATTTGCAACTAAAATACCATTAATACTATACTTTACTAATGTTTAGTTGTAATATTTACAAAAATAAACACTTTATCCTACATTAGAGTTGGGCCAAAATGAAATAAGTCCTAGTCTCTGACCATGCTAAACTTTATACTAGCAATACTAACTTTCACTAGCAGTAGTAACTTTTAGTCCCAACAATGAACATAATAATAAAGGCTTTCATGCTTATATTGGTTTAATTTGTAACTTGTAAGATATATACGTTACCATTTGACGTCAACAATAGAATGGACAAGTCTTGGATGACAAGTAGTAGGACAAAGAAACAATATATTGATGGAGTAGGATCGTTTATTAAGTATGCAGCACACAACTTGCAGAAGATGAGGAACATCGACCCACGAGCTAATAAACGACAGCTTAAGATGCCATGTCCGTATACCAAATGTTTTAACCACGTAGAGCAAACACTAGAGGACGTGGAGTTCAATTTATTCTCCTACGGGATTGATCTAAGATACACAAAGTGGGATAAACATGGAGAAAATGATGAGCCTGCAACAACAACCCAAATACCTGATAATGCTACAATAGAGTTTGTTGACGACATGTATTTCGACATGGAATTTGGTTCAGAAATTCCAACAGATGGCCCAATAACAGTAGAAATGGTTAATGCTACAAAAGACGGTTTTAATGGGAAAGACCTAGCAAAGTTTCACAAACTATTATTAGACGCGGAGAAGCCACTTTACGAAGGATGTCCTAACTTCACAAAGTTGTCAGCAATAGTTCAACTACTCAACTTGAAGGGTAAGTATGGAGCTTCTGATAAGTTCTTTACTGAATTACTAGGACTGATAAAAAAGATGCTACCTGCTGGTAACGAAATGGTTGAAAAAACTTATCAGGCCAAAAAAACTAATGAGAATGATGGGATCAGGATACAAAAAGATACATGTATGTAGCAACAATGGCATGATTTACTGGAAGGGTTAATGACTTGAAAATGTATCAAACTTGTCACTTTTTGTTATTGTGTGTATTGTACTTATTTTTTCCTTATTGTGTGTACTGAACTTTCAAATTTTGATTATTGTGTGTAATTTGTGTTATTCAAATGGTCTTGGTTTGACCCTTTTCATGGGGTAAATTTGGATCGTAAGCATAATTTGGGTAATATCAAACACAAATCGAAAGGTTGTATTAACGACCCATTTGTTCTATCATCACAAGTGGAACAAGTTTATTATGCACTTTATCCTTCTATGACTAAGGAATTGGAAGATTTATGATTTGGAAAATGTTTGTTTTTTTTAGCAGTGATATTTCGTTGTTGGAAGTGCCCTAGGAAACACTTAAGTCCTAGGAAATCTGTTGCAAATTTAGTGAGAAATCCAATCAATTTTCGTCATTACTTTTGAGCCTTCAGTGAAGGATTTCCTAGGGAACGTATACAGTCGGAAAAGGGTCGATAAGCATTTTTAAGCATCCTTTTCGTTAGGGAATTTTTTTCGTTGGAAATTCGTCACTAAAGGCCTTTAGTGATGGATTTTCTAGGGATTTTGCCGTAGATAAAGGCCCTTTTCTAGTAGCATATACATTGAAATGAACAACAAATCCACTATTTATACTAACGTGAACAAGTTAGGGACAAGTTTTCTAACTTGTCACTTTAGGTCCATGTGGTTTAACTAAACCTTATTAAACATGATTACTTGAGGTTCTAACAATAACCATAATTACCATTATGATGCAAGCATGCTGGAGATGCCCGTGAAAAATCACACTATACACCAAAATTTTCAACGTGGCTTGTTTTCTTCAAACTCCATGTTTGTGCTACCTGAGTATGATTCTTATTCATTAGTACCATGTGAAGCTATTGAAACATCGTAAAGATCAGATTGCTCGACTTCTAGGACTAAGCTTTTAGTCTCTTGACTTCTTTGTCGAATCCAAGGATGGTTTATTTTCCTCAATCTGTCTAGCTCCACCGCCACCTCTTTCATTGTAGGTCTATGACAGCCTTGTGTATTAAGGCATCTCTTTACCAGATCACCTATTTCTTGTAACTTCTCAAGAGTCCCTTCACGTATGAGTCGAGGTTCAACGATTTCAAATAAACGGTTTCTTTGAACTGAATTGAAGAAATATATTGCTAAATTTTTTTCATCATTTATTCTATCAGAGCCTGTAAAAATGGTACCAAAACACAAGAACTAATCACCCAACCAACCACCCCATGGTGATTACTTTTATTATAACAATAAACACAGTTGACAAGTCCCCAACTGGATGCTTGCCTTACAATTACAAAAAAAAAAGAATGATAGTCCCTCTAATAGGTGCTATCTACAAGAACTCACTCACTAAACCAAACCTAGAATCTATACAAAGATTCTAAACCAGAACTAAGTTCAAGATCAAGAAGATCTTGAAGAAACTAACAATTTCTTTGATTATACTAAAACTTGAATGAATGATGAACCAGAGAGATGAATATGAACTTCGTTATCAGAGATGAATGAGTGAATAAAACCCTAGCAGCTCTCTTAAGCTTATATAGCCACAAGTTACAAATTGCACCCTGCATAATATAAACTTAACAAAACAATACTAAAGTTAAAAAGACACAAAATCTGTAATAAAAATACTACAATAAGACCCTTCAAGTTTCATTAGTTTGTAAAGAGATATATATTTCAACACCCCCCCCCCCTAAAACTGATGAAGCAAAAAGATTCACCATACTAAGACTTTTAATCATAACACCATGTTGAGCTGAACCAAGTGCTTTAGTAAGCACATCAGCAGTCTGTTCCTTAGAACCAATATGCACAGTTCTAACCAAACCAGAAGCAACCTTTTCTCTTACCAAATGCACATCAATATCAAAATGCTTGGTTTTTTCATGCATAACAGGATTAGCTGCAATTTGTATTGCAGACTTATTGTCACAATACAAATCAACAGGTAACAAATTATCATGTATACCCAAGTCATTTAAAATTTTAAGCACCCACATCACTTCACACACAACAGAAGCCATAGACCTATATTCAGCTTCAGCTGAAGATCTAGACAATGTGTTCTGTTTCTTACTTTTCCAAGAAACAAGATTATCATTAACAAATACACAATAACCAGAAACAGACCTTCTAGTAATAGGACATTTAGCCCAATCGGAATCAGAATAAGCCTTAACTTTAAAACCAGAATTATTCTTGCTAAAACCAATACCACTTCCAGGTGCTAACTTCAAGTACCTAAGTACTCTCAAACCAATATCAAAATGAGATTGTAAAGGAGAATGCATATGTTGACTTAAACAATGAACTGCATAAGCAATATCAGGCCTAGTCATAGTCAGATAAATCACCTTCCCTACTAGCTTTTGATAACTAGTAACATTCTTTAAAAACTTATCATTATCAGACTCTTTGTGAGCCAACACAACATTCTCAGGTAAAGGAGTCATAACAGGTTTACATGAAAGTAACCCATACTCGTGTAACAGCTCAAGACAATACTTCCTTTGATTTAGACACAGCCCAGTTTTGGTTTTTAAAACTTCAATTCCAAGAAAATACTTTAATTCTCCTAAATCTTTAATTTTAAACTTATTCTTCAAAAAAACTTTAAACTTCTCAACTTCAGTAACACTATTACCTGTAATAACCAGATCATCAACATATACAAGCAGACACAAAACTGTATCTCCTTGTTTTCTTATAAACAAAGAATGATCATTTTTTGATTGTTCAAACTTAGGTTCAAACAGAGCTTCATATAACTTTTGATTCCACTGTCTAGGAGCTTTTTTCAAACCATATAAAGACTTTTTTAATCTCAAAACCTTGTTATTTCCTTCATTAAAATATCCTAGTGGAGGTAACATATAAATTTCTTCATTTAAATCTCCATACAAAAAATCATCATTAATGTCCATTTGAAAAATTTTCCAATCTTTTTGAACTGCAAGACTTAACAAACATCTCACAGTTCCCATTTTAACAACAGGACTAAAAGTTTCTTCATAATCAACACCTTCTTTCTGACTATACCCTTTAGCAACTAATCTGCTTTTAAATCTATCAATTTCTCCATTTGATTTATATTTAATTCTAAAAACCCATTTACAACCAATAGGAATTCTATCAAAAGGAAGATCTACTTCTTCCCAAGTATCATTCTCAAGTAAAGCACATATTTCATCATTCATAGAATTTTTCCATTCAACTTTCTTAGAAGCCTCTTCATAAGAAGTAGGTTCAGAAGTTTTATTTAGATTAGAAACAAAAGCACAATTCTCAACAGTTAAAACAGCATGATTAGCATATCTATGCAATCCATATCTAACTTTACCATCTAACACATATTCATTCAATTTTAAAGGTAACCTAGACACTCTTTTAGGCCTACTTTGGTTACTTTCCTCAGATAAGTTTTGAAAAACAGGAACCTCTTGTTGAGGAGCAACATTTCCCTCAGATTGATCTATTTGATCGTCTATAGGAGTTGCAGTATGTTGTTCATCATTTCCAGGGTAATCAATAACTGGTTCAGCTAAAGTTTGTGGTATCTGTTCCCTATGCTGATTCAAGTTATTATCACCAACTGGTTGATGCATACTACCATCTCTACCTATATTAGATGAATTTTCATTGGTTTGGGACTTATTAATTTGATCATTATCATCATAGGGAGTAGAAGTTTTGGTTGTGTTTTTAGACTCTGAATCAACAAGATCAAAGAAATTTAAATTTGAAACTTCATCAATTGACTCTACAATTTGTTTTTGACTCATTTTAAAAGGAAAAACTGTTTCATAAAACTTAACATCTCTAGAATATAAAACAGATCTATTTTCAAGACTCAAAAGTTTATAAGCTTTTTTACCACTAGCATAACCAATCAAAACACATTTTTCTGCTTTTTCAGAAAACTTATCAGATCCTTTTAAAATGACAGCAAAACACAAACAACCAAAACTTCTTAAGTGTGACAGATTAGGTTCCCTACCATACACAAGAGAAAAAGGAGATTTTCCATTCAAAATAGAGGAAGGTAACCTGTTAATCAGATAGCAAGCAGTTAACACACAATCAGACCAAAACACAAGAGGAATCCCCCCCTGAAACATAAGACTTCTGGCAACATTAAGAAGATGTCTATGTTTCCTTTCAGCAATACCATTTTGTTGAGGTGTGTATGCACAAGTAGTTTGATGAACAATTCCCATAGTTTCAACAAACTCATTCATTTTATTATTCAAAAACTCTGTTCCATTATCAGATCTTATCACTTTCACTTTTTTATTAAACTGAGTTAAAACAAGATTGTAAAAATTAACAAACATTCCAAAAACTTCATCTTTACCCTTGAGCATATACACCCACACAGACCTACTATAGTCATCAACAATAGTCAAAAAATATCTAAAACCCTCCCTGCTAGTAACTTTATATGGTCCCCAAACATCAAGATGAATTAATTGACCAAAAACAGTAGATTTGTTTTCACTTAAAGGAAAAGAGTCTCTACTTTGTTTAGCCTTATGGCAAACTTCACAAGGACCTTGATGATCAAGATTAGTCAAATTTAAAGAACCTTTTAACAATTTCAAAACTTGACTAGCAGGGTGTCCCAGTCTATTATGCCAGACTTCTTTAGACACATAACAAACAAGAAACTCACTATTATTCATAACAGCAGAACTAGCAGAATCCTTATCAAACAAGTACAAACCACCAAACTCACTACCAGTCCCCAGAACTTTCTGCTTTTTCAAATCCTGAATGTAGCATTTAGTTTCATCAAAACCAACACATAGTTTACTATGCTTAATCATTTTATGCACAGACAATAAACTGACAGTATACTCAGGAACAACCAGAACATCAAACAAAACCACATGACTATTCAATCTTAAATTGCCAACATGGGTAATTTTAGCTAAAGTACCATTAGGATGCCCAACAGTGAGTTTTAAATCAGAAATATCAACAACATCAAACATTTTATCAGTACTATTAGTCATATGTTGATTAGCCCCTGAATCAATTATCCAACCCAAGTGATAATTAACTCCATTAACTTTGACATTAGCACAGAAAAACCTATAAAAATGTTGATTAAAGAAAACATTACAATTAAAAAAAGAACAAGAATCACTACCTGCCATAGTGGCATTAGCAGCAGTTCCAGTTTTATCATTCAAGAGACTCATAAGCTTTAAAACCTGCTCATTAGTAAAAGATAAAGTAGCACTATTTTTCCCATCACCACTAGATCCAGACAAACTCTTAGCCTCAACATTATTATTTCTATTATTATTAAAACCTGTTGCAGGCTTCAAGTTTGGGTTTCTTTTAAAACCAGGTGGATAGCCAATTAATTCAAAACATCTTTCAATTGTATGTCCTTTTAAACCACAATTTTTACACAGCAAACTGTCATAATTTCCTCTGTTATTATTGGAATTGTTACCAGACCAATTGTTATTAGAATTTCTTCTATTGTTATTGTTATTCACATTAGGTCTAGAAACAAAAGTAGACACCTGAGGCTTTTCAGTTTTCCCAGAAGTAGAAGGAATCCCTCTATGGGATTCTTCCCTAGAAATAATGACAAAAGCATCTTTAACTTCAGGAAGGATTTCCCTAGTCAAGATACTACTTCTGATAGGCTGATAAATGTCATCAAGCCCCATCAGGAATTGCATCAATTTCAACAATTTAGCATGATCATTTAATTCAGTTCTAGCATCACAAACACAGTCAGGCAACTTAGTAAGAATATCAAATTCTCTCCATAAAGAACACAACTTATGATAATACCCAGACACAGGTAAGCCACCTTGTTTAAAAGAGTTAATCTTTTGTAACAAGTTAAACACAATAGAACCATCAATCCTATCATAAGTGTCCTTCAAATCTTTCCAAACAGATGCAGCATTATCAGAAAAAACATGACCAAGATACACATCTTGAGACAAAGAACTAAGAATCCAATTAAGAACAACAGCATTACATCTGTCCCACTGGGCTTCCAGTAAGGGACTAGCAGCATAAGCAGACCTAAGACAACTACCATCAAGAAAACCAATTTTATTCTTAATTTGCATAGCAAGTTTAATAGCACTAGACCACACCCTATAATTCTCAACACCAGAAAGTTTAATACTAACCACAGAAGCACAATTAGAATCATTAGGATGAAGATGCAGATGATTACTCTGATCTAAACTACTGATCATAATAGCCATAATAAAGAGCAAGAAAAACAACCAAACAATAACAAAATTCAAACCAACTAACAAGAAACAAGAACAAACCAAACAATCAGGCAAACTAAAACCAGAACTAAAACTAATAAAACAAAAACTAATACTCACACCCAGAACTAACCTAGCCCAAGTCAGCAGACTGTGATTGGCCAGAGCAGGTTTTCACACCACTAAAGTGGCAGATCAAGAAGTTAGCCAACCCGTTTACGCCCACTCAACTAAAGACTAGTTAGTTCTAAAGGAGAAGATGATACTTACAGTGTTATACGGCAGCGGAAGATAATACAACCAATTCTAGATTCACTTAGTCTAGAATGATTGTAATCAAGAACCCAGAACCACAGATCACCAGATCCTACAAGAAACCCCCAATCAGAAATTAGGGTTTCAATAAAAAACAACCAAGAATCAACAATTTAAACGTTGATTCTTCAATAAACCAGCACCAATCACACCCAATTGAAGCAAGAATCAAAAACCCCCAAATTTTAGGGTTTCAAGAAAAAACCCTAAAAACCAATTGATGCCACAATCCTTCGATTAGACCAAGAATCAACCCAAAACTGAACACCTAAGCGTTGAATCAACCAACACTACCCAAGATCCTAAAAAACCCTAACCAATCAGAACCTAAGGCTTTGATACCATGTAAAAATGATACCAAAACACAAGAACTAATCACCCAACCAACCACCCCATGGTGATTACTTTTATTATAACAATAAACACAGTTGACAAGTCCCCAACTGGATGCTTGCCTTACAATTACAAAAGAAAGAATGATAGTCCCTCTAATAGGTGATATCTACAAGAACTCACTCACTAAACCAAACCCAGAATCTATACAAAGATTCTAAACCAGAACTAAGTTCAAGATCAAGAAGATCTTGAAGAAACTAACAACTTCTTTGATTATACTAAAACTTGAATGAATGATGAACCAGAGAGATGAATATGAACTTCGTTATCAGAGATGAATGAGTGAATAAAACCCTAGCAGCTCTCTTAAGCTTATATAGCCACAAGTTACAAATTGCACCCTGCACAATATAAACTTAACAAAACAATACTAAAGTTAAAAAGACACAAAATCTGTAATAAAAATATTACAATAAGACCCTTCAAGTTTCATTAGTTTGTAAAGAGATATATATTTCAACAGAGCCAATGGGTTTTTTCCCGGTTATGAGCTCTGCAAGGACCACCCCAAAGCTATATACATCGCTTTTATCAGTTAGTTGGCTTGTGTGAAAGTATTGTGGATCCAAGTACCCAAGTGTGCCTTGAATAAGAGTAGTTACTTGCTCGTGGTCCAATGGAACTAACCTTGATGCACCAAAATCTGAAATTTTAGCGGTGTAGTTATCATCTAATAGTATGTTGGTAGACTTGACATCTCTGTGTATGATTGGCATAATTGTTTCTGAATGCAGATATGCAAGTGCACCAGCAGCTTCGGCAGCTATTCTCAAGCGATTCTCCCATGATAACCAACTCATTCCCCCCAATTTATGATGAATATGATGGTAAAGAGTGTTATTAGAGATGAATTCATAAACCAATACAGGGACTTCCTCTTCCAAGCAACATCCCAAACGCTTTACCACATTTCGATGGATGACTTGCGTGAGGATCAAGACTTCATTGATGAACTGCTCTGCTTGAGTCCCATCAACTAGTTTTGACTTCTTTATTGCAACTACACGATTATCTGGCATAATACCCTTGTACACCACACCATAGGCACCTCGACCAATAATTTTCTCCGGTGAATAATTTCTAGTGGCTTTTTGAAGCTGTTTAGTGCTAAACAAAGTAATTGCATCTTGAGATCCAAGTGAATTGATCTTTTGCTTGAGCAACACACCCCCATTTTGCTCAAAGAACTTCTCTCGGAGCCTTGTTAACTTCCTTCTTCTTATACCAAAGCAAATTACAGTTATTCCTGATAATACGGCTAACAGGCCTGCTGTTATTGCTACACATCGTTTTTAAAAAGCATGAAAAATTTCAGCAAACCTCAAACTAGCAAGTGGTATGAAAGATGCCAAACAAAACATTAAACTGAAAAAGAGAATGCTTCAGTTTTAAGCAAGTACGTAGTGGCGACACATTTATATTTAATTTGCACGATATGATCCACTTACCAATAATGAATATGGTTGAAGAAAACTTTGACGGATTAGCAGGAACTTTACAACCATCCAGTGTTTTTGGATCACCAAAGGATCCCGGTAGACAGGTACAACCATTTGGTGTTTTTGCGTCGCCGGAAGATCCTGGTAGACAAGTACAATTGTAACTCACTATAGTATTAATGCAAACACCATAGCATGGGTTGTCGGCTCCTGGATCCTCGCACTCGTTGATGTCTATAAGGAGAAAAAGTAAAATAAAAGAGGCTTGTTAAAAGGAAACATAATGCATCAAAATTCAACCAACTTAAAAGCTCAGGAACATTTTTATATGTACACAGTTCTGAAGCTGAGTAACTGACGGAATAATTAAGTACTCCGTAGTAATTACAGCTTTTTGAACCAGATTTGGCCATACAATTTCACCTTATCATCACTACAAGAAAGGTGTCTTTTAACGACACATAATTTGGTGCACATACAAAAGTGTAAGTAATAATACATATTTATTTACACTTCTAAGGAAAGCGTAAGTAGTAGTTGATTTTTAACCGACACTTATAATGATATGTGAGTGGTGGCTCAAGGGAAATGCAACTAAGACATCGTTTTAGGCCCTCGACTACTTAAGGCCTCCGATTTTCTAGCGCACTTTAAGTATATTGTCGGTCACTTTTTTTTTTTTTTTTTTTTTTTTCTGTTTTCATCTTGAGGGTTTCTATATATATTATTGAATTATTAAAGATGTTTGCTTATTTTTTATTTACTTTTTTAAATCATACCACTAAGTCCTTATTTCAGTTTAAGAAATAATACAAGGTCCATCTTTTTATTATTACAAAATGATGAATTAAGCTAATTTAATACTATAAATTCTAATGAATTTTAGCTGATACTATAAAAAAGTTACACGTTTAAGAATCACTCATGCATAGTGTCTTAATAAACGAACAAGAATAAGCTATACTTCAAAGAACAAACTTGAACAACCAATGTCCATTTGTTTAAGTATTCATATTAGTTAGTTTGTTTGGTTAAACCAAAACTAATGAACCCGAACAAGCTTCCTTCGTGTTGGTTCGGTTATTTAGCCCTATTTGTAGATTATCATAAGAGAAGTTTGTTTTTTTCTCTTATATTATTTTTCTCAATCATCAATAAACTCTTAAATTCTTATCGTGTTTTTGGTTTGAAATAATCAAATGACTCGAAAAGCTAATATGAAGCGGTAAGAAAAAAAATGAAAATTTTGGAAAAGCCTTATATTTGAATCTCGCTTTAGGCCTCTATAAGGCTTGAGCCCACCCCTCTATGTGACTAAAAGTCTAGTTTTACTTGCACCTCTAACAATGTACGTAAAAGTTTTGTTATTACCCCGCATTTATTGAAAAAATGTAACTAATTAAAAAGTACTAAGAATTTCTAGTGATTTAAAATTTAGACATTATGATTTTCAAATTCTTTCTGACCGTAAGTTCATGCAGGAATAGACATTTTAGCGACGGCCGTTTTTTCTTTACAGGTAATAGCCCAAAAACGGATTTACTGACTGAAATCATAGATTTTCTAAGTATCTTTCAGTCAGTTTTTTCAAAAAATTTGTAACATGTGTAACCATAAATATTTTGTGATTAATTATATATTATGATTTAAACCTGAACTGACCTTGGCAGCCATTATCAAGATAGGGGTTACCCTCGTACCCTGGGACGTTGCAGCTACAACGATATCCACCACCATCTACGTCATAGCACGAACTGTTCTCTTTGCATTCAGTGGCATCGGAGCAATTTCTGTCGTTTCCAATTATACCCAATCGATCACGACACGGATAGTGGACTCTACCCTGTTATACAATTCTGTAGAATTGGATAAATCACTGGTGCCACCAAACCTAAAAGTGTTTTCCTCACCAACAAAAGCTAAGCCACAGTAATTGATAGACCAAACATCTGTGTGTCTCCGAAATGTTTCAAGTGTAACATTGTAATACTTGAGACCTTTCGTTATAGACGTTTGACAACAACCATTTCCTGAGCATTTCCCAGCAACTACATCTGATAAGTTGCTGCATAATCCAAAACAACCACTAGAATAGTGGTCTGCTTCCCATCCCGTGATTAAAGCATAATCATCGCACCCAATGACTGTGAACTTGTTTTTTTCAGAGAAAGTGAATGCGCTTAAACTAGTCCACCAATTAGATTCACTATATACACTTCCAGTTCTGTTGTAGCATTTGTAACCAACGCCAGTGAAGGTGCGTAGCTCTGAATCCGAAATGTTGAATATTTGGATGTTGCCTGATCTGATGAACAATTTTGGGGGATTGTAAGACGTGTTACAAGTCACATAAAACGTGTTGTCTAGGGCACAACCTGTGTCTTTGCCAATACCAAAAGGGTAAGGAACTGTTACTTTCCCGCACTGTGTTTGACAACCTGGTTTTGCTATGTTGTTCATAGCTTTCGAGTTCGAACCTTGAAATGTCCCCAAGGCCTTTATAAATGGAAATGTAAACAAAAAGAGGAAAAAATGAAGAAGCATGTTTCTACTCTCTTTTATGCAGCTAGATTTTTTTTGTGTATGTACGTTGTTAACATTATTGTAGCAATTTATAGAGGCCGAAAGAGAGAAAGAACGAAAGTTTCCCCAGACTACATTTCATTTCTAACCACAAAAAATACAAGCACAATATTTTCTTCCAGATACTAGCTAGCCAGCCATAGTTTACTTTTAAAATCGCTAGATAAACACATTTCAATTTAATGGTTTACTTGATTTCGAGACAGCGAACATAGTATTCTAATTGTATTATGAGGTGATATAAGTTTTACGAATAATTAATACTACAAAATACTTTTTATTCGGTCATAAATTCATACTTTCAGAAGTTAGTGGTGTACGTTGATGAAATAATAAGTGTTGTTTGTCTGACTAGACAGACTTGTGCTATGGTTGAATGACTTGAGGGGAAGACTTGGGTTACCGTATCCTTTGGTGAAGACTAACCAAAAGTCGGGGAAAAAAACCAAAGATAATTTTCTCCTTGGTCCCAGATGCATATCCACCATAAAATTTCTTTTGATTGCTTAGAAACGTCGATCTAGTTTTGCAATCTAGCTAAATTGCGAGTCTCCTTTGTGATTGATACGTCTCAGCTTCACGTATGGATTATTAAGACCAAGTCTACATGTGATGAAGAAACCTTCCGCCACTTTTCCATGCAAGTTGAAAGAGCCTTCTGTCATGTATTATTTTAGGAAGAATAAAGTAAACCACCACTTAGTTGCATTAGGCCATGTTTTCATTTCTTGTTAGTTATTGAGTCAAGTCGTCTCACGTCTTATGTCTTATTGCAAAAGAACAGGTTAGTAGGCCAGGGTAGTTGCATTTATATTCCTAAAAGTTACGTATAAATATTAATAAGTAAATGACTAATATCAAACCCGAGAAGGGTAGTACAACGGCACACTCCTAACGACCTCCCCGATGTAGTTTCCCCAGTGAGCCGCATGGTTACCGAGAGGGTTTAGGGTATGTTTGTCACCCACTTCAAACTGGATCGAGACGGGGCCCTCATTATCCACGATTTCCTTTAGCAAAAGGTTTCGGGTCTTGTCTCGGGTATTCAGCCTGCCCGCTCCCTTGCCGCCCAAATTGGGCTTTCTTTTACCTTTGCCTGCAAAATCAAGTTAGTGATAAAGTCATAAAAATTCAAGGCAAGCAAGTTCAATATATGTATCAAATTTATGCTTGTATTACAATAATCCAGAAATTCTTACCTCGATTAAGGAAGCAACCCCCGCAACCGGTGGGTACGTGGTCTATAGGGGGACGATCCTTGTGGAAAACTAGAAGGGGGGGTTGAATAGTTTTACGTCTTTTTAATTTTATTATGAAAACTTGGTTTAGTTTTAAAACCTTGTTTGCTTTTAAAACTTTGATTCAATCTTATGTGAACTCAAATCTTGAACAATATGAACAAGTATATCTAAGTATGAACAATAATAATAATGTAAGCTAAGTATGTGAAATCAACACATGCATAATATAAACAATTCTAGCTATATACAAGAGATAAGTACGTAATCGTTTATCTTATAATCCTTAGTTATATTTTGTATGAAAACTATACTTGATCGAAATGATCAATTATATGTATGTAACCTTTTTAGTTTGATTTTAAAAACTTTGTTTTGTGAATGAAACTTTCGTTTGATCTTTAAGTAAAATCAATACTAGCACTATATATATACGTCTACGTCTACAAATGTAATAACGATATAAGCAAGATAATAAGTAAGATATGGAAAGATCTAACCGCGAGACAAAGGATTTATAGTGGTTCGGCTACAAGGACACCTTCCTTGCCCTACTCCACTCCTCGAGTCACCTACTCGAGAGTTTTCTTCACTATGTCAACAAGCTCCTTATGGCGGAGAAACCTTACACACCAATATACACACCACTTACACACCAAAGCTTCGTCACAACGAAATCACACCTTCTTCACAACTACTTCACACCAACTAACTACACACCTATCTTCAACACACCAATAGTCTTCACTACAATCTAGTTCACGCCTATCTTCTACACACCAATAATCTTCACTACAATCTACTAGCCAATCACACTATCGATATTCCTAATCACAACTATCTACAATCAAATATTCACAACACACTACACAAAGATATATGTAGATATTCTTGATGATGCACCAACAACTTGGATGTGGAGGTCACAACAAGTTGTAATACTTCTTGTCTTGGAGGATAGAAGTATTCTTCTCTTGCACTTGAGAGGATGATGTAAGAATCACTTTGAAACAAAGGATTATGTATTTATGATCAAAGGATTTGGAGAATAGAAATGAGATCTAGAACAGAAAGTTTTGGGGTGCAAAAGGTGGGGAAAAAATCCAGGTTTAAGGTGGTATTTATAGGCAAACGTTTCTGACAGAGGAGCGTGGCCGGTCCCCTTAAAGCATGGCCGGCCCCCTTAAAATTAAGGGGGCCGCCCCTTATAATTAAGGGGGCCGCCCAACTGTAACGGCCAGAAACTTTGTCTTTTAGTGGGGAAAGTTTATTTGGTGAAAAACTAACTGATTTTGGTTAAATATTTGAAATCATATATTTAGTATGATTAAAACATTTTTCCTTATTACCAAAAGTGTTTTTCAAAAATATATAATAAGATTATATAATTAAATAAACTTTGTATTAGTTAATTAAATACCCCTTTGATCATAAATTGCACTAAACACTTTGTTTATTCATACCTTAAGTGATTTGGATGTAAAGAGAAATATTAATCACTAAATACTTGTTTATGTCACAAGTTTTAGTTCTATGAGTTTATATTTTGTGATAATCAAAACATAGAGATATTGATAACATGTTAATAATGTTTTTAGGCATTAATTTATGTCAACAATCTCCCCCTTTTTGATTATTACAAAACCTTAAACTCAATATATCTAAAACTTGTTTTTAGACAAGTATTATAGAGTTTACATTTCTCTTCTCCCCCTTTTTGTAAAATCAAAAAGGTTAAGCCGAGTAAGCTTCGCGAGGGAAGTTTAAACGGGTAGAATGCTCCCCCTTGATGTATGCTCCCCCTCATTTGAGAGCACCAAGGGAACGAGCTATGGAGATCTTTGCTACAAAAATGTTTTAAGAGAGCAAGATACACATATATGCAAGGCAACAATTATGCAACTAAACAAAGATTCATTCAAGCATTATAGAAATGAAAAGCATTACAACATTCAATATGCTTGAAAAAATAACACAAAAGAAAAGACATAGTCCTATATTGCCTAAGAGAGCACTTGGACTTGCTTGCAACCAAAGGTTGGTTGATTCGTATTTGAAAGTGAAAATCATAAGCATATGGTATGCTTAGATGGTTGATGATGGAGTGTTTGGAATGAGGATGGTTGAGTTAGGGTAAGGTTGTTGGATTAATGGAGGTTGTTGGATTAATGGAGGTATATGTTCGGGTCATGAATGTTGGATAATTTGGTGGTGGAGAGTTTGTAGCGGAAGAGGTTGATTGAGGTTTTGGATGTTGTTCAAGTGAGGGTATTGGATGTGATCTAGTGAGAAGATATTCAATCCAAGTGAAGTGTTCATTGAATGCAATCATTTTTAGGAGAAAGATGCAACAAGGTTAATTGTTGACATGCTTCTCAAGTTGATTTATGTTGTGTGGTGATGAGGGTGATCTAGATGAAGGTGGATCCAAATTGCGTTGAGCAAGATGTAAGGCTAAAAGAGCACTAAGCTCATGGGCTTCTTTTAGCGCCTCAATGAACTTCAAGTGTTCGGAGGAAGGTGATGGTGGTGGAGCATGATAGTTGTCTTGGGTGAGGGTTTGAACATGCAACATAGGAATGGCATGTGAAGTTGTAAGATGTGGTGGTGATACTCTTGGTGGTGGAGACATGTTTGAGCTTGGGTAATCATGAAAACATGATATGGGTGGAAAAGATGCTTCATGAGTGGATGGTGTTTTTGTTGAATGAGCAACATGTAAAGTGTTGGTAATGAGGTTGGGATTATGGTTTTGGGATTGTGCATGCTCATCATAAGAAGGATCATTAGTCGAAGCACGAATGGATGATTTGTTGTTAAATGGATCATTTGTGTGAGAGTGAGGTTTAGGTGTTGGTTAAATATGAACAACATCGCTTGAGTTGTGAAAAGATTATGAGGTTTGAGTGTAATGTAGAAGGATATGGGTAGTAAAGGTTTTTGATATGTAATGTTGGTGAGAAGGAGAGTGAGGTGTTAGGTAAGTAATGTTTGAAAACATAGGAGGAATTTGGTGTTGGATGTTTGACAACCTCATTTGGTTTGACGGAATTTTAAAGGAAGTTAGGCTTTCTTCTCCAAACAAGTTTCTTGGTGGTTTTGGTTTAATGGGAGAGGAAATGATGAGATGAGTGGAGATTGAGAGGAATGAGAGTGTTTTATAATGTAGGATTGGTGGGATCAAGGATGGATAAACTTTGATGGAAGGTTTAGGAAAGAATAGGTTTGTGAATTTTGGGAAGTGTATGATGAAATGGGCTAAAAAGAAGAAAAGGGAAACAACACTTTCGATCATCAGATGGCCGGTCCCCTTAATTGGAGGCCGGTCCCCTTAATAATTAAGGGGGCCGCCTTATGATTTAAGGGGGCCGCCCATCTGGTGATTCCCAGATTGCCAGAAAAGGGTTTTTGGTAGTGAATTGCAGAAAAGTTGTGTTTTTGGTTTCAAACAAGTCCAACTCTTTGAGGCAATTAAACATAGACTAATTATGTAGGCAATTATGTAGCTAAAGCATGTTAACCAAGGAGATTAAGAAATCAAGCAATTTCATCTATCATGCAAACATACTCATCTAGCAAGCAAAATATGAGAGCTAGGAAACAATAAGCAACATCAAGTATTTCATAACTACATAACTAGGAGGATTAAACCTAATATGTATTATGATAGCATGGGTTTCTAGACTTGTTACAAACAAAGTCTTAATAGACAAACCATGGTCCTCTTGATTTGATTTAGTTCACTTATAAGTGTCATTTATATAAATATAGATGACAAATATGAGATCACCATGCATGATTTAAAGAGACGTTTTTAGCATTATTCAACAATGTTTGAAAGTAAGTTTTCACTTAATGCCATAAATCTGGGAACGAAAGAATCTAATGAGAAGCAAGGTTCATAAAAGTAAACTAGCGTTAGGTATATATAGGAAGTGCAATTTAATCAAGTTGGAGAATAAGTATGAGACTATTACTAGTGGTGCTCAATTCAGGCTAAACACGACCGTTTTTACGGGTTACACACACCCAACTTCTCACATAGAAGCAATTCAACCGTTAGGTTAAATTGAATTTCTAGTCAATAGATTCTCCAGTAGTCATTCTCTTTTTAGAAGAAATCGAGTTCCTAAATTTACCTATCGAAGATTACCAAATATGAAGTTTTCTTGATTCACTAATACTTGGCTTAATGTTTTGAAATACATTCAAGTTTGTATCCTAATAAAACAAATTTTGTTTTGTTTCAAAAAGAAAAATGTTTCTATCTTGATAAAGATCAAAATAATGTTATGATAGCTTATGATTAAGCATGTTGTTCGAAAAAGCATAAAATAGATATTCGAAGGGTTTTAACTCAAAGAGAGAAGTTTTTAAATATGATGTATTGATTTTGATAATCAAGAAATTTCAGGTGAAAGATATACTTCAAGAGAATCAATTCATCCCATTGTTTGAAAGTAGGTTTTCATGTAGATATGAGAGTTAATTGAATAAAATAGATTCGGTTTTACTTCAAAATGTGTTAATGAAAGGTAAAGAAAATTTTCAAAATCTTTGTTGTGGATATATATAGTGAAAACATCTTATTTAAAAGTGGGATAGTTATTTGAAAAACTATTTTCTAAAATATGAGGTTTTTGCATATTTTTAACGATATTAGATTTTGGACAACAAATATCATTAATCATATATTTTAAAAGATGTTTATTAAAGATCTCATGCTCAAGAGGATTGGTTAAGCCTACTATTATCTCATGCTATCGTTTCTACAAATCCTATGATCCTAAAGGAAGTGATGACTAAAATATATATGTTAGATGCGAGAGGGTTGAATGGGGTATAACCTAACATCTATAGTTCCTTTGTTTTTGCACGCTTATCTAACTTAATGCCATAGTCTATGAGAGCTTGTTTCATCCATAGTTTTCTTACGCGAGGGATCTAATCCTACTTCTATATTAACGATTAATCCACTTAACTCATTTCACTTCATCACCATGAGTTTGCTAATAGTGGATATAGAAGATTTCCATTTTCTATTTTGTTCAACAATGAACAATTTCATCTTATACCTAGAAAGGTCAACCAATAATGTTTCTAGGTAATAAGAGTATAAGCTATTATGTACATATATATGTATAAGAGTCACAAACAATATATATGTATAGCTAAGCATTAATCTAACTAATCATATGTCTAAGCATGCAAATTATAGCGATGAACTTAAAAGAAACGTGTACCTTTTAGTCTTCAATGGAATATCTTCAAGCACTTCAAGTGATCATGTTGACTAATAGAAGTCATTTGTAGATGATATTCGAACTTCTTCCAAGATTGCCAGCTTAGCCACTTGGTCCCCATTGTCTCGTTGGTCCAAAGTTGTTTGGTCAAAACATATTCAACATTTGGCTAGGATGCATGTATGGTGGTAGTATTCCCCAAGGATTGTAACTTGGTTGATAATTCCACATTTGATGACTAGTATTATTGTAGTTTTGTCTATTTTGGTTTCTTCTAGGTTGAGGTGTTTTAGATCGAGTATGAAGATTATTTGGTTTTCTCGGTGGTGGAGTTTTAGATCTTAATTTAGATTTAGAGGATCCTACTTCGGTCTTTAAGGATGGTTTATAAAAAGTTTTTACTTTTTCATCATTCGCAATGGGTATTTTTCTATCTTTTGTAAGTATATACTTAGGTTTTGATTCTAATGATTTTTGTTTACTAGATTCACATTCAAACTTTATACTTTTATTTTCACTGGTTGAAACATTAGTTGAGGTTAATCCTAGACCGGTTCTATCTCTCGAAGTTTCTTGAACACTTATTATTTTCTTAAGTGAGTTACTACTATTTTTAAACTTGTCGAGTTTGAAAATTTCATCTTTAAGTTTTTCGTTTTCATTTTTAATCTCTATGCATGTTTTACATTCTATAAAAACTTCTTTTCCTTTTTCCAAATGTTGTAGTCTAATTTTTAATTCGAGTACTTCATTTTCTAATAGATTATTGATATGTTTTAGTAACTTATTTTTAGCTATAACTTTTTGACCTAATTTGCATAACGTATTATATTCACTATCTAGGTGTTTTTCGTCTAATGATAAATTTTCGTCACTAAAGTATTTGGTTTCGGAACGTACCTCGCTTGATGTCTTAGCCATAAGACATTTCTCCTCATTTGTGATTTCTTTCTCATCGTCATCGCTATCACTCCAAGCTCCTCCAACAAACGCCTTTTGATTTTGATTTCTTGACATCATTGGGCATTTTCCGATGAGATGATTTGGATCACCACATTTGAAGCACTTCCTATCACTTTTGCCATTTTTGTCATCTTTATTTCTTTGGTTTGCTTTCCTTTCATCATGCGATTGTCTAACGAATCTTCCTCGCCTTTTGAAGAATTTCTTGAAGTCTCTTACGGCCATCGCATATTCTTCGTCATCACTTTCGGAGGTTGAGCTATACTCGTTACTAGATTCCTTCCTAGCTTTCAACGCAATTGACTTGCTTTGCTCTCTTTTTCCATTGACCATCTCGGAGTCTTTCTTTATTATTGCTTCGTAGACTTTCAGGTTGCCGATCAACTCATCAAGTTGAAGAGTTGACAAGTTCTTTGATTCTTCAATCGCCGTAACTTTAGCTCGCCATTTTGGATGAAGAGCCCTAAGAAATTTCCTAACAAAATTCTTACTAGAAAAATTCTCATCAAGTGCTTTTAAACTTGTGATGATAGTGTTAAACCTAGCAAAAGCATTATCTATTGATTCCTCCTCGGGAATCGTAAATTGTTCATATTGTTGAACAAGAAGATCTATTTTGTTATCTTTAACTTGACTATTACCTTGGTGAGTGATTAGTAAAGAATCCCAAATTTCTTTTGCGGTTTTACACATAAAAATTCTTTCATATTCTTTGCGTGGTAACGCATTATAAATAACCATTTTAGCCTCATTATTTTTTGCTAGTTTCTTTTTCAAATCGTCATTTTGTTTTTCAAAAGATACAATTTCATCCATTTTAGTTTCAAAATTATATTGAATAGGAGGAAAATCACCAAAGGTAATAACATGCCAAAGATCTAGATCCTTTGATTTCACATAAGTTTCGAATCGATTTTTCCAATATAAAAATCCATCACTTTCAAATAGTGGTGGTCTTTGCATAGATTGCCCTTCTAAATATTTTTCAGATTTCATAGATCGTTACAAGTTTTAAAATACAATATATTTTAAAAATCTTGCTGGACGTGGCTCTGGTACCAATTGTGGAAAACTAGAAGGGGGGGTTGAATAGTTTTACGTCTTTTTAATTTTATTATGAAAACTTGGTTTAGTTTTAAAACCTTGTTTGCTTTTAAAACTTTGATTCAATCTTATATGAACAAGTATATCTAAGTATGAACAATAATAATAATGTAAGCTAAGTATGTGAAATCAACACATGCATAATATAAACAATTCTAGCTATATACAAGAGATAAGTACGTAATCGTTTATCTTATAATCCTTAGTTATATTTTGTATGAAAACTATACTTGATCAAAATGATCAATTATATGTATGTAACCTTTTTAGTTTGATTTTAAAAACTTTGTTTTGTGAATGAAACTTTCGTTTGATCTTTAAGTAAAATCAATACTAGCACTATATGAGCAACTATATATATACGTCTACGTCTACAAATGTAATAACGATATAAGCAAGATAATAAGTAAGATATGGAAAGATCTAACCGCGAGACAAAGGATTTATAGTGGTTCGGCTACAAGGACACCTTCCTTGCCCTACTCCACTCCTCGAGTCACCTACTCGAGAGTTTTCTTCACTATGTCAACAAGCTCCTTATGGCGGAGAAACCTTACACACCAATATACACACCACTTACACACCAAAGCTTCGTCACAACGAAATCACACCTTCTTCACAACTACTTCACACCAACTAACTACACACCTATCTTCAACACACCAATAGTCTTCACTACAATCTAGTTCACGCCTATCTTCTACACACCAATAATCTTCACTACAATCTACTAGCCAATCACACTATCGATATTCCTAATCACAACTATCTACAATCAATATTCACAACACACTACACAAAGATATATGTAGATATTCTTGATGATGCACCAACAACTTGGATGTGGAGGTCACAACAAGTTGTAATACTTCTTGTCTTGGAGGATAGAAGTATTCTTCTCTTGCACTTGAGAGGATGATGTAAGAATCACTTTGAAACAAAGGATTATGTATTTATGATCAAAGGATTTGGAGAATAGAAATGAGATCTAGAACAGAAAGTTTTGGGGTGCAAAAGGTGGGGAAAAAATCCAGGTTTAAGGTGGTATTTATAGGCAAACGTTTCTGACAGAGGAGCGTGGCCGGTCCCCTTAAAGCATGGCCGGCCCCCTTAAAATTAAGGGGGCCGCCCCTTATAATTAAGGGGGCCGCCCAACTGTAACGGCCAGAAACTTTGTCTTTTAGTGGGGAAAGTTTATTTGGTGAAAAACTAACTGATTTTGGTTAAATATTTGAAATCATATATTTAGTATGATTAAAACATTTTTCCTTATTACCAAAAGTGTTTTTCAAAAATATATAATAAGATTATATAATTAAATAAACTTTATATTAGTTAATTAAATACCCCTTTGATCATAAATTGCACTAAACACTTTGTTTATTCATACCTTAAGTGATTTGGATGTAAAGAGAAATATTAATCACTAAATACTTGTTTATGTCACAAGTTTTAGTTCTATGAGTTTATATTTTGTGATAATCAAAACATAGAGATATTGATAACATGTTAATAATGTTTTTAGGCATTAATTTATGTCAACAATCCTCACCGCCACCGTCGCCACCGTGGGACCGTGCAACATCTGCTGACGACATATGTACAAGTACAATTAGCATAACATATAGAAATTCATGAACAAAATAATATAAGCATGCACACATCTAAATACATACACATCCAAATAAATATACACATTTAAACAATCCACAATAATTTCATTCATTCATTCAAATATATAAGTGTATTTTGCATGTTACAACTCAAGATCAATCTTCTTCTTCACTAGAATAAACTTTCTCAACACCATCATCATCAACATTGATGAGGTCTTCAACATCAGAATCTGCTAAATCATGAGGAAGGGCGTTTTCATTATAACTACATTATACACAATACTAACTAGATAATCATTTTTTCATTATAACTACTCATATGATATACTAACTAACCAAACGCAATACTAACTAACCAACCAAACGCAATACTAACTAAGCAAACGCAATACTAACTAACTTAACGCCGCAATATGTAACAAATAAAAAAAACTGTTGGCGGCGACATGTCGCCGGGGATACCAAAAGTTAATAAAAAAAATTAAACAATTGGCGGCATACCTCACAAAGACTGTTGGCGGCTCTCACCCTCGGCTCTCGTCGCGGCGGCTGTATAAAAAAAATAACAAAATCAAAAAAATTAACAATTAACATTTACTAACAATTAACATTTACTAACAATTAACATATACTAAAAATTATCAAAAAAAAAAGAAAAAGAAAAAGAAAAAAACCTTCGGTTCACAAGAAATAGAGGGGAAGAAGAAGAGGAATAATTAAACAATAGAATGGTTGATGAGTGAATTAAACATGAGAGGGGAGAAGGAAATGTGCACAGTAGTGCGAGTGTTGCGGTGGTGGAGCTATGGTGTTGGTGGATCGGAGCTGTGGTGTTGGTGGTGTTGCTGTGGTGTTGGTGGTGGAGCTTGTGGTGGAAGTGATGGACCTTGATGGAGCTGCGGCTGTGGAGCTTGGTGGAGATGGAGATGAGCTGCTGCTGCTGCGTGCTTTTTTTTTTATAACTTCGATCTCAATAATGTAGATACCAGATCTACTTTATTAAAAAAAGTATCCCGGGCGACAATCCCCGGCGACATGTCGCTGGGGAAACTGGCGACTTAACGAAAATTTTTGTAAAAATGGCGCGTAAACGAAAATTTTGGTGGGAGGGTATCCCCAGCGACTTGTCGCCGGGGAAACATAAAAATAAAAAATTTATTTAAAATAAAAAAAACTTAAAAAACTTATAATAAACTTAAAATACTTAAAATACATAAAATACATAAAATAAAAAAACTTAAAATACATAAAATAAAAAAACTTAAAATACTTAAAATAAAAATTATTCATAGTATTTATTTTATATGATAAAAAAACTTACTTAATACTTAAAATAAAAAAACTTAAAATACATAAAATAAAAAAAACTTAAAATACTTAAAATAAACGGATGAGCCGACATATTAGGGTTACACATCAGACGTTCAACGGATGAGTCAACATGTTATGGTTACACATTAGACGTTCAACGGATGAGTCGACATGTTATGGTTACACATTAGATGTTCAACGGATGAGTCGACATGTTATGGTTACACATTAGACGTTCAACGGATGGGTCGACATGTTATGGTTATACATTAGACGTTCAACGGATGAGTCGACATGTTAGGGTTACACATTAGACGTTCAACGGATGAGTCGACATGTTATGGTTACACATTCGACGTTCAACGGATGAGTCGGCATGTTAGGGTTACACATTAGACGTTCAACGGATGAGTCGACATGTTATGGTTACACATTAGACGTTCAACGGATGAGTCGACATGTTAGGGTTACACATTAGACGTTCAACGGATGAGTCGACATGTTAGGGTTGGACATTAGACGTTCAACGGATGAGTCAGTATGTTATGGTTACACATTAGACGTTCAACGGATGAGTCGACATGTTAGGGTTACACATTAGACATTTAACGGATGAGTCGACATGTTAAGGTTACACATTAGACGTTCAACGGATGGGTCGACATGTTATGGTTACACATTAGACGTTCAATGGATGGGTCGACATGTTATGGTTACACATTAGACGTTCAACGGATGAGTCGACATGTTATGTTAACACATTAGACGTTCAACGGATGAGTCGACATGTTATGGTTACACATTAGACGTTCAACGGATGAGTCGACATGTTATGGTTACACATTAGACGTTCAATGAAATAAACATAAAAGGATAACTGACACCAATTTCTGAAGTGATAGCCGCCTTCCGTTCCTTCGGGACCTTCTCCCAAGAAGGGTAGTACAACGGCACACTCCTAACGACCTCCCCGTTGTAGTTTCCCCAGTGAGCCGCATGGTTACCGAGAGGGTTTAGGGTATGTTTGTCACCCACTTCAAACTGGATCGAGACGGGGCCCTCATTATCCACGATTTCCTTTAGCAAAAGGTTTCGGGTCTTGTCTCGGGTATTCAGCCTGCCCGCTCCCCTGCCGCCCAAATTGGGCTTTCTTTTACCTTTGCCTGCAAAATCAAGTTAGTGATAAAGTCATAAAAATTCAAGGCAAGCAAGTTCAATATATGTATCAAATTTATGCTTGTATTACAATAATCCAAAAATTCTTACCTCGATTAAGGAAGCAACCCCCGCAACCGGTGGGTACGTGGTCTGTAGGGGGACGATCCTCACCGCCACCGTCGCCGCCGTGGGACCGTGCAACATCTGCTGACGACATATGTACAAGTACAATTAGCATAACATATAGAAATTCATGAACAAAATAATATAAGCATGCACACATCTAAATACATACACATCCAAATAAATATACACATTTAAACAATCCACAACAATTTCATTCATTCATTCAAATATATAAGTGTATTTTGCAAGTTACAACTCAAGATCAATCTTCTTCTTCACTAGAATAAACTTTCTCAACACCATCATCATCAACATTGATGAGGTCTTCAACATCATAATCTGCTAAATCATGAGGAAGGGCGTTTTCATTATAACTACATTATACACAATACTAACTAGATAATCATTTTTTCATTATAACTACTGTAGGACCTTAAATATCACAATTTTATCACACACAATATAAGCACAATAAGAAGGAAAGATGGAAAGATGGTGACTTGATGTATATATATATATATATATATATATATATATATATATATATATATATATATATATATATATATATATATATATATATATATATATATATATATATATATATATATGTGAATCGTATATATGAAAGAGAGATGGAAAAGATGAGAGCTTTGATTCAAGAGAAAACACACACAAATACACACACTAGCACACACCTCAAATGAGCCTTTGAGGTGTTTAAATAGTAAGATACATCATGCCCTAAAAGGCTTTCCATGGGCTTTGTCTAATGGGCTTGGTTTACATTTTCTAATAAAGGCTTACATGATATACTTAATAAGCACCAAGTCCATAGCCCAATATACTTAACTATTACAATACTTGTCGACTCAATAATGATCGTCACTTTTAATGCTAACAATCTCCCCCTAAGGGATGATCATTGAGATCTCCCTTTGATTACATAAATGATCAACACTTCTAATGCTAACAATCTCCCCCTAAGGGTGATCACTGAGATCTCTCTTTCGTGACCTTGATCTTTGATCTTTGAAGCTTGTTCTCTTTGAACTTTGAGTCTTTGTGTAATAGCTTTGCTAGATTCTTTGTTCCAATCATGCTCTGTGATCTTTGAATAATGTCGATTGGTTGTTCTTCCCTTTGATCAACATCTTTACTCTGTTGTCTTAACGTCTTTTCCAACATGCTCATACTTTGTTTGACATTGAATCTTTGCGAAGTTCTCTTTTCTTTGACTTTAATCTTTGTTTCTTTAGTATGTAGATTCTTTGATTTTGACTTAGAAACGTTCTGAACTTTGCTTTGCTTTAATCTTTGAAGAGAGCTTTGCAGGGTATGAGCATGTGGATCTTTGAGTGATGGTAACGGTCTTTCTCCATGGAACATTCATCAGTACCTGCATAAAACAGTTAGCAATAAAGCATCCGGTACTTACAGGTTCGGAATTAGAGATCGTTAACAGCATAGTGTGAAAACTCTCTCTAACCCTTGCCAAGGCCATTCCTGAACCAGATACCCCCGAGAGGGCTTACTAGATCCACCGAAGTACATCAATGATTCAGGTGAGTTGCTGGAGATCACCCCACAACTGTAGACCATTTTGGGACACAGTAACCATCATGATAGATAAGGCAAGATCCGTAGATCTCATAAAGACTCTTACAACTTATGTCCTTTTTGGCGTACACAAGTGTATTCATAGGAAAGTGTATCCTAAGAGATCTTTTAATGTATCTCATGGCTCTAGACTCGATAAGTGCACATTTGGTTTTCCTATGCGGAGACTAGGGATGGGTCTCCTGCTTCAATATCAACCATCTCTAAGAGATAAGTTGATAGATTACATCGGTTCCCCGTGAGAATGAAACAAGCTCTTTTGAGAGAACTTGAGTGGCTAGAAGGTTTAGTGCAGTACGTCACTGGGTCCATGACGTCTTGTCTTCAATACCGGTGTCACCTTAGTAACAACCAGTAGCATATGAGTTGAACCCGGTGTCTGCCATAAGGTTGAACATATGGAGGGCTATTTCTTTTCACCCTTTCATTTGCTTTTCTTTTTAATTCTTCAACCCCTTCTTTCTCCTTTCATTCTTTTCTCCTTTTTTCAAATCATACCTAAGGACTTCTAATTCTAGTCTATTGGAATTGTCCTTGGGTAGATCCCTCCGGCTCTGGCGGATCATAGGACGGTTTTTCCTCACCTTAGTCACCTTATAACTTCATGACTATCCTATTGTTGCCATCAAACCATTTGTGAAAATCTCTCAAAGCGTTATGATAATAAAACATACTTTGTTAACACTTCGAGAGTTTTACATTTCATGAAGGACTCCCCCTTCACATGTGCTCATGGATTGTTAAGAAATTTGCACATGCGTAAGGAGTTTGCACTTTTAGAATTGATCCACTTTCAATGAACATGACCGATTCGAGACACGCTTACATCACTAGTTAGACTAGCTTGAAGTTATTACCCGGCCTGGTCAAGTCCACAGAAAGTTTCTCGAAACGGTACATTTCTACTAAGACAAATCCTTTTCGAGACACGCTTACGTGGCTAGTTAAAGAGTTCCATTGTCAGCTTTTAAGTGACAACTAGCTCTAGTAACTAACTTGATGTTATTAGCCGTCGAGGATAAGTCTTTTCGATTACTAACTTTTGTTGTTTCGTCAATTCTTGGGTCATTTCTGAGTCGAGCTCTTTTGAGATTCAAGACGATCACATTTTAATCACGTCTTCTCCCCCTCAAAAATAGCATATCCATGGTATTTTTGATACCAATTGATTAAAACCTTTTCTTTTTGGATAGCTTATGGGAGAAACGGATGTTTGTAAATTCCGAATTAGTTTCCTTTAAGCATGATTTTTTGGAACTTCTTTTTATTACTCCCCCTCAAAAATAGAACATTTTGATTAAATTAAGCGATTTAAGGATTTGAGGGAGTAATATCTTGAGCAACATCGTGAAAGGTTTTGAAAACCTTTTGAAATATGTTTCAAAATTTTGCTCAAAAATTAAGAAGACTTTGATAAGCTTTTTGGAGAGAAGTCTTCTTATCATTTAGGATTGTCGCACATAAATGTACAACAGGGTCCTTTCGTTGAAAATCACGGGTTATACACTGTTATGTGTGCATAAGCCATAATGTTTTTAGGATAAGTGCTCAAAAAATATTTGAAACCTTTGAATAGATTTAAGCACTTTCCTTTCTTTGAAGAATGAGTCCTTAGCTGAAATACTAAGAAGTCATCATTGAAGCCCGGGTTTCGTACTGAAGTATACGAAAGCCATTATGAATTTGGATTAGACAACAACTTTTGGAACCCATTTAAGCACGGTGCTAACTGGGTTACCATATTTTGAAATCCATTTGAAAGTTGTGTCAATCCGAGACATAGAAGTTGAATTCCAACGAGAACTGAAAACTGGTGTTTCATTTTGAAATAAAGCTCGTGGAATCAACGGTGATTTAAAACTCTTTTGCTTATGAAAGTTGTTTAAGAAACTCGGTGTCTCTTTTGGAGTTTTAAAACTTGAAGAAGAAGTTTTCCATCCATTGTTGAAACTCGGCGTTTCATTTCGAAAAATCGTTTTTGAGATGAATGGAAACCTTCCAGAATTAGGATTTTTCCAAGCATAGCCATTCCTTTGTTGTAGCGGAAGCATTTCAGAGTATGAATAATTCAAATGTTTTGAACGGCTTTGCTTTGGTATCCACACTGGCTTTACCGGAGTAAAACGAGAGTATGGAGTTTGAAAACCTTGATTCTTTTCTTTATGAGCACTTGCATTTGAAACCTTTTGAGGAGTAAATGTTTCAGAAAAATTAGGTCTCTTTGAAAACTTCCTTCCCTTTTGCAAAGAATAGGTTGTAAACTGAGAAACCTTTTTTGAAAATGGTTTTGAAGATTCACCCGTGTAAACCTTCTCTGAAACACTTACTTGTGGTTTAGACTCGTTTGAAACTTGAGATTTTCCTTTTGACCGGTTAAGAACATCAAACTTTGCTTTTAAGGCATTGTATGAGGTTCTCAAATCATTGTATTCTTTTTGAAGAGAAAGATGATCTGATGATGCTAGTTTTTCTTGCAAAGAAGCATTTTGATTTTCAAGATGTGCAAAATATTTTTCATATTTGTCTGTTTCGATTGAAAAATCATTTTTGGCATCACCAAAATCCTTGGTTTGTTGTGAAATCGTTTTTTCCAATTCAACAATTTTCTTTTGAAGCACTGACTTTTCTTTTTCAAAAAGATGATTTGGTGTGATCAGAGAGTCAGATTTGTTTGAAGTTTGATTTTGAACTCTTGACCGCTTGATTGAATCAAACAAGTTTTTGTAAGTCTGTTTCAAATGCTCATTTTCTTTTTGTAATGATGCCACAGCACGTTCCAATTCAAGATTTTTTGTATCAAATTCGTCAAAATCAAACTTGATATTGGTATCATCACAATTGTCTTCAAAAATCTTTTCTTTTCCGTTAAGCACCGATGTCAAAGAGTTTTTAGAAGACATTTTCTCATTCTTCTCTTGCAGTTTAAGTTGGAAAGAGATACTTTATACTTCGAATTTTGCAAGATGTTTCTCAAACTGAGCAGTTCTTTTTGACAATTCATCTTTGACATCAGCTGCTTCTTTTGAAAGTTCGGTGATTTTCTTTTTGAGATAAAGATTTTCAGATTTCAAAGAAGATGTTTGTTCGAAATTCACATTCTCATACTCATGGTTGACAGATGCTGACTTGAACGACTCTATTTGATTTGTGAAAAATTCCTTTTGAATGTCAAGTATTAAGCATTTTTCATCAAATTCGTCTTCAAGAGAATGAACATACTTTAAATCTTCTCTCATTTCAGTGACAAGATGTTTTTCAAAGTACTCAAAACTTAAGTTGAGATTTTTCACATGAGGTTCAATCTCATCTTTCAAAATCTTTTTGACTTCAATCTTAAGGCGTACATCTGATGAAAGAGGATTGGAGAAAACGCTGGTATCGATGTCTACTTGCTTAAACCAAATGGCCTTTAACGTATGCTCAATGTGATGTTTAAGACTACAAAATTGTTTCCTTGCTCTATTTTGCCATAACGTAGCATCATAAGTAGCAAGTTGAGCTTCTTTGAAAAATCTTTTCACATTTGTGTCTTTTCTTTTGAAAGGTGCTTTTGGAAAATCTGTCAATTGTGTACACCCATACACAAAGCCGTGGTACGAGAGTGGGTTTTTTGTTTGTTTTACTTTCAAACATTTTTCCTCTTCAGATTTTAGAATATCTTGAGATTCAAACAAAAGATCATCTGACAATTCTTTTCCCATATCATTAGCGTTATACAAAATAGGTGTCAACTTTTGCACTTTGTTTAAAAAACAAGGTTTTTCATTTTCCACATTAGCATTATTCACAAAACCAATCCCAGATGTTTATTTCTCAACCTCCTCATCTTTAGTAGGCAGCATGTTTATAGTCTGAGAAGTCTGTCACAATTTTCGAAGTTTGTTTTCAAGATCGTTTGTTCGTTTCAAAAACTCTTGGTTTTCATTCTCAAGTTTTGTGTTTACAATCTCAAAATTTGATGTGGTTTTTTGAAGCTTTGAATTTTCACTTTTTAAATCATTGTTCTCTTTTAAAAGCGCTTGAACCTTTCTGTTGTTAACAACCATTTGAGTATCCAGATTTTGAATGGAACGTTTTTCACGAAGAACAGCTTCTCTATAACCAACTTCAAGTTCTTCATTTCTTTTTAAAAGTGGTTTGACAGACTCTCCATACATTTCAAACTTTTGAGCGTGAGATTTAAGGTTTGAGTTTTCGAATTCAAGTTAAGCTTTTCTTTTAGTTACATTTTGAAAACCTTTTTCCATTTCTTTAAATCTCTCAAGCTCTTTTGTCAATAAGACATTCGCTTGCTTAGCTTTGCGATTGTCCTCATTGCACTTTTCAAGTTCATGTTTGAAATTATCGATTAAAGAAGCAAATATGGCACGATCTTGTTCATAAGAAGATCCATCCTGGGCAGGCTCACCTCTATTAGGATCCATATCTGGAGTAACAAAAGTGATATTACTATCATTTTGTTCCACCACACATGTATCACTAATAGACTCAGAATGCTCAGGATGTGTCTGATTATGAGCAAACACATTATCAAACACAACACCATTATTGTTTGAATGTTGTACCTTAGTGAATATCTCTGTGTCTGATGAGGGTCTGATGTGATCATCCTCAATATCCCAAACTGCTTCATTCCTTTGTGTACCATCAGCATCCGAATCATAGCTAGGACTGCTGTTTTCAACCTGTTGTTCTGAAGATGAATCACTTTCCGTGAAAACCACACTAACATCTGATGCATCACCCTCATTGACTGTTTCCTCTGCTGTTTGAACATCGTTCTCTGTCTCTTTTTCAATTACTTCTGTTTCCTTTAACTGCTTCTTTCTTTCAATTAGCTCTCTTTCTTTAAACGGCATATCTTTTTCAATCTGCTCTCTTTCTTTAAACTGCATATCTTTTTCAATCTGCTCTCTTTCCCGTTTAAGCTTCGCAATTTCATTTAACTCAGTTTCTTCAGCATCAAGTATCTTTTCAAGTTCCCCCATGTCATTTATGCATTGAGTTCTGAATGTCGAATAGCTTACCCTAAATTGTTGGTAAAATGCATCGATAAACTCTGACTGGTTCATTATCCAAGGGTTAAAGATACTCTGAAATTGAGTTTGGATCACTATAAGAGCTTCTCTGCAGTCACGTGTATGAAGTTCTTCTTCATTAAGTAGCTTATCCAGTTGATTCAGGTTTTGATTGAGTTTTTCTTTGAAATAATGAAATCGGTCTCTGACGTAGTATTCAAATGCTTGTTCGAACCTTGACTCGTATCCAAATATGTTGATAACCTTCGCAATCTGTGACTTGAACACTGTAAACTTTTTCTTAAAATCTCTCTCCTTCATTTGCATTTCTGTTTCCATTAGGTTCTGATGTGCGATAAAGTTGATCTTGGATCGTTCCAACGAAATAGGAGTTGTGTTTGGTGAAGGTTATTCTCGAAACTTTGTCACCAGGAAAATTCTCGAAAAGTGTTCTCGATAAAATTATCTAGAATTGTTCTCGATAAAATTATCTAGAATGCGTTTTAGATAAAATTATCTAGAATGCGTTTTAGATAAAATTATCTAGAATGTGTTTTAGATAAAATTATCTAGAATACGTTTTAGATACGTTTTAGATAAAATTATCTAGAATGTGTTTTAGATAAAATTATCTAGAATACGTTTTAGATAAAATTATCTAGAATGTGTTTTAGATAAAATTATCTAGAATACGTTTTAGATAAAATTATCTAGAATGTGTTTTAGATAAAATTATCTAGAATACGTTTTAGATAAAATTATCACCCAAAACTTTCTAAATTATACAATTTAGAGAGTATACCACGAGTCGAAGTGTTTTCTCACTTATACAAGCAATGGAAACACCGAGTAAGCAACGGGACCAAGTGTGTTCTCGAAACTTTTGAGATTTAGAAACTTTGTGATTTAGAAAAAATCTCTAGAATTTTGAATTTGCAAAAAGCTCATTCAAATGAAGTTTGTATTTCAAGATTCTTGTACTTCTAGTTATAAAAACACCAAAACTTGAAGAAAGTTGCAAACTTGATGATTTTTATGAAAATTTTTTGAGATCTAGAAAACAAGTACAAGAACCAAATTTGAATTTTTAAGCTAGAAATTTTCAAAAAGATTAAAACTTTCTTGTTGGGAAAGGTTTATGACACTAGTTTGTAATCAAAAAAGTGTTAAAAACACAAAACAAACAAGAAAAGTAATGATTTTTTAAGGGAAAAAAAACGTGAATAAAGCTTAAAAAATACGAAACAAACAACCTTCCAACACTCCTAAATCATTGTTAGGCGATTGATACCACTTGTAGGACCTTAAATATCACAACTTTATCACACCAATAGAAGCTTAGAAGAAGTAGAGAAGAAAAGATGGAAAGATGGTGACTTGATGTATATATATGTGAATCGTATATATGAAAGAGAGATGGAAAAGATGAGAGCTTTGATCCAAGAGAAAACACACACAAATACACACACAAGCATACACCTCAAATGAGCCTTTGAAGTGTTTAAATAGTAAGATACATCATGCCCTAAAAGGCTTTCCATGGGCTTTGTCTAATGGGCTTGGTTTACATTTTCTAATAAAGGCTTACATGATATACTTAATAAGCACCAAGTCCATAGCCCAATATACTTAACTATTACAATACTTGTCGACTCAATATTGATCGTCACTTTTAATGCTAACAATCTCTCCCTAAGGGACGATCATTGAGATCTCCCTTTGATTACATAAATGATCAACACTTCTAATGCTAACAACTACTCATATGATATTCTAACTAACCAAACGCAATACTAACTAACCAACCAAACGCAATACTAACTAAGCAAACGCAATACTAACTAACTTAACGCCGCAATATGTAACAAATAAAAAAAACTGTTGGCGGTGACATGTCGTCGGGGATACCAAAAGTTAATAAAAAAAATTAAACAATTGGCGGCATACCTCACAAAAACTGTTGGCGGCTCTCACCCTTGGCTCTCGTCGCGGCGGCTGTATAAAAAAAATAACAAAATCAAAAAAATTAACAATTAACATTTACTAACAATTAACATATACTAAAAAAAAAAAAAAAAAAAAAAAAAAAAAAAAAAAAAAAAAATTAATTAGAGGGGAAGAAGAAGAGGAAGAATTAAACAGTAGAAGGGTTGATGAGTGAATTAAACATGAGAGGGGAGAAGGAAACGTGCACAGTGGTGCGAGTTTTGCGGTGGTGGAGCTGTGGTGTTGGTGGATCGGAGCTGTGGTGTTGGTGGTGTTGCTGTGGTGTTGGTGGTGGAGCTTGTGGTGGAAGTGATGGACCTTGATGGAGCTGCGGCTGTGGAGCTTGGTGGAGATGGAGTTTTCTCCTTGGTCCCAGATGCATATCCACCATAAAATTTCTTTTGATTGCTTAGAAACGTCGATCTAGTTTTGCAATCTAGCTAAATTGCGAGTCTCCTTTGTAATTGATACGTCTCAGCCTCACGTATGGATTATTAAGACCAAGTCTACATGTGATGAAGAAACCTTCTGCCACTTTTCCATGCAAGTTGAAAGAGCCTTCTGTCATGTATTATTTTAGGAAGAATAAAGTAAACCACCACTTAGTTGCATTAGGCCATGTTTTCATTTCTTGTTAGTTGTTGAGTCAAGTCGTCTCACGTCTTATGTCTTATTGCTAAAGAACAGGTTAGTAGGCCAGGGTAGTTGCATTTATATTCCTAAAAGTTACGTATAAATATTAATAAGTAAATGACTAGTATCGAACCCGAGACCTCGGGATTGCACACATTACAAACGAGAATTAAAGATTAATAAATATTAATTGTTATGTATATTTATTAATAACACAAGTATAAGTACTAATGATCGTTAGTGATTAAACATATGGATTAACTATCGTTAAATAAGAAGGAAAAGGACTAGAATGTAATTTGGAAGACAAGAAGGATCCGGAACACCCTTGTGGGTGTATGGCCGGTCGATCCAAGGCCCAAGGGGGTCGACCCATGCCTTGCTTGCTCTCCAAGATTTCTCTAGTATATATACAAACCCAAGGGTCAATTGTTTCTCACCTTTTGTGCACACACAATACCCTAAAGTTTTCTCTTCTCCTTGTTTTCTTCCTTGGCCGATCGAATCCCTAAACCCTTAGGGTTGGATCGAAAATTTTGATAACAAAATATTACTTGTGTTTAATCTTGCAATCACTTTAATTCGGTATTAGTTTGTGTGTACAAGAACGAGGTAATTACTCACTATAGTAATTATCAAGAGATCGATAAACAAAAACGGTAAGGGGTTTATCATTGATCTAGTTTACACAAGATTCAAGATTTATTGAAGTGCATCGGGTACGTTACTATTTATGTTTTAGTTAATCTTTATACTTGTTATACTTGATCCTAGCTTCCGCATATTTGTGTACTTTGATTGTCAAACTCTAACAGTGGCATCACGAGCCATGTATAACATGTAATTGATTACTAAAATGTAATAAAAATCGGATCTTTAATTGTTTTAGATACATGTTTTTGATCTAGGGTTTTTATTTAAATTTTTTTTATATAAAATTTGAAGCCCTAACCCTAATTTATGGGGGGGTCGATTTTCCGCATAAAACCCTAATCAGGGTTTGTGGTTTTATTTGATTAAATTGTAATCACTAGAAACCTTAGGTCTTTAACCGGTTATGTGAACGTATCTTGTGACCTATGTGCTAATTGTTAGGTTTAATCCATGATGAAACATGCATGTTAGTCATGGATCTTGTTTTTTTTTATATGTCACATGTTTTAGATAGATCTAAAATTGGGGAAGACTCCAATACATAAATATTAAAATCAATTTATATGTTATTTGGTGTGTAGATTAGTTTTGGCCTACGCAATTGATTCGTCAATGCATGTGGCTCTCTTCCATTAAAAGGAGAAGGCCCTAGTTAATTACATGCATATTTTATACCTAGAATTGATTTTATTAGGATCTTTTTAATAAGGTTTGCATGTGGCTAATTGTTTCACTTATTATTATTGTTGTTTGTTTTTCTTTAAATTACTTGTTTTTATTGTTTCTTAATTGTTTGACTTGTTGTAAGCAATAAAAAGGGTGATTTTCATAAAGAAAATAATACGGACTAATAATGGTGAAACCCTAAGTGATAAAGATTGAATCTTGCGGAGTCTTATGTGCCAACAATGGTTCGCTTCGCACGGTAATTCGCTCCAAGGCGAGACTAGCAAGATTCATACTTTATTACATGTTTTGAGATTGAATCCATAAATTTTTGTTTGATTGATATTTTGTACAAACATGCTTTTAAAATTAACTCTTTTAAGACTTAATTCATAACCGTGATATGAAGGCTTAAAAAAGAGCCTTAGAGTCTGCCTTGGTTATCACAATCTTGAATATGTCTTAAATGAATTTATTTTAAAACCATGCTTGTAGAAAGTCATCTTACGATTTTTTAAACCTCAAGTAAAATTTTGTGTATTAATTTCACGAATTGGTAATAAAAAAGGTTTTGAAAATTATGCTATAAAGATGAGTGCATGCATCTTTATACATATTTTGATTTACATATCAAAATTGAATACCCTTAAAATTTAAGTTACATGCCATCTATCTATAAGGAACACTTGGAATTTTAATTTAGTAAATGTGAGACCTAGACTAAATTATTATAACAAGGTAAAATTCTTTTAGTGCGTGAGACCATAATTGTAATTTTACAGTTTCTAAGGTAGACGACTTAATTAAGTTGTGCGTGAGACCTAGAACTTAAGGCATGAGATGGGATGAAACATGCTTACAAGGCAAATTGATGAATCAATTTGATGTAAATCCCATGATGGTCTAGGAACTGGAAATCTTGTTTGCAAATTATTGTTCGACAGATTACCATCTTTTGTACTTTCACCACTAGCAGATCAACTGATGTGGTGGAACTATGTAAAGTTGGATCCTAGATTTTCAAGAAAATTTTGGTGGTTATATGAATATAGCCTATGGGTATTTTATTTTCTTGAAGATATTTATTATCGAAAATACTAATGTTTGAACTTTTATCTGTAGATATGGCTCAACCCGATAACCCAACTGTGATTTCTGCTTTCAAGAGTCATCTTGAAAGAGAAAAATTGACTGGAAAGAATTTCAATGATTGGCACCGTTCGCTCAGAATTGTCTTGAGGGCGTCCGGAAAGCTAGAATACTTGACCGATGAATGCCCTGCTGAGCCTGCTGCTACTAAACCAGAAGCAGTTAAGGCGGCATGGAGGGTGGAACATGCTAAGTTTAATGAGGTTGCTTGTTTAATGCTCACTAGCATGAGTGCTCAGTTGCAAAAGAAGTTTGAGTACTTTTTCCCTAAAGATATGCTTGAAGTACTTAAGCAGTCTTATGAGAAACCACCTGCAGTTGAATTGTATGATGAACTTGACAAGCTACATAACTGCAAGCATGGTGACGATAAACCAGTTGAAGATTATGTGACTGAGATGAAAGAATCTTTTGATCAGCTTCACAGAATTGGATTTGGTTACCCCAACAATGTGCAAGTGCACTTGATCAACAGGTCCCTTAACAAGGACTTTGCTGGTTTTGTGCAGAATTTCAACATGCACTGCTCGGGGAAGACAGTCTCAGAATTCCTCGCACTGCTTGTTGATTATGAGAAAAGTCTACCAGCCAAGGTCAAGGCCCCTACCCCGCAAGTGTTGGCGATTCATGGGGGAAGAATCCAGAAGAAATCGCATGTGAACAAAGGCAAGGGGAAAGGTGATAAAGGCAAGCAGGTCATGGCCTATCAACCTCAACCCAAGATGCCCAAGGTGAAGCAGCATCAGCCTAAGCAGAACAAGGTGAATCCGCCAAATAAGAAGGATCAGGCTTGTCACCATTGTCATGAAAAGGGCCATTGGAAGTGCAATTGTCCTCTCTACATTCATGACTTGCGACTCAAGAAGCAGGGGAATGAAGCTAGTAACCCCAGTTCATCAGGTGCGTTCTTTATGATTGAATTATTCACTCTTACTCCTAAATTGAATTCATGGGTATATGATACGGGATGTGGCATTCATATTTCCAGTACCTTGCAGGGGTTTAGAGTTGAGAGAAAGCTGGCCTATGGACAACAATTCCTGCACGTGGGTAACGGAGCACATGCAGCAGTTGAAGCTATAGGAGTTTTTAATTTAGTGTTGCCTTCGGGCTTAGTACTATCTTTAAATAATTGTCATTATGCATCGTCAATTGTTAGAGGTGTAATTTCATTTTCATGTTTGTTGAACCTCGGTTTTGATCATACTGTTTCAAGCAATGGAATTTTAGTTTCTTTAAATGGTGTTTTTTTATTTTAATGCTATTACTGTGAATGGTGTGTTTGAAATTAATATGAATGATAATGATAATGCTTTTGTTAAAAATAATTCAATGTATAGCATCAATAATAAGAGAATCAAGAAAGGTCTGGATTTGTCTTATCTTTGGCATTGTCGACTTGCTCACATTGGCAAGGCTCGCATGAAAAAGTTGCAACATGATGGGCTTTTAGAGAAGATCAATGATGAATCATTTGATAAGTGCGAATCTTGCATTGCTGGGAAGATGACAAAGAAACCCTTTAAAAATAGGATTGAAAGGGCTAATGATCTACTTGGTCTTATTCACACAGATGTGTGTGGACAACTTAGACATGTGTCAAGGAGGGGTGCTAGCTACTTCTTAACATTTACGGATGATTACAGCCGTTATGGTTACGTTTATTTAATTAAACATAAACATGAGGTGTTTGAAACATTCAAAGTGTTTAAAGCAGAAGTAGAGTTGCAACTTGGAAAGAAGATTAAAGCTCTTCGATCCGATAGAGGTGGTGAATACCTGAGTCAGGAGTTCATAGATTACTTAGCAAAGGAGGGAATTGTCCAGCACCTTACTTCTCCATATACTCCACAACAAAATGGTGTATCTCAGAGAAGGAATCGTACATTGCAAGATATGATACGATCTATGTTTAATCCAACAACTCTTCCTTACTCGTTTTGGGATTATGCCTTAGAATTTGCGGTTCGAATTCTTAATATGGTTCCAACAAAGAAGGTTGATAAGAATCCATATGAGTTATGGACTGGAAAAGCTCCTAACTTGTCTTATCTTAAGGTCTGGGGTTGTGAGGCGTATGTTAAACGTGACTCAGCAGACAAACTCCAACAAAGATCTGTGAAGTGCATCTTCGTAGGATACCCTAAGGAAACTATGGGATACTACTTTTATTACCCAACTGAAAACAAAGTTTTTGTTGCAAGGTATGGAGACTTCTTGGAAAAGGAGCTCATATCTCAAGAATTCAGTGGGAGAGTATATGATCTGGAAGACGATCATGAAGATGTAGCACCTTCCGAAAACACTAGCCAACTTCATGTGGAACCTGAAAGTTTAGGTCCTCCACCTGAAGTTGAAGTGGTTCCCATTCGTAGGCCATCTAGACCTGTGAAAGCTCCAACACGTCTATGTCTTAACATGGAGTGTGATGATAACTTAATAGTGGATCTTGATGAACCTACAAGTTATAAAGCTGTCATGAATAGTCCTGAAAAGGAAAAATGGCAGGTTGCTATGAATGGGGAAATGCAATCCATGGAAGACAATGAAGTCTGGGAAGAAGTAGACCTACCTCCGGGTGCCAAGTTAGTTGGGAGTAAATGGCTCTACAAGAAAAAGACTGATATGGATGACATTGTACACACCTATAAGGCCCGTTTGGTAGCTAAAGGCTATACTCAAACTTTTGGTGTTGACTATGAAGAGACCTTTTCTCCTGTAGCTGACATTAGGGCTATTAGGATTCTTATAGCCATAGCCGCTTACTATGACTATGAGATTTGGCAAATGGATGTCAAAACCGCCTTCTTAAATGGTCGCCTAGATGAGGACATCTATATGGCGCAGCCTGAGGGGTTTGTGAATCCAGAATTTCCAAATCGTGTATGCAAGCTTAAAAGATCCATTTATGGATTAAAGCAAGCATCACGACAATGGAATAAGAGATTTGACAGTGAGATTAAAAAGTATGGATTCACTCAAAATCTTGATGAGCCATGTGTATATCACAAAGCTAGTGGGAGTAATGTAATTTTCCTTATTTTATATGTTGATGACATATTGATCATGGGGAATGACATTCCAAGTTTGCAAAAGGTTAAGGCATATCTTGGAAGTTGCTTTTCTATGAAAGATTTAGGGGAAGCTGCATTTATTCTCGGAATCAAGATATATAGAGATAGATCTCAACGATTAATTGGATTAAGCCAAAGTGCTTACATTGATAAAATATTGAAGAGATTCAATATGCAAAATTCCAAGAAGGGATATTTGCTGATGCAAGAGCAACATGGCTTGAGCGAAAAAGTTTGTGCTTCAACACCTGAAGAGGTGCAACGCATGAAGAGAGTCCCTTATGCTTCGGCAGTGGGATCTATAATGTATGCGGTGAAAAGCACAAGGCCTGATGTGGCGTTTGCTCAGAATTTAACCAGTCGATATCAGCAGAATATTCTTCAAGAACGCAGAAGGAGTTGGGTTGAACTATTCTCAGTGACTAAATTATACTTAGGCTATTTTCTGTTCAAATCTATTTAGAGACTATTGGATGTTGAAATAACCCAACAATTTTCCCCTATTTGAATATACAAACCTAAGTTAATCAGATGTAAGTGAGCTAACAACTTCTTCTTACTTACTAATTAAAATAAAGTAAAGCAGAAATAAGTAAACAAAAGTTCATTTGATATTCATTGATTACATTACAAAATACAACATTCATCAAAAGATTACACTACTTATTGCTTCAGCGCTGATATGATTCTTGTGTGCTTCAGTAGGTTCTTTGCATTTCTCCTTTCAACTTCAGCGACCAGAATGGAGCTAAAGGTTCTTGCAATGTCATTTATTCTTAGGCCTTGGTGATGTATGTGGAAGATTACTTTTAGTGAGTATAATTGTTCAATGGTCATTTTTAAGAGTTCCTCACTATCAATGAAGTCTTGGCTTGTGGTAAGTTGCAGTAAACCATCCCAAGTATAGGTTGATTGAGCACATGTCTAGTAGGGTGGTTTTCACACACTACCATTTCTTTATAGCGCTTGATACGCCTGTAGAAGTCTTTTAGATTCTCGGCTTCTCTCTTCCTCTTGTTGATAATCCTATTCAAGTCAAGCATAGGATCTTGCTCTTCTAAGGGAATACCAGATTGAATATTCAGTGAGGCTTTCGGTGCCATCACCTCATATAACCTTTTCCTCATAGATTAACCAATGTGATTACATACCTTGCCTTTTCTTGTCCGACAATAGTCCATCATTTCTTTCCATTCCTGTACACCAAGATCTCAGGTCTTGAATTCATAGATTGGTTCAACAAAATTATCATCTCTATAGATCCTCAGTCCAGCTGGACCTTATGATGTAATGATATTTACATTAATGATCTTTCCAGGAGCTCTTATGCTCAGCATCATGTGGCAGTACTTATCATAAGCTGCCTTTTTCTATTTGTATAAAAGAATGAGGTTGGGATCAAGGCTTTCAAGCAGCTCAGCTTTCTCCTTAAGCTTGTCAGCTTTGATGGCTTCAGCTTTTAACCTTTTTCTGTTCCAACTGCTGTTGTTTCAGTTCCTCTCCAACAATGTGGAATTCTCTCTTTTTTCAGTAGTAAACGAGAGTTTTGTGATAGGTTTTGTGGTAGAGGATTTAACAAGAGGAGTTCTTCCAACGGATGGGTTTGTTGTGTCTTTATTAGAGTCCGTTTCAGTGACCTCTTCATCTTTTAGATGTTTCGGCTCAGCTTGAGACATTTGCTTCTTGCCTTTGTCAATAGTTTTTGATTGATCCCCCTTAGTAGTTGGAGCCGGAGGTGGATCTTGGGTTTTAGTGACTGGAGGGATGGTTTCTTTGGAGGCCTGGAGCTATCTAAGAAATTAATCTCCAACTAGTTAGACCTTCTCGTATCATCTTCATTTCTCCATCTTCAAATATGCAGAAAAAAATAGTATCTTTCAAGCATATTCTTTCTTTTAAAATTTAATCTCCAACCATTTACTCCAAAAACTCAATCTCCAAAGTTCTTAGCACTAACTTCATTCATGTTTATACACTAATTTAAGTAACATATACATTACTTTCCTAATAAAAACTTATGTAATAACGTAAGACATTATTATACAAAACTAATAGGTTAATATTACGAAGAGAAAAATGTTGAAATGATAAATTAAATTTTTGAAGGGTGAATAGTCTAGCTTCATATTTTGAGTAGATTTCATCTCCTCCAAAAGTTTCTCCATCTATGGAAAGAAAGGTTGGAGATGTAATTCTTTAAATTTAATTTTCTAAAACTCTATGTTTGGAGATAAAAGAAGCTTATACAGTAAAGGTCGGAGATACTAGATAGTTGTGTTATTGGGTTTCCCACATTGGGCCTAAATTTTGTTTTTCAACATTAGGCCTAAATTTAAACAGCCCAAATATTCTTGTTGACTTCTGTAGGCCATAAAAAAAAAAAAAAAAAAAAAAAAAAAAAAAAAAAAAAAAAGGCGTGATTTCCAAACTTAGCAAAATAAAAGAGATGGAAATGATAGCAAGATAGTCTAACTTACCAAACAAACAACTTAACAATCATTTATGTTATACTAGCTTATAAGACTCGTGGAATCCACGGGTTTTTAGATATTGCAAAAAAATAAAATAAAAAATTAGTGTCTAAACAAAATAAGAAAAAGAACGAAAGTAAATAGGGTGAATCATTTATTTGAAATGAACATGAAGTAATAAGTCAATAATAATAGAGTACAATGCTTGTAACTAATAATGTAATAAACGCCCATGCATGTGAGCTCCAATATTGACCGCCTTTAAAAAGCAAATGTATGTAGTGGGGAAGTTGATGAAGTGATAAGCCAATGAACATTTCGTGAGCACCTACTAAGTATAAAAATAAAGTGTAAGTAAAACATTTGTGTGATTGATAAGACTACTAAAAATAGGCATAAATGACATCATATGAATATTCATACATACCTTTTGAAACTTGATCATAAACCGTGAAGAACCTCTTTGTAGACTACATTTGTAGTAGTCTTTGATAAATTACCATAAAATAATGAGAAGTAATAATATTAATATTATAACTAAGCACAACAAACTCGCATGTTCCACTACTGATACTATAACGTTTATGTTGTTTATGAGATCATAAACATAAAAGACAACTATACTACGACTCGTGCAAGTGCAACTTACAATCAGCGCATAAAATAAAATACTTCAAACTTGAATTTCATTACCTAAAAAAGAACTATTTCAAACAATATCCTAAGAAGTTAAACAACAGATTGCGTATGTAGAAGCTTATCGCCATTTAATTTGTTAATCGGAAGTGGAATATTTTCTATTTGATGAATATTATAAAATCCTATTGTCAGTATTAGTATCGTACACATGTTGTGTCGAGAAAACCTTGCACTTTTCATGTCATATAGAAGAATTAGACTACTATTTCATTTTTTTATGTAAATCTTTGTGTTTTAAAATAAAGTTTGATGCATAATCTATTTAGAGATATCACAATCGTTTGTGATTTGATCCAAGGTTGCCTCCGTAAGAACACACTTGGAGAAGAAATGGTTGCTTCATAAAAATAGAAATTCAATCCTGAATGGATTTCTTGGATCTCTAATCCAAGACTGGCTTGTACATCTATTTTGTCATGTTTTCCTTCTAGCTTCTTGTTAATCTCAATAAAATGACAATAAGCAAAAACCAATATAATACGGAGTATCTATTACATGCATAATTTTTAGTATATATGAGAAGATTTGTCCAAAATTTAATACAACCATGTTTTATCTTGTATCACCATATATGTAAAGACTTTTTAACAACCGAGCAGTAGCTTCAAGTTCCTAAAAATCAAAAGTTAGAATCCCTTTATTGTGCCTTTTCCTGCTACCAAGTTCTTGCCAAAAAAAACACCTCCCAACACTGTTCCCGCTCCAATAGAAAGTGTAGCACATATAGTTGTAACATGCTACAGAAAAAAGGAACCAACAAAAAAGAGGGCATGCTATAGAAAGATGACACGCTTAGAATAATTCATTATCAATACGCATAATGATGATGTTAAGATGCTTGGTGGAAAATAATGTTACCTATACTTAAGCAAATGAGCAGCAACTTGAGTGCCCACAGTCAAAACATAATTATATAGTTGTATATCAAACGTTATATCAAACGTTTCTGACATTTTACAAAGTTTCTTCCTTGGGTCCAAAACAAACCTAAACACATAATAAATTTCCAAAAAATTTCAAGTTCAATGTTTCACTCTAAAAACTAACAATTTCTCACTCACTTGTGTTTATTTATAGCGCACACAAATTGACCTTCACTCTCCTAATAGCCCATCATCTCATCTTTAGTGATAAGCAGATAGACTTTTGAAAATCCTTATCTAAATATGGTTTATAGGCTCATTCTTAAAGATACTACTCCCATTTGACTCTCTGATTGACATTTGAAAAATAGTCAAACACTTTGAACCTCCTTTTCCAAAGGGAAATTACTTAATATGAAGAAAATCATTAACTCTAAAATCAAACTTGCAACTTACAACTTCTCTCTGTATCAACTCAAGATCTTCTGGAGACTTTGGAGAAAACTTCTCTTCATTGTAACTCTCTTTCCACCTAGTCACTCCAAGTTTAATCTATATACAGATAATAATGTATACATGTATGTATCAGTCAACTGTCAAAACATGGTAATCAATGATAAGCATGACTTAAAGTCTCTATGAACCTTTTGGATCTAACCTCATCTTCCTTTGGTTGCTTAGAATTAAACACGTCAGATTTCACTTGGAGTATCTCCTTCAACTTTGTTTTAAATTCTTCTTTGTTATTAACAATCTGAAAAGAAAATATCAACTTAAGACTATAAGAAAAGTTAGATAATACAATAATACAAGTTAATAAACAGTCTAGTGGATTTCTAAAGAGAACATATATCTCCTTCAAAATTACTCTCAACTTCAACAATGGAAACACCTACAGAGGACCTGGAAGAAAGGTGTGCAACCTTTTGTCCTCGGTATTGAGTTTTACTTCTATTTTGGTATGGTGAAGGTGAAGAACCTGAAGCATGACGTGATCCTTGGAACCAACTAACTGGAACTAATGAGTCCGGTTCAACATCAGGGTCTGAATCATCTCCTCTTGTTGTACATGATTTGGCTTGAGCTTTGTCACGTTTTATCTTTTTTGCTTTTCTCTGATGCAATCGGGCTCTATTCTGAAATATTCTATCTTTGTATGCTAATACTGCCTAAATAAACGGCCCCACGTTCATAGAATTTGGCTGAGAAGTTAAAAAGATATGAAGCAAAATAGCAAAGAATACCCAAGTGTCAAGTTATCACTTAAAAATGTTTCACAGCTCAACAAATATAAAGACCAACATAATAATTAATTCATAATCAATAGTAATACATTAAACTCTCCAGCCTTTCTTTTTGCCTTTCCTTCAAAGGTAGCTGCTAAATGACCCATTTGTATAGTAAATATGAAAAGATGAAAAAGAAACTCACATGAATGACCCAAAAAGGAACAATGTTTTCTTTCAATGTATATTTAAGGTCAATCATCATATATTTTCCCACAAAGCGATAGAAAGGATGTATGACATTTAGGCCAACCTCAATGACGGCAAACAATACTAATATAAGCGATTTAACAACATTATGAAATGAAATGGCTATTTGAACAGAAACAGCTAAAGGCATGGACGGATTATGCAACATTTGCCATGAGTATAAAATCCGATTTGAAGATACGATTTAAAGATATACATGGTCATGTCTTTAAAGAAATATTAAGACAATAAGATGCCTACATTGGATATCATAATACCCGGACCATCTTTTAGTAACATTTGTCTGGACCTATAAGAGAGCCATTAGTTAACACATCTAGAGTTGGTTGTGTCAACCAATTTACTAATGACTTAAGTATTATGTTTATCCCTAATGTGTCAATTGTGATGGTTAATTAAAAGAAATAAATAAGACAAAAACTTGTTAAATGGGTTTATTGTCAAAGTTGCCTAACTCGTATGCTTACGTCTTACAACTTATTAGATTGTTTTATTCATAGTTGTTATAAATATATAAAATAGCACAACCCCACAACAGTTAAGACTTTTAGATGATATAGATAAGATAGATTAGTACAGTACCACAATTAAGACTTTCAATTTTTACCCTACAATTTCTCGCAAACTACATGAAAATGGTGCGGGAATGAAACCAACCCCACAACAACATCAATAAAGGAACACATTTATAATAAAATATGAAATAAAGCTTTAGTCAATTCCAAAAAAATTCGTGATGATATTGTTTTTGGAATTGACTAAAGCTTTAGTAACCTCACCTCAGAGCATCAATGAAAGCTTTAGTTGACATAGTTACACGATTTCAAGAACTCAGTAAATTGATCAGCAAACTCACCTCAGAGCATACAATTAAGTTTCGTACCCCTAAATAGGAATGAAAACGTGTTAAACAGTGCACATGTACAACTTATGTAACAAATTGTAACACTTAATTTCTACTTAATTTCTGATAACACACTTTAAGATATGTATTAACGTATTCAATTAAGATTAAAACTTTAAAAAGGCTAACGAAACTACGCGCCATTATACTTAAAAGGTTTCACATACACAACATTGGGTTCACATGGTTTCTATATGAATGACTTTTAGCAAAGAATGAAGCTACATGAGGCGAGTAATAAAAATGTAAAAGTAGAGAATTAGGGCTATCAGAAGCTACATAGTTGCAACAAACTTTGATAAAGAAATTAATCAAAATTTGGATATAACATTCTGTACTTACTCAAGGTCCATCAACATGAGAGATTCTTTTTGCCCGGTTTACCATATGCACCGTAGCTATCCAATTCTGGTGACTCAGTTACTTGCCTGATCACGTCTAGAAAAAAAAAACAAATATATGAAATTTTTGCATACTACATGAATATATAGTACAAAGACTTAAACTTACTGAATTAGCCCAAAACTTCAGTTCCACATTGAAGAATATCTCAACACCTGACACAAAACTTCAGTACAGTCAGATATATTCATTGTTTGATGGGAGACAATATATATATCAGTTACACATATACAAACAATTCACATGGCGTATAATGATTAGCATGACTCTATGTATCATCTATTTTTATAAGAATAACACAAAACAAATAAAGAAAAAACAAAAAGCACAAATATTTGATAGTATTTTTGCCATTGTGCAAGCAGGTAGTTTATTTCAGCATCCCTTATCAACTTGTCTCCTCCAACTACTGATAAAGAAGTTGCCATCCATAAATGTGACCAACTGATCTAACCAAACAAATAAAACAAATCACTGAGCACTTCGAATAAACCGAAAGGCTGTTCAATAGAAATAATGATTCTATCAAAGGGACGTTTAGATTGCTTCTAACTTATAAAGCTTCTTAGAACTGAATTTCTAACCTTATCAAGCTCAGATTTGTTGGATAACAGCCTCATGATGCCGGTATGAGCTACAATAACATGCTACTCCTTGAGCTTTCTCCACATTAATATGATCGATTATATAGTAATGGTCAAGACAATACAATTGAAAGTTAGTAGAGATACAAAGATTTTGACATAACTAAACTAATTATAAACACCAAAAAGGGTATTAGATTTTAGTTTTGAAGAAACGTGTATGGTTGTGTGATGAGCTGTGTATGTGTGTGTATATTGGAAAATTCAGATTTTAGGAATTTGCGAAAACTGCAACAAAAATTTTCTTTAGATGACATAAACGCTTTGGGTTTTTTCTGTTTGGAGTTTATGGGTTGTTTCCGAAACAAACGTGTAATAATGGGACATAACAAATAATTAAACTGTTCTCGAAAAATTCTTGCAATTTCATCATTGTAAACTAAACATAAGCAAAACAGTATAACATGAACAATTTAAAAAGTAAACACTTGACATTACTACTATGTATTTGAATCATGGTTATCAATTTCCTGACCGCTTCTTTCAAGTTTAGGGGTACCTTGGTGTCTTCATCACTGTATTAAGTTTCTTTATCGGATATTGTGTTGTTGTGATGGCCACCGTGCTATCAATATCTCCACTGCAGTTTAAAACATGATGAAATGTTATGCCATAAATTGAAATGACATATATAGATTTGATATAGATATGTCATTGCTACGTGTAAAGTCCAAAATGAATGCCAGTATCTATAAACTTTTTGGATGGTTGGCAAGACAATAGTTTAGTTCGTTGTTCCAATATCAAATATCTTGTCATTATGAACAAAAAGCAACAATACAAACCTTCTTTAGGCAAATAAAATAAAATAAAAAATCATGAAGTGGTGTAAAGTTAATATTTGGGAAAACGGTCTTACTTGCAATCTTGCCATTGTCCAGGAATGCCTGTGACATTTGTATGAAGCGCTTTTTGGACTTCATGCATGTTCAAGTAACTTTCGACGTTGCCTAAACCACAAGGATCAAATCCATATGCCTGCATAAGATTATAAGAAAATATTTATCATGTTTTCATATAATTTTGCATGTTTCAATTTCAATAATAATAAAAGGTAGAACATAAAGTTACCTAAGTAGATGTTCCACTTATACACAATAGAGCACATATATCATAAGCACTTCAATCATGCCTGTATTAGGTAGAAATTTTCACTATCAATAAAATATTACTTTTTTGCCAAAACCTCAATAAAAAATCTTTAGATGACATGGTATCATGCATTGAAATCCAGTACATTAACCAATCAAAAGATCATGGTGCTGCCTATATAATGAGGCTTACCATTGCAACTATTTCTTGTTGGCCATGTGTTGCAAACAAAGTGAATTTACATGTTGTCCTTCTATCAAACTACAAATCAACCAAAACTATCATTATCGAAAAAGTAACAAAAACCGATCAAAACTTTTTTTAAATTATAAAGAGAACTAATGATATTACATTCATGTTCTTTCATTAGGAAGTAAAAGGAGAACAAATAATGATGTGAACAAATAATCGATATATTAGTTTCAATTACACGACCTTGGATCGCTAAAATAACAAACTAATGTGGATGACTTCAATTCATATTTGGTTCTTACATACATTTCATCAAGCAGTTTGTGGGCATGCAAAACACACACAAATTAACAAATAGCCTTTGTACATCAAACACCCATAAACAATACAACCAATCTCTCATTCAAATTGTAAGGAATTTACCTTCATCGACAACAATGTGTGCTTCTCATTTTCTTCTCGATTTCTTTTTTAGACTTCTTCACACAAAAGCCTATTCAAAAAATTAAATAAACAAATAAATGTAATCTTGTATAAAAATCGATTTAAATAAACAAATCGCAAATGCAAATCCGTATAACATAATTATAAAAAGTTAACACATTAGACTACTTACAAATGTTGAGATGCAGCTATTGAATTGAACCTGCAAAATCAAACAGAAAATTATCATGCTAAAGAATTAGAAAAAAGATTCGACTTAAATTGATTCATAGAATCACTGGCATATTCATAGAACAAAAGTATGATCCATGGTGTGTTTGAATCGGTTGAACCTCATAGATGTTATTTTTATATTTTTTTATCTTGAATTGATAATATGGAATTTATTTTGAATTAGTGATATGATTTTGAATTGGTGACATTAATAGGTGTTTTTTAATTGGTTTAGAGATGAAACTGTTATTTTTGGATGATTGTTTAAATGCAAGGACATTAATGTTGAATTGAAACCCATATTTGAATTGTATTGTAGAAGTTTCATACAAGAAGTTTTTAGAATGTTGAATTAGAGTTGTACGTTACTAAAATATCTATGCCCTCTTCATCAAGACATATCAGTGCATTAATTTTTTAGAAGCTTTAAAAGGTGGTACAAAAGTGCATTATATTAGAGTACATAGATAACGTTTAACCCGAATCTGAAAGAATCGAGTTTGTCGAATCAATTCACACAAGTCACAACACGAGAAAAGTGCCGTGCTACTTAGGCAAAATATCTATCTATCAAGAAGAAAACACGATATACCCTCCACGTCATCCTCATCTTGTCCACATGAATTATTTTCTAGAACTTTGACTGTTTTTGCAAAGTCACAAAAATGAAAAAGAGTAAAGATCATTTGAGAACCAAACTTTTTTTAGGGATTAATCTTCACCCTCTATTTTTTCTTCATCTTTATTTGATCTAATGGATGAGATTAATCCCAACAATTTAAAAAACTCACTTTCATCCTTTTTTTTCAAATATTAATATCTTTCAAACCGTTAATCGTTAAGCGAAAAAAAATATACCGTTACGACGAGCATTTAATTATCTTTCTATAAATAGGCTAATTGATATATTTTCGACAATTTTTTTTTTCGTTTATTTCACGTTTTTTTTTCGTGGCCGAAAAAATCATATATGATATTACATATAATATCATATATGATATTGCATATCATATATGATGATATGCAATATCATATATGATTTTACATATGATATCATATATGATATTATGTAATATCATATATGATATTACATATCATATATGATTTTTTTTTTCCGGTCACGAAAAAAAAACGTGGAAAAAATGATTTTTTTTTTTTTCGAAAGTATATCAAAGTGCCCGTCTATAGAAAGATAATTAAATGCCCGTCGCGATGGTGTAATTATTTTCGCTTAACGATTAACGGTTTAAGAGATATTTAAATTATAAAAAATAGGTGAAATAATAAAATGTTTTTAATCTCAACCATTGATTTCCTTTTTAGATGAATGGTGGGGATGAGTCCCTTGGTATGTGAGGAATGTTTGGTTTGTAGAATAACTCGACTCAAATGAAAAATCGTTAGAAACATATTTTCTTCCTTAGACATTAAAATCAGTTGACATTCTAACTGTTCTATGGGTCAAACATGGTCAGCTAGTCAATATCGTAACACCGGTTACTTTGGATTTTGTTCGGTAATAGAAACAAAATTTTAATTAAAAAATAAATAAATAAATAAATAATGGGAGGTGTTATTGTTACACGATACTGGATGACAATCTAATCGTGTTTGGGTTGATCTATTTGGATTCGTAGATTGATGGGCTGGTATAACCTTTACTCAAACATGAACCGTTTATTAATTATGTCAAGATATTCAACTCTAACTCAGACCTGATAGCACGTGTAACCTGTTTATAACATGTTTAACTAAATAGGTTAAACAGTGAAAATGTTGGTTGTTTGTTGATTCAACTACTTTAATTCAAACAATGAAATAATGATTAAAAACTTATTAAATTAACTTATAAATAATTCTCCACCATAAAATCAAAGATATACATATATTTTATTTTGGTTTATATACTTAAACGGGTTAACGGATTGACCTGTTTATTATTACTTACTCAACTTAAACACGACACATTTATTAAACGGGTTAGATGGTTTGACCTCTTTTACCTAAACTTGTTAATATTCAACCCAAACCTGTTTAACTTCGTGTCGAAATCATATCGTTTATCGTGTTGTGTCAAAAATTCTCGCCCCTAGATATTGGCACCCCTTTACTCCGCTTTTATCACTTTGTTTATAGTATCAAACATTTTTTTTTTTCGTTTTCTGTTCAATATTTTTTGTCTTTTTAGTTTTTTTTTTTTTTTTTTTTATCTTTTTTTCATATTTTTTATCTTTTAATACCTTTAACTTATCAAACTTTATATTTATATTCCGTAGTTTATTAAATAATAATAATAATAATAATAATAATAATAATAATAATAATAATAATAATAATAAACTTTTAAAAATTAAATAAGAGGTTGCAATAATCTATTTAAGGGGTATGAATAACCGATCCTTAAACAGATATAGTCGAAAAATGATGATTGTTGTGGAAGCGGTTGTGATTTATTAGGTCGTAGTTAACGACATGTTTAATTGGTTTAACTAGTAGTTGAAAAACTTGATAAGTATTAATGTATGATATAGACAAAGTTTAAATAAAATACATATGGTTATACTCAAATTGTATACAAATGGACGTGTGTGTGTTTTACTTGGCATATTGGATGTGCTTATTGTTTTGCACTAGTGGGATTACCCGCGCGTTGCTGCGGGGCATTTTCCATAATATTATTACGCATTATGTATACACATACAAACTTGATACATTAAAGGTGAACAACCGGCCAGAGATAATAAGTCCAAAGAACGACTTTCAATCTAAAAATGTTTATTCATAAATGGTTTAACTTCCAATAATTATATTCAACTGTAAATACAAATTTCAGTTATGATAAATGGTTGAGCCTTAAACAATATGATAATCAGAAGCAGAATCTGTTTTGCCAGCATTATAAAGATAGTAATATAGTAACTGATATTATCCCTATTATATTGACTCGCATAGATGTAAAGATTGCAAAATACGCACATACCACATCCAGTCAAAAACTGTGAGGGCCTCTAGCATACCAATCATTGCAATCGCCAATTTGGAATGATGAATATCTCATCAGCTAGAATTCCAGCATGATGCCTCATATAGGTTGTAGAAAAATCTATATAGCCACATACCTGTTTTGAACAATGATAGCAAATTTGCAGCCTATTATTGAGTTTTCGATTGTGCTAGTACTAAAGAAAATGTCGTCCAGAGCATGAGCAAACGCAAACATGTAAAGGTGTTGCTAGTAACATTTTCAAACAAATTATAGCTGAAACAAAGTATGGGACTCAACATGTGCCAACCAACTAAATTACTACTGAAGTATGTAGAATCCAAATTCTATATAACATCAGATCATGTAAAATAAATATCCAACTGTTATAAATTATAAGCGAATGAATTCAATGGGCACAAAAACTGTTGCCAGTTGAGTAATAAAATGTTCTTCTTGAGAAAAATAATAATAATAATAATAATAATAATAATAATAATAATAATAATAATAATAATAATAATAATAACATACGAAAAGGATAAAATCAAAATGTATAATTGCTATTGGAAATTTATTAACTACCTGATATGTTGAAGCTCTACTCTTTCTAACAAAAGCATCTTTTGTAAAATCCGGAACCCATTCCTTTTTTTCAGCACTTGTTTAGTACTTTTTTTATTCTCCACATCAGCGTCCCTTAGCTTTTTACCGACCCGAAAAAGTGGAACCATTACTGCTGCTATTGAATCTCCACCTCCAATGATTCTTGTCATCCCCTTTCTAGTAAGTTCAGCTAGCTTCTTTGTAACTGTCTCCAATTCACAATCACCAAGAGAATCACTACATGGTTCTCATATGAGCAATAAGTATCTAAATATCTAAACAGTTCATACAATAACTATCTAACTATCACAATTCGAAATTTTGAGCAATATAAACGCTATCTATTAACCACTTTCTCATGGTAATTACCTGATGCTTTAATAAAAATTTTGCTATAAACCCAAAATCACTATATAGGCATCACATTACTGAACTAACAACTAAAGACTTACCGAATTCAGTAATCAATAAAGAAAATACACATTTCTTAGTAATTTGGCCCTGTTTCGACCCCTTTTTGAAATTGTACTAAATAATACCCCCACAATCAGACTTTTAAGTTAACTTATGACCGCTTTATCTCGGGATGGCTAATAAGGTTTTGGCTATGGCACATATGGTGATAACGTGGTAAGTTGTATACCATGAATAAGGCTGCAAATTCAAAAAAAAAAAAAAAAAAAAAAAAAAAAAAAAAAAAAAAAAGTGACTGGGCGACCCAGATACAGTTTCGTATGCGGCACAGATTTTTAAAGCAACTTGCTGAAAGATGTGTATATCTTAAATACGAATCAAGAAAAAATTACACAAACTAAGATTGTTAGTAATAGCAAATTGAGGTTACATGCATTCAAAATAGGCTTTGAGGGACTTTCAACAATGCACGTACCATCAAAAAATTATTTGGTGGTTGTCGTTAAGATGCTGGCAGATCCTCATTACAGCCACTTTAACCTTAAAATTCTGCACAAAACAACATAAAAGAACCATATTTCTAATGCCATATTGTCATTATCTATAACACCCCCATTTTAGGAACGCAGCGGAAAGGGACATGGGATGTTATATACTAGTCACATTGTACAAATATAGTAAACAACTTTAAAACAAAGTCGTTTTTAAAACTTCACATTCGATAATTTATCAGAGTTAACAAGGTCCCAAATGTTTTTAAAATAGTTAAAAGATACATAAGTTTTGAAAGTTTAGAACATTATAGAATGAAAACTTTTATTTAAACAAAAGAGGTCCCAAATAAGTACAAAGTTAAGAGATACATAAGATAATAAAAATTTTGGTCTTTTCTTAAAAGAAAATTTATTTAGAACATGAGCCATCTTGATATCCATCTCTTGCGCCGCCCATCCAATCTGAAAGTCACTTATGGACCTGAGATAAACATGCTAAAAGTCAACATAAAGGTTGAGTGAATTCATAGAGTTTAAGTAAGCAGTTGAATACAAGTATTATTTATCAATAGACATATAACAAATACATGTCGGGTAATCAGATTATAGTATAGAGCTCATGAAACCGAACCTTGACCTAGTTTAATAGTGCCCCGAAAAGGTAAGATTTGCCATTTATCACGTAATCTCTCAATATTATGTGACCGTTGATGTATGAGCGCTACTCACCCGGCCAGGCCTGGCAGGCCAAATATGCATATTCATAATACTAGCGTTTCCCACGGAATTAACGGTTCATGATGGGGACTTAATTGGCAAGAAATATACTCAATTGACTATAATCATGTAATCGGGTCAAGCATACCAAAAACTACTTGTATTTGGTTTGTAAAACTAGCATGTATCCCCCTCGCGAGGTTTATAAAACAATTGAAGTAAGTAAAAGCGATGCTATGAACTCACCGTGAACAAAGAGGAATAATCACAATCAAGCAAGCGAAGAAAGATAGCCGCGAAGCTCTACGAAGAACCTAAACATATATACGTTGTCTTAGGTTTTGAAAATAAATATTGATGCAGCTTTGCAATATATATAAATTATTATCTTATCTACGCTTGGTACATAAATTCCCTAGTATATCAAAAGTTTTAGTTCGGTATTTTAAAAGTTATTTATATGTATGAACTTTATATCTTATGAAGTTTTAAAGAAATTTTTCTTATGTTTGTCTCTAAGTCCCACTAGATATATAAAGATTTTAAATATATCAAGTGTTTGATAATAAAGTTTGAAGGATATAAGTACATGAGTTTGTAAATCTTTTTTTTTTTTTATACTTTTAAGGTCAAGGCTGTCAAAAATTTTATAACTTGTACATCTTAGAAAATCCGTTACTATTAAACCGTATGTCGAAAAATTAAGTTTCTTATATCCCAGGAAAGGTATTTGTCTGTACTAACAAGTTTTATGGGTCCCACTAGACCAAAAATTACTTAACAGTAGAAAAATAATCCATTTACGCATAGTATTCAGCCCAACAGTTTTCAATATCACAATAGTCCCACGAAAAATGCGATATCTAGAGTTCTACAAGTCCAATTAATTCCCCGTTTGTGGCCATGTTTAAGTTAAGATGTTACCTACATTTCATAAAACTGGGCCAAGTAGTGAAAATGAACATATCACTGAGATTTTTACCATTTAAATCTGTAACTCAGAATCAGGCATGTTTCACGAAAGTATTTCTAGTTTAATCATCGTAATGAGTTATTCGATGAAATACCCGTCAAAATGACCACAAGACATAGGGCTACAACTACATATTTTTAGTTTAGGTCCAATGTTTACTGATTAAATCAGTTTATTCTGTTTTTACCCCTAAATCAGATTCACAGTTGCATGTCTAGTCCTTTAGTGTTTTTAGTGTTTTCTAAGTTATGTACCAAGCCTAATTAAGCATAATCATTTATATAATGCTTAAATACATCAAGATATAATACTTTTACAGTAATGGAAATAAAAATAAAATGAAAATTGAGTGGAGAGTTTCCTTACAAAAGTGATGAAGAAGAAAGATTACAACAACAAGAACACTAGACCTAGTTTAACCCATTCAACACTTGCACCATTTCTTTACCCCATGTCAACCCAAATTTTAATCACCAAAACCCTTGTAAATACTTGAAAATCTCAGCCCCTAAACACCTTGAAAATCTTCTAAATAACTCTTGAAATCTTCCAAATAGAACACCTTAGAAATGATGAGTTTTATGTGTTGTTTAAGTGTGATAAATCAAGAACAAGACTAGGGCTTCAAGATCTTTAATCTATGATCAATAATTTAGTGAAAATTTGGATGAAATGGGTGCTTTGAATCTGTTTTGGGTCGTTTGTGGTGAAAAGATGAGAGAAAAATGGTGGTATTGCATGTTACTATGAGTAGTTTACTAGTTTTAAGTATTAGTGGAAGAATATGATGTTTAGTTGTCAAGTTATAGTGCAAGGAGTGTTCTCACAAGGCCAAGTGGCTTAAGTGACTCACAAAAACCAGCCACATCATGGTGAGGTGGTCTAGTGGGTTATTTTTGTATAAAATTTGAGTTACGAGGTGTAGTTTGCTCCCGGTAATTAAAACGGAGGGTTTTTAAGACGCGTAATGTAGTATCGGGTAGTAATAAAATGTAAAACTTTTAAAAATGTTAATACATGATATCATAATATATTTTAGTAATTTATATGAGTGGTGAGTTCATCGGAGGATTTAAACATTGTTAAAACTAAACCCGTTAGTTAAAAACGCGTTTGGTGACACAGATTTTTGATAAAAGTGATATAAAAATGAAATGACAAGTATAAAATTTAATTGTAAACATGAAAATAGGTTAAAATGCATAGAATATATAAAATCATCATAGTCTAGGTTGGTTCACATTGTTAAAATAATAAAACGTAAATTTAAATCGTGTAAAACGTGAAAGGTGCAAGGTTTACGTATAAATGGAAAAAGTGAAAATTGACTTTTAAAATAGGATTGTAAGGAAACAAAAATACATAAAAAGTGTAGAGTAGACATAGTATAGTAGTGGTTGAATAAATTGAACGAATCATGACGTACGCAGATAACTTCCGACGAAGTTAATTATTAAAAACAAATAGTTAAATAATAAAATATTAAAATTAGTGATATGAAAATTTTGAAATGTCACAGTACGTACCCCTTAAGAGAGCGACGTTCCGGCGCTCAACTCGTTTTATCTCTAGACGGTTTACTTGCGAAAAGATGAGGATACTCGTTAGGAATGAAGTCTAGAATAACTAATGATGAGGTTCGATTCTTGTCGCCTAGAAATACGGTGCGGAGTAAGGTTGACTATACGTGATAAAGATGGAGTGAGGATTTGTTTAGTTGTTTTGCTCGATTGTATGAATATCGCTGAATTGTTATACTCACATAAAAAAATTGTGATTCTCGAAGATCAAGTAGAAGATCAATTAGACATAGCCCATATATAACTATTCTCAGTATTTAAAAAATCTAAGTCGAACATAGGTAGTCAGACTATGTTCCACTGTCCCAAGGTTAAATATAGGTGACTAGACTATATTTAATCTAGGTTCGATAAAATTTTCAAATACTTAACTTAGTTATACTCGTGATATGTCCATTGTTGGACAAGTATGGAGTTTGCATAAGTATCTTATATACAAAGAGTGATATAAGTTTGTACATACGTAAGAATCAATCATAAGTAAGTATTATGAGGGTGTAACACAAGCGAATAAGGAAAATGTGCACGGAAAAGGAAGTTTTAAGCAGTTCTACATCAGTCCATATCGGGCCAGAATCACGGACCTTTAACAATGAAGGATTCAAAAGAGAACTTGATGAATGTAGAGAAAGTTACTGAACTTCAGCTTTTGTATGATGAATCCATTTATAAGAATTATAGAAGAATGAAGAACGATAACATAATAACAAAATAGTTATGATTTGCAAGAAGATGTCTAATTGATTTATAGGGTGGTGAAAATTTTGGTATAAGGTAAATGACAGAGCGATTTGTACGATGATAACAAATAGTTTATTCGAAACTAGTCCAAATAGTTTATGTAACGGTAGTAAATTAGTGATTTAGTTTATAAGATGGTGGTGATGTAGTTTGTAAGGGAGTGACAAAATGATTGATGGATGGTGACAAACATTGCGAATTATTTTAGCGAAATGATTTATAAAGCGATAGTAAAATAGTTAAGTTAACGACAAAATCATTTGTATGGTGCTTAAAATAGTTTATATGAGACTAACAAAGGTGTTCATAAGTTGATAGTAAGTATGGTTATACGCTATACAAGGTATTTGTAAGGTAGTTCTTTGGAGAGTAGTAAATACGTTTAATAATATCGTGAAATAAAGTTTATATGGTAATAACGAAGTTGTTTATAAAATGGTAGTGAATTTCCAAGGTAAATAAATAGAATGTGATGGGTTTCATATAAGACACCATTGTTTAAGGTCATGAAAAGATTTTTAGAGATCATAACATTACTCATGATTTTTTTTTTTTTTTTTTTTTTTTTGAGAAAATAAATGAGACCACTATGTCACCCACAACGTACGAGAAAGTTTTTAGAGGATCATCAAAATGAATAAATATGTATTTAATAGTTTAGGAATTTAATGAAACATATATATACTTGGGACTGTTAGGGTTTGACTCGATGTGTAAAGAATCGGATAAAACATTTATAAAAATAACCTCTATACAAATAAGAAGTAATGCTTTGATGGGTATAAATAGTTGAGAGAAAATCAAGTGTATAAGCCTTTCATATAATTAGCATTATTTCGGAAAGGGAGAAGAAATGTTCAGAAAACATAAGTTTACGGGGAGTAAAGCAATCGAGAGGAATTGATAAATCGTAACGAGTTTCGCCATCAGATGTAATGATAGTACATAAAGTTATGAAAGGGTATATAGACCATTGTAATCACCTACAACGTCTGATAAATAAGAGAAACCATTGTGCAACTCACAATGTTAATGAAGTAAGCGAGACCATTGTGTAACCCACAATGTCATAATAATGAATGAGACCATTGTAATCGCATACAATGTATAAGAGAGACCATCGTATAACACACAATGGTTAGAAGAGTTTAGTATTCATGTGAGAACATTATATAGAAATGTATCGATATATTAGGAAAAGCAGGATAGTCGAGAAATATTACAAGTGCATATGGTAATATATATTATACGTATGTGCATAACAACGGTGCACTTGAAGATGTGTATAAATTTCCGGATGGAAATTCACAATGCTCATGAATAGCATAAAATACACCAAGGAAGTTTTGTGCATAAAGTTTATATATATAAAAATGATACTTCCGCGGATTATCGGATGAGTTAAGAAATAATTATAGTACTACTATAATTATCACCAATATAGTATGATTAAGATATATATACGAGGGAGAAATAGGAAGCTCAGGAGTAGGCGCGCATGGATATCGGACAAGATGATGGAAGCTCATGATTTTGAAAAAAATAAATGATTATAGTCTAGGTTTTTAAAAACAAAAAGACCTAGTTCACTATAATTTGTGCTCTGGTACCATTCTATAACACCCCCATTTTAGGAACGCAGCGGAAAGGGACATGGGATGTTATACAGTAGTCACATTGTACAAATATAGTAAACAACTTTAAAACAAAGTCATTTTTAAAACTTCACATTCGATAATTTATCAGAGTTAACAAGATCCCAAATTTTTTTAACATAGTTAAAAGATACATAAGTTTTGAAAGTTTAGAACATTATAGAATGAAAACTTTTATTTAAACAAAAGAGGTCCCAAATAAGTACAAAGTTAAGAGATACATAAGATAATAAAAGTTTTGGTCTTTTCTTAATGTTATTTAGAACATGAGCCATCTTGATATCCATCTCTTGCGCCGCCCATCCAATCTGAAAGTCACTTATGAACCTGAGATAAACATGCTAAAACTCAACACAAAGGTTGAGTGAATTCATAGAGTTTAAGTAAGCAGTTGAATACAAGTATTATTTGTCAATAGACATATAACAAATACATGTCGGGTAATCAGACTATAGTATAGAGCTCATGAAACCGAACCTTGACCTAGTTTAATAGTGCCCCGAAAAGGTAAGATTTGCCATTTACCACGTAATCTCTCAATATTATGTGACCGTTGATGTATGAGCGCTACTCACCCAGCCAGGCCTGCCAGGCCAAATATGCATATTCATAATACTAGCGTTTCCCACGGAATTAACGGTTCATGATGGGGACTTAATTGGCAAGAAATATACTCAATTGACTATAATCATGTAATCGGGTCAAGCATACCAAAAACTACTTGTATTTGGTTTGTAAAACTAGCATGTATCCCCCTCGCGAGGTTTATAAAACAATTGAAGTAAGTAAAAGCGAGGCTATGAACTCACCATGAACAAAGAGGAATAATCACAATCAAGCAAGCGAAGAAAGATAGCCGCGAAGCTCTACGAAGAACCTAAACATATATACGTTGTCTTAGGTTTTGAAAATAAATATTGATGCAGCTTTGCAATATATATAAATTATTATCTTATCTACGCTTGGTACATAAATTCCCTAGTATATCACAAGTTTTAGTTCGGTATTTTAAAAGTTATTTATATGTATGAACTTTATATCTTATGAAGTTTTAAAGAAATTTTTCTTATGTTTGTCTCTAAGTCCCACTAGATATATAAAGATTTTAAATATATCAAGTGTTTGATAATAAAGTTTGAAGGATATAAGTACATGAGTTTGTAAATTTTTTTTTTTATACTTTTAAGGTCAAGGCTGTCAAAAATTTTATAACTTGTACATCTTAGAAAATCCGTTACTATTAAACCGTATGTCGAAAAATTAAGTTTCTTATATCCCCGGAAAGGTATTTGTCTGTACTAACAAGTTTTATGGTCCCACTAGACCAAAAATTACTTAACAGTAGAAAATTAATCCATTTACCCATAGTATTCAGCCCAACAGTTTTCAATATCACAACAGTCTCACGAAAAATGCGATATCTAGAGTTCTACAAGTCCAATTAATTCCCCGTTTGTGGCCATGTTTAAGTTAAGATGTTACCTACATTTCATAAAACTGGGCCAAGTAGTGAAAATGAACATATCACTGAGATTTTTACCATTTAATTTTGTAACTCAGAATCAGGCATGTTTCACGAAAGTATTTCTAGTTTAATCATCGTAATGAGTTATTCGATGAAATACCCGTCAAAATGACCACAAGACATAGGGCTACAACTACATATTTTTAGTTTAGGTCCAATGTTTACTGATTAAATCAGTTTATTCTGTTTTTACCCCTAAATCAGATTCACAGTTGCATGTCTAGTCCTTTAGTGTTTTTAGTGTTTTCTAAGTTATGTACCAAGCCTAATTAAGCATAATCATTTATATAATGCTTAAATACATCAAGATATAATACTTTTACAGTAATGGAAATAAAAATAAAATGAAAATTGAGTGGAGAGTTTCCTTACAAAAGTGATGAAGAAGAAAGATTACAACAACAAGAACACTAGACCTAGTTTAACCCATTCAACACTTGCACCATTTCTTTACCCCATGTCAACCCAAATTTTAATCACCAAAACCCTTGTAAATACTTGAAAATCTCAGCCCCTAAACACCTTGAAAATCTTCTAAATAACTCTTGAAATCTTCCAAATAGAACACCTTAGAAATGATGAGTTTTATGTGTTGTTTAAGTGTGATAAATCAAGAACAAGACTAGGGCTTCAAGATCTTTAATCTATGATCAATAATTTAGTGAAAATTTGGATGAAATGGGTGCTTTGAATCTGTTTTGGGTCGTTTGTGGTGAAAAGATGAGAGAAAAATGGTGGTATTGCATGTTACTATGAGTAGTTTACTAGTTTTAAGTATTAGTGGAAGAATATGATGTTTAGTTGTCAAGTTATAGTGCAAAGAGTGTTCTCACAAGGCCAAGTGGCTTAAGTGACTCACAAAAACCAGCCACATCATGGTGAGGTGGTCTAGTGGGTTATTTTTGTATAAAATTTGAGTTACGAGGTGTAGTTTGCTCCCGGTAATTAAAACGGAGGGTTTTTAAGACGCGTAATGTAGTACCGGGTAGTAATAAAATGTAAAACTTTTAAAAATGTTAATACTTGATATCATAATATATTTTAGTAATTTATATGAGTGGTGAGTTCATCGGAGGATTTAAACATTGTTAAAACTAAACCCGTTAGTTAAAAACGCGTTTGGTGACACCGGTTTTTGATAAAAGTGACGCAAAATATAAAAATGAAATGACAAGTATAAAATTTAATTGTAAACATGAAAATAGGTTAAAATGCATAGAATATGTAAAATCATCATAGTCTAGGTTGGTTCACATTGTTAAATGTAAAACGTGAAAGGTGCAAGGTTTACGTATAAATGGAAAAAGTGAAAATTGACTTTTAAAATAGGAGTGTAAGGAAACAAAAATGCATAAAAAGTGTAGAGTAGACATAGTATAGTAGTTGTTGAATAAATTGAACGAATCATGACGTACACGGATAACTTCCGACGAAGTTAATTATTAAAAACAAATAGTTAAATAATAAAATACTAAAATTAGTGATATGAAATTTTTGAAATGTCACATTATCACAGTTAAAGGTTAAAAACAATTTCTTAGTTGGTAGAGTTAAAATATGTGTCAGAGACAGACATTCATGAGTAAACGTTAGTTGCCTCCGGACCGAGTGACATACCTTATTCCTCTGCTTTCAATCCCTTCCTTAAGAAACTTGCATCATCTTTCTTTCTGTTTAAGGTAAAAGCATAACTTCTAAAGCTTTTACAACTTCCCGTATCATCACCTACAATATGTAATCATTAGCCCCAATTAACTCCTTTAAGTGACTAAATTAGAGTGAAACAAAGATGTCTAAACTGTAGACATTACATGTATCTCTGACCTTTGTTTTCTTCCTTGAGTTTGCCCATTGAAGAAGTGATCTCCAAGCAAAAATAGTCGCCTTCTTTGAAACGCCTTTACACCACGTTGTCTCCACATTAATTATTGCATCTTCCAGTAGCTTAGCACAGAATACCTTTATTGGCCCCAGTATCCCGTTTAAAAAGGCAAGAAGAACCTTGTTTACCCTTGTCCACATCCTTGTTCACCGTTGTATACAGCCTGTGATAACTACAACAATACCTTGGCATAAGCGCGCCTAACCCCTCTTAATACAATGTAATAGAATAAACCAACCTTATAGATAGGGTAACCTTTCCTTTTTGTAGCTGGTATTCCAAGATCCGGAAGTCTTCATCTTCCTCCCAGGTAGATTTCCTGAGAGCCACTTTGTTCTCATCTGCCTCGTTATGAATTCTAGTTGGTTCAATCATTGGGAGTCTTTTGAGATCACAAAATCATTAACAGCTGCTTCAGGTAGTTCCGCATACATAATGACCACTTTTTCATGTATCTGCAACAAACGAACTCAATCATTCATCCAAACACATAAAAGCATATACTCACTGAATGTTTTGACCGAGCCATGAGTTATGTATCTTTAAGTTGAAAAAAAATAGCTATGAAGTCCCAATGATTTGTGTTGTAACTCGATACGTATGATTGAGTGTCAAAAAAATGTGTTGGGGTGGCTTCTGACCTCGTTTAAAATGTTTCCTATTTCTAAAGCACAATAGAAATACACATACTACTGCCTACTGAATGGGTTGAAAGTGGCACCTTAGCCAAAATGGGACGAAGGTCAGCGTTCTTGAACCATGATATATAAACAACCATGTACCTTAAGAGCACCGAAAACATGATTAATAGGCATGATTCTAAGTAGGTTAGCATCAAGAAAAGTGTGGAACGGCTTCATGGTATCTGCGGCCTCAACCTAGTAATCTTCATCGGTTGCCTGCAAATATAATTTGCAATTAATATAAATCCACATAACATTGAGATTCAAGAAAGCGATAACAGATTTGCCTACCTCAACATTTTCTAGTTTTTTGTGATCCAGCCCGAGAATTTTCAAAGCACGGAGAGCAAACAAAAGTCCAATATATTAGGCTGCATCCGAGAATAGGTGAACGAAGAAAACTTTAACTAAGATAACTTGCATTACGAAAAACAAAATTAGACCTGACAGCCATAGATAAAAGAACATATCATCGGGTATGCAAAAAGAAACATGGGTTTTAAAGTACAACCTATATTTTTATGTTTTAAAGTGCAAGATAAAAATGGGTTGTTACTTGGTACATACCTTATAGGTGTGAAAACAGAAAAGGAACCGTTGACAGGGACATCTCCTCTCAAATTGTTGCTTGAAAGATCACTACAAAACATATCAATAATATAATTTAGTATTTTAATCATTATCTTAGCACTAATATAACAAAAAGAAACATGCTTTGGTACTCACGGAACCTGTAACGAAGTTATTGTAGTTAACAAAATTGGAATAATTCCTATCAATGTGTTGTTGTTGAGACGGCTGTCCTCGAAAAAAAAATCAGAGAAACAAATACCAAGATTTTGTTACTAAAATGCTCAATACGCCAGCCACAATCAAGTTAAGGAATGGACTTGCCGACTAAGGCTACTAATTGAGTAATTGGGACATGTTCAGATGTTGTCATTTTGCATATCAAGTGGATTTCCTTATTCTCTTTATTAGAGGTAATGTGTGGGCTACATAACCTAAACTGCCGGTTTATCCATAAATGGGTGGCAACTGACACGACTAACTTTTTTGATATTTTAAAAGTATATTCATTGAATTGATATGGTCATATGGAATTTCAAGTGTAAATGTTTACTACAGTGATCAGTAGATTAAAACTAATTTTTGATATTTAAAAAGTATATTGATTGAAATTGCCTGCCAAGATAGATCAGGGAATCATAACTATTTGGGCAAACCCCTTGCTATATTCTATATATGTTCGGCATCTTCATGTGTGCATAGGTAGATCTAGGTCCATGGATCTCTTACACATTAGATTGTGCAATAAAGGTTTAGCTGCTAAAAATGTTAGAGCTCATTAGTTCTTCTATCTTATGCAACATATGTTTTTTTTTTTTCATTTACGCTTGAAGAAGATCAATCTATCCATTGGTGAAGATATTAATAGACAAAGTTAGCATCTTCGTATCAACGATTTTCTAGGTTTTTGATTATTAACAAATAAAAAAACCTAATTAGCACATAAATCACATTTATTTAGAGGGTGTTTAGGATTCTCATTGTTCTGCTAAAAAATAAGTACTATTTTGATATACAATTTGGATTTGCTTAAAAATGCAATAATATGGGAAAAAAGTAATAATTTAATAAAAATCTATAATAAAACACCATTTATAATAGTTCCGTATCAAATAAGGGGCTGTTGTTTCGGGTTATATAGCCGGCTTATGGCTTATATGATTTTGGGCTTATGTTTCATAAGCTCAATTTTCGTGGCTTATTTTGAAACTTTTCGGCTTATATAAGTTTATCAGGTCATAATGAAGTTAGATAAATCGAAAAGTTTAAAAAAATAAGCTCATGAAACATGAGGCCAAAACCAAATAAGCCATAAGCTGAAACAAACACCCACTAAGTAATATGAAATAAGTCATTCATTTCCTACTTATGAAAAGAAGAAAAGCACAATGTGTTTGTATTAGATAAAAATACTGCCAATTGCTCTGCTGCTTAAAAATAAGCCGAAAAATTAACCACCCTTGTATGCTGAATATATACAATGCGCCAGAACATTCCTACTCACACAGAAACACACACAAAGATTTTCACATCATTTCACCCCAAAAAAACACATATTTTCAACCAGAAAAGACCGTGGCACAAACAAAAGTGAGTAAAAAATTACCTCAACATCTGTTATGGCCTTTTGAAGTCGAGAAACATATGGCACCATAAGCTCAAGTCAGCAACCTCGTAAGCAGAAAAAAAAAAAGCCTTATCAACTTTATAAAAATTAAATAAGGTAAAAGGTCATCAGCATGGAAAATAAGCTAGTCCAAACATCTTCAAATCATATGTTATAAATAAGCCAGAAGGTTAACCATTATAAAAACCCCTAAAATCTACCCATAAAAACACGAAATAAGCAAAACCCCAATTTATGCTCAAACCCTAATTTGAAGATTAAATTTTTATACAGTAATCTTAGTTTAATTACATAGCTTTGTACCGTAATCTTAGTTTAATTACATACCTTATCGTGTTGGATGAATGATGCAACCCGATCTGCGGATCTCATTAATTTTGTTTGTGGATCTGACTAATTTTTTTGTGTGTGGTTCTGTTTTGTGATTTGTGTCTATGCGTATTCGCGTTTGTGGTTTGTGGTTGAGTTGGTGTGGGGATAGCAAGTGTGAAGGAAGCAAAACACTATTACTTTTACTGTGCATACCCTCTTAAATCCCTGTAGGTGCATCAAAAAAGTGGAGTGAGAGAAATTTTAAGAAGTAATGTATGCTCAATTGTATGTACCATAAAGTGTGGAAGCAGCAAAGGGCTAAATCAACTTCTTGTAAATGTAATATTTATAAATGTCAAGATACTTTTCTTTGCTCTCTTAGTTGGCTTTTTTGTGTTTGTAGCAATATGCTATGATTGGTTAGATATAATAAATCAATACTATATTTATTTAGGGGATAAGGATATGTGATATAGAACCATCTCAAAATGACAAATTTTTTCATAAACGAAGTTATAAAAATGTTTTATATCCTTTTGTATTTTCTATCATTCTTATTAACTCCTTAATACTTTATTACACGGTATGGAAGATCAAATATACAACAAAGTTAATACCAACATGAAGAGTTGTTGACAAGGTGCAAACTCCATAGCAAAAACAATGGCTTTTAATCATAAAAAAAGTCATATAAACTCATATTATCATCCTTTGATCAATATGATATAGTTTTGATACATTTTAACCAATATAACATAGTTTTAAGATGGTTACATACCTAAGCTTGGATACATGACAACCACTATTCACTTTTCCCATTTAGGGGTTTATCTTCTAAAAAAGTTTAAAATTTGGATTAGTAATTATAACTCTTTTTATATATCTTTAACAAATATTCCAGTCTGGATCATAGTTAATTACATTATTTTTTATGATTTTCCACCTGAATATAGTTCAAGTATCTATTAAAGCATACCATACTTGAACGACTTTTTAAATTTCTTCGAACCAACTAAACATGGTATTGGAATCTAGTGCACTATTTTCCATTTCCTTGTCCATTTTCTTCCATTTTGTCCACTTTGTTGCCTCTCTTGTTGATTTATCCATATGTCATTATCTTGTTATCACGAGGGTAAGTGGTATGAGCTACACGGATGTAAAACTTGCCTCCAAGTCTTACATGTTTAAATGGGGTTACGACTCATAATCTTATTATTTCTTAAAGTTTATTAAAGAATCACCTTAGCTAGAAACTTCTTATCTTTACTACTTATAAAAGAAAAATGGTCAAAGGGGAATTGTGTAATTGTGAAAAACTGAACTTTCGGCCAATCCTGATTTTGCCCCTGCACATGTGAAACGAAATTTATGGCCTGCTAAATTAATGGTGTTTGACCCATCGCTGGAATTAAACATTGAAACTGATATCTTAAAAATGAAAATTGACAACTATTCGAGGAAACTTAAAAATCAATGGCTGGAAACACGGTTGGAAATGATATTCAACCATAATGTGAAGTTGAAACTTATGAAACTATATATCGAAATCCTAATTTACATGGGTGGAATCATAATTCTCACAAAATAACACAACTAATAATGGGTTTCAATGGGCGGGAAAATGCCTTTCTTGAATATTTAACCATTATATACCGCCTCACAAAAAACACACATAACTCATCATTTTTGTTTCATCTTTCTCTCTCTAAACTGTAGCCTCTATCTCAACCCAATGTCGCCACCATAACCACCATTATCGCTGCCGTCTGCTCAAATCGCCACCCTATCTTGGTTGTTAGGTGGTTTCGGCTGGCTAGGTAGTTTTGTTTGGTGGTTATGTGAACGAATTGTTGGTGGTTTTAGTGGTTTAGGTGCTTTGGCTGGTTGTTTATGTCGTTTTGAGAAAGAGATATAAATGATTTCGGGTCTTGGTGATATTACTAGATTTATTAAGAATTATTGTAAAACGACCATAATAGGATCCAACTTTTAGTATCCAATATGGGAATTTTATAAGTTGCTAATGTTAATTTTTTTTCTTGATCAGGTTCATTCTCATTTCAATTTTGGACCATCAAGTGCATATTTAGCAATAAATTATATGGACAGATTCCTTGTTGTTTATGAATTACCTGTAAGTATGCATTTTAGTTATTCATTTCATATATAATATATGATAGTACTAGCTTATAAGACCCGTGAAATCCACGGGTTTTTAGAAGAGATATTGCAAAAAAAATGAAAAATCAATGTCTAAACAAACTAAGGAAAAGAACGAAAGTAGACAGGCTGAATCATTTATTCGAAAAGAATATGAAGTAATAAGTCAATGATAACATATAGTAGAATGCTTGTAACTAATAATATAATAAACGCCCATGCACGTGAGCTCCAATTTTGACCACCTTTAAAAAGCAAATGTATGTAGCTTATAGACCCGCGGAATCCGAGGGATTTTGATTAAAAGACCCAAAATTCACGGGTATTTTTAGGCAACATCAAATAATGTAGCAAATGACATTGTATATTATGAGGTTATAAGCGAGAAAGAAACACATCTTGATAAACAAACTTAAAGTATATATTTGATAATAATCAAAAATACATTATATGGAACACAATAGTCCAAAATCTTTAAAAAAATGGAAAAACAATGCTACAACAATTTTTGACCAATTATTAATAACTATTGCATTCTTTTCACCAATCAATTCCTTTCATCTCATATTACTCTTAAAATTGTAATCATGTAAACGCAAAGATAAAGATGGAAAAACAATGCTACAACAATTTTTCAAATTTTTACAATTCAATGGCGACGTGCCATGTCTTTTATGTTCTCTTGTTGCGAAAGCATCTTCGCGGTATTAACAAAACATAAAGAGAATAATTTAATATAAAAAAACATAAATTATAGAATCTAAAATCGAACATATATCTGTAGCTTTAATTCAATCCTTTATCTTAACTGAGAAAGCCTAATAGTATCACTGATATTAAATAGTATGATGAGGCGAAAAGTGTACCGCTTTTAAGGGGTCATTTAAGCCTGAATTCGAGATATTTGATCAATTATTGCACTAAATCGTTCCTTTTGTCATTTTAGGTACTTTTGGAGAGTAATCTGGAAAAGGAAGCATTTTGAACGTTTTTGGAGCATAAAAGTGAAGAAAACGGCAAAGTCTCAAAATTCCTTGCTGGAACAGTAACTGACGACGTCAAGGGTTTATATATGACGGCGTCAAGAGTGGCAAAAGAGGTAGAAGTGGAAAATACACGTGACGATCAAGAATGTTTTTAGGCTTATTGGCCTGACGGCGTCACCTAGGCCATTAGGGTCCAATTACACGTGACGGCCCAGAGTATTTTTCTACATGACGGCGTCAGAAATGGATCTAGGCAGTACGAATTTCATCATGGCGGCGAGTTGACGGCGTCAGAGGTTAACACGTGATGCCGTCAGGATGCAAAGTCTATATATATTTTTCTAATTTTTAATTGTAAAGTGTGGAACTTTGTGTGGGATATTAGGGCATAAACCCTAAGACGAATTTTACAGCTTTTTCAAGGGTTTCAACCCCTTGATTCTTCCATGTTCAATTGAAGATAAGTACTTATTCAAATCATTCAATATGTCTATGTGTTGTGTGATTATATCTTACGCTTGTCTTCTCTTTAACATGCTAGGCTAGGTTTTTATTATGTTTGCTTAGATGTAGTGAAACCTAGATGTTGATTATGGGTTGATTGTTTGTTTATAATTGTTACGGATGATTGTATTCGATGTTAGTCTTAAGAAAACTGGCAGACTTCCATTGGTAACTTGCTTGAACGTCTTAAGAAACATGATCGGAGGTGTACTACAATTTTTGGTTGTATTTAATGCGTAAGAGAATTCTAATGATCCCATGTTAGGAGCTTCTAACGGCTCGACATAGGAGTTAAGTAGGATCTTATAGAGTTATGGAATATTGTACACGGCCCTACGACTAGTATTAAGAAATATAACCCGTCATCCATGCAATTGTAACAAGCTAATCAACCTGTAAAAGATATCTAGGGAGTAATGAAATCGAAGTAAACACAACTTTTCTCATTATTGTTTCCACCACATTAGTGTAATAGTTTAATTTCCATTTCTTTTATTTTATTTTGATTGCATCTTTAGTTAATTGGGTTAGTTGGCTAGCAACTAATTCCGCCCACTCCTTCAAAACCCGAGATTTTACTTGCTTTCCATAAAATATAAAAATACAAAAAGAATCATCCCTCACCTCTAGACCTAGTTTAGTAGGCTTTCTAATCCTAGCGACACTATTCCTGAGTTGAACAATCAATCCCCCGGTACTTGTCATTATACTATACTACAACGATCAGTTACACTGCCTTGAGAGGTAAAACCTGTTGCGAGGGCGCAATTCCCACGTATCAAGTTTTTGGCGCCGCAGCCCGGGGAATAGTTATTGTCTAGGTTAGAATTTATTTTTATTAGGTCTACTTGCTAGATTCCTTTCTAGTAAGGTTTTACTTTTATTTTTAGGTTTTCTTTAGTCAATCTCATTTCTTCGTTTCTTTGTTTGTCACCATTACAATCCGACATCATAGAAGGTGGTAATATCTTTGATCCCATCAACCCACCACAACAAAACCACCCACAAAACCCACCACTAGCAAACCAACCTCCTAGGCCCCGAACTTTAGGAAAGTATTCCCGTCCTAGCCACTAAGGCTATCGAAACACCATTGAGCTCACTCAAGGAGCCAATGTGTCCCCCCTTGCGATCTGACACCATCTGGTTGGTGCAAAGCAGATGTGCATTCCATGGATTTCGTTCCGAAGATCCTAATCAACATTTCAAGGATTTCCTTAAAATCGTAGATTCCATAGACCTTGATGTTGAAACTAGAGAGTCAACCCGATTACGTTTATTCCAATTCTCTCTACGTGATCAAGCTAGTCAATGGCTTGAAAGTTTACCCGCGGGATCCATCACCTCATGGGATGATCTCACTTCTCGTTTCCTTGCTCAATTTTTCCCAGTGGAGAGAACTACCAAGCTTAGAAATGATATCTTGATGTTCCAACAACGTCAAGGTGAAACTCTATATGAAGCATGGACTCGTTTCAAGGACTTACTCCAAAAAGTCCCTCATCATGGAATAGATCTTTGGCTCCAAGTCCAAATCTTCTATGACCATATCGATATCTCCACAAGGCGAACCATTGACCAATCGGCCAGTGGCAAGCTACGTGATCTAAGTGCGGAAGAATCATGGGAACTCATAGAAGATCTTGCTCTCTATGACAACGAAAGTTGGAATGATCCCCGTGATTTGAACAAAACGGTCAAGGCAATATCTTTTCCTTCGAACAGCTCTAGCACTCCCGACCGTAGGATCATGGAACTTGAGGACCAAGTCAAGTTTCTCATGAAATCTTACGAAGCTCCTAAGCCTTCAAGCCAAGTGAACAAAATCACTTCTTCATGCGAATTATGTAGTGGTCCCCATGACACTCGTGATTGTGTGGAACTCCCCGGACAAGCTTTTGCGGATTACGCATCCTCGCGTACCGACGAAGCGGGAGACAAGTGGTATACTTTCAAACCCAAGCCAAACCCTTACGGTGAGTCCTACAACCCTTCTTGGAAAAATCACCCAAACCTTAGGCGGAAACAAAACCAAAACATGCCCCAAAACAATTCTTCCAATCCACCTAATCGTTACCAACCAAACGGTCCACCCTCTGTTGGGAATTATACTAACAGTTACCACGGCTAGTGAAGATGTTACAACTGCAGAAGATTGTACTTGCAATGGAAACTCATTACCATTGCAAGAACAAATATTACCACTGCTTACTTGATAACTGTTAGAGAAACGCGCTTAGATAAACATAGAAAAGATTTTGTGTATATCTTATTCTATTAGCATTATACTTATCTTGTAGAAGAGGACTCCTTGTTGTATAAAAGGAGATCCTAGGTTATAGTTAGAATATATCTTTCTAATACGTTTTTCTTAGAGCTTCAAGGTGTAACCCTAGTGATATCATAGATCACTCGTATTATTATCATTAATAATATTGGAGCTATTTGTTTGTTACATACATTGTTCTTTCATACATACAACTGTTTCATTTACAATCAATCTTAAAAGTATCATTAAGTAGATTCCGCATACTTAGTGGTATCACTCAAAGCATCAATATTATCACAAGTTCAAGGTGTTCACGATCTAACAAGTGGTATCAGAGCAAGGCTTTGATATTTTGATTTAGAAGACCCTATGGCAGACTCAAAAGATACAATGGAGACAGAAACAAGCCAATCAAACATTGCTGCAAAGCTTCCTAAGCTTAAGATAAATGACTTTGAGATGTGGAGGCTTATGATAGAACAATTCTTTATGGCTCAAGACTACACATTATGGGATTATAATGTGTGGAAATTCATTCAAACCTGGTACAACTGTAGAGCAGGTTGGTGACAAGACAGTAACAAAAGTTAACACTGGTCCTGTCACTAATGAAGAAAGAAGTCAGCTAAAGAATGATTTGAAGGCTAGAGGTTTATTATTGATGGCTCTACCCAGAGAACAAGTTCTGGCTTTTAGCAAATACAAGTCTGCAAAGACTCTTTTTGATGAGATCTGTGAAGTGTTTGGTGGAAATGATTCTACCAAGAAGACTCAAAAGACTTTACTGAAGCAGACTTATGAAAACTTTGGATCAACAAGTAATGAATCTCTTGATAGCATATTCACAAGGCTACAAAAGATTGTTACTCAACTCACTGCTTTTGGGATTGAGGTGGAAAAGGAAGATCTCAATCTTAAATTCCTAAGAAGCCTACCTTCTGAGTTTGACACCAATGTTGCTATTTGGGAAGATAAGCCAGATCTAGAGACCATGAAGCTTAATGATGTGTACAATAACTTCAAAGTTATTGAACAAAGATTAAAGAAGGCTGGCAAATTAAGAACAAGTTCTGCAAGTGTAGCACTCATATCATCATCAAGTAATGATAGTTCAGATGAAGAAAGTGATAGATGATGACAGTGGTAACATGATTGTTTCCACTGGTAATGGAAGTGTTTCCACTAGGAGCTCAAAGAAACAGGTTGCAGGACTAAGTGATGCTACTTTCTATGCCTTTATATCAAGCCATGTGGGTGGTTCAATTCTCAATCATGAGGATTTGGATCAAATTGATGAAGATGATATGGAGGAGATGGACATTAAATGGCAGGTGGCATTACTAAGCTTAAGATCAAAGAAGTTCTGGAAGAAGACAGGGAGAAAGATACATATAAGTGGTGATGAGACTGTAGGTTTTGACAAAAAGAAGGTGGAGTGCTATAATTGTCACAAGAAGGGGCACTTTGCAAGAGAATGTAGAAAACCAAGGAAATCTGACAACAAGTCAACTTGGTACAAGAAGGATAAGAACAAAGAACCTACAACAGAAGAGCCAAAGGTGCTATTGGCTATTGATGGAGTGAGCTTTGATTGGAGCTTTATGACTCAGGATGGAGAAGATGATTCAGAATCTGGAATGCTAGCTACTGAGCATGCACTCATGGCTTTCTCTGACACTGAGGTACATACTGATAATGCTTGTTCTAAAAACTGTAAGGCCTTAAAAGAGTTAGAGATCTCTAAAACACAATATGATGCACTGATGCTAGATTTACATCATACTAATTATAATTTAGCAAATCATAAAAGAGGTCTAGGTGTTTTAGAAAAACAGATAGAGCATTATAGGGCAAATGAATCTAAGTTCAGTGATGACATTGCTGTTTTAAAAAGAGACTTAGATTTTTATGTTGAAGTAAATAAAGTTCTTAGGGAAGAGATTGAAAAAGTTAAAAAGGCTAGTGAGAATATTCAGATAACTAAGCAAACACTAGATCATCAATCCAAGAGTATTGACAAAATTTGGGAAGCCCAAGTTGTGAGCAAAGCTAAATCAGGTCTTGGATACAAATCTGTTCCACCACCTCTAAGAGGTGTTCCAGCACCTCCTGGCATTGATCTAGCTCACACAGGTTTAGAAGAATTTCAGGATCCACCTATGACCTATGGACCAAAATTTGTTAAACCAGTTGAAACTAAAAAGGTTCAGGTTGAGATTGAGACTTTTGATAGTGCTAGTGACTCATCTCTTAAAGATGAATGTTTGAATGTTGAGTCTAAATCTAGTGTTTCTGAAAATGTTAAAGTAGAGGAAAGAAAAAGTATTCCTGAAGTTGTCAAAGAGAAGCCTAGGACACAAACAAATCACACTAGGCCTACCACTAGATATGCAGAGATGTACAGGAATAGGTCTAAGTCTCCTAGAGGGAACATGAGAAGTTGGAATCATGTTAAAACTAGGCAGTTTGGTAGTGATTTTGTGTTCAACAATAAGGCCTGTCATATTTGTGGTAGCTTTGATCACCTTTCCTATACTTGTAACTACCACATGGGAAGAAGGGAAGTATTTGTGAATACAAGGGTGAATGGACATAATTCTAATAAAGTAACTCACCCAAACCCCTTAAGCAAGATGGTTCCCAGGTCTGTTTTACTTACCACTGGCATCAAACCAATTTCCACTGCTAGACCAGCAGTTACCACTGCCAGTAGTAAAAACATAGTTTATCCTAAGTCCCCTGTCACTTCTTTTGTTAAATCTTATCAAACAGGGAAAAAGACTTATTTTGAAAAGAATGATCACAAGAATCACATGTGGAGACCCAAATTTACTAATCCAGCAGTTTCCACTGCTATGCCTGCAGTTACCACTGCAAGACCAAATGTTTTCACTGGTGTCTATGTGAATAAGAAAAGGGTAAATATGGGAAATGCTGTTAAGGCCTCAGCTCGTTGGGAATGGAAACCAAAAGGAACAACAACCTCAAACAATCCCAATGGTGTATCAATGACCTTTGATAGATACAATTATATTGATACACAAGGCAGATCCAATTCATTTGTGGCTTGGGTCCCCAAAAGGTACTAATTGTTTTATGTTGAGTGCAGGGATAGTCAAAGACTACTAATGATTATGAATGATTTGATAATACTTTCTGAGTTTTACAGTGACTCACTAATATGTTTGCAAGTTGTTTGGTATATGTCTGTTCTGCAAATGTTAAGAGATTGCAAGTAGTGTGTTTAAGTCACCAAGAGCTGTAGCCAAGGGAATGTGGTCAAATAAGCTGAACATAGTTTCTACTGCAAAGATAATAATGCTGAAGGTCTTACAAAATTGATTAATTTAAGAAGATCTTTTCATTCATTCAAAGACACAAGTCACAGCTTACATTCAAAGTTCCAACTGAATTACTAAGACCATTCCTAAAATATTTGGCTAATTGAGAACTACTAGCTTCTATCAATTATTACATAATACTTGAGGCTATGACAAGTACAATGAAGAAGCTGAAGATGAAAATGGAAAAAGAAGAGAAGGAAGACTGTGAAGATGCTCGAGTAACAAAGTCAAGAAAATACTCAAGAACTTTGTTCCTTGGCAACATTCCTCAATCATTTACTTCTGCTTCTCCTTTCCCTTATGTATGATCTGAGCCTTCTTGCTCTGTCCAATATGTTCTTGATGCAGAAGACCAGGTTCTGGTGCAGGAAGATCCAACACCAAATTTGATGATGTTGGGAGAGATGGATCTCTCTTACTTGATCTTGATTGGGATCTCTCTGGTGTGGAAGGAGGAAGAAAGGTTGGATCTTCATTCTCTTCCTCTGAAGATTCTTCATCAGAGGTCCAGATGAAAGGAGAGACAAGCTCTCTCTCAGCAGGATTAGGATCATGGCTTGATTCACCCTTTATGTGTGCATTCCATTGTTTTTCTTGCATATCCCATCGTTTCTCCATCTCTCTCTTATAGTCAGAATCTTCAAGTCCCCATGGATATGGTGGTACATCTTCTTCTGATGTTGGAAAAGAAGAGTGTTGATCAGAGGTTTCAGGGTTTGATGACATGGTTTTGAAAGAGAATTGGGTTGATTGGGATATTAGGGTTTGAAAGATTATTGGTGACTGAGATGTGGTGTTTGGAGGAGATTAAATAAGCCAAGGTTAGGTGTTATGCTAATTAATGAAAGGTTATTTACTTTCATCTGTTTTGGTTGGTTTGAGAAGTAACTGTGGTTTGACTTTTGAGAAGATATTTTTGTGTATAGTAACTTGGTTAAAAAGTTACTTGGGTTAACAAATATTGGTTAAGTTTGGTTCTTAAGATGTTTAATGTGAATGGAGTTATAAGGTGTGTATCTTAGACACACAACAAATGGTTATTGATTCACCATGTCTAACCCACATAAGAATCAGCTAGTCCATAAGCAAACGGCTTCTGGTAAAGACTTATCAAATCCGTTGATAGCTGATAGTTTGCTAAAAACTATGATAAGAGCAGCAAATTTTACATGCTTTACTTACCACTGCTCTTTGAAATTTTGTTGATTTTTACCACTGCAAGTTCACCATTTCCACTGACAGTGTAAATTTTACCACTGGTGAACTAGCCGTTACAACTGTGTGTCAGTAATCTTATTTTTACTAGCCGTTGCAAATATAACTGTCTTTCCTTATTAATAGGGTAAAATATTTGGGAATTATCTACTTACCAAACTTTATTTATTCTTTTCTAAAGATAAATCTTTCTATAGATAATTCACCATACGCGTTTTTCTCAAAACCCTATTAGTATAAATTGATCATTATACGGCTTGCTTTTTATTCTCGATTACTAACACTTTTATCTCTCAAATCACAAAATCATGGTAACTCTCAAATTTGCAGATGAACACAATCAAGTGGCTTACCTACAAAAGTCCAATAACATGAGTGGACCCATTTTTCATCAGATTGTGGATTTCCTAAAGACAACTCATATAAGGTATACCTTAACTATGAATCCCACAATCTTTGTTTCTCAAATCAAACAGTTTTGGAACTTTGTGGAGTCCATAACACTTGAACAGGGGGACATACATGAATCTGTGGAAGCTCTTAGAGCCACAGTGGATGGGGTAACTATTGATGTTACTGAGTCATCTTTAAGGAGAATTCTCCAATTAGATGATCTCAATGGTATCATCACATTACCTAATTCAGACATATTCAACTACATTGCTTTGATGGGGTATGATACATCTGACCAAAAAGTAACTTTTAAGAAAGGATGTTTTTGTCCCCATTGGAGATTTTTGATACACACTCTGTTGCATTGCCTAAGTCCTAAGAAAACTTCTTATGAACAATTTGGATCAACCATGGCTTACCCTTTAGTTTGCTTGGTTTCTGATAGGACTTTCAATTTTTCAAGGTTTATATTTAATAACATGAAAGGCAATGTAACAAGTTCATACAAATTTTTGATGTATCCAAGGTTTGTGCAAGCAGTGTTAAATGAATTTCAACTGCAAAATCATAATAGGATTTATGAAACTCCACGTCTTAAGTCAAAAGTATTTCAAAATATGTGTAAGGCTTCAGACTTTTGGAATGGAGTGGTTCATCCTCTTTTACCAAATATGCTTGCAAAGATTTCACAGGTACAGGGTGAAGATGCAACAATCCCAGTTGTATCCCATCACACACCCACTATTTCTGTTCCACAAATTCAACATATCCCTGCTGTAACTCACACATATGAAAGGAGGCAAAAACAGCCAACTCCTTCCATGACAACATTGCATGTTGCTGACCCTTATGGTTTAGGAACAAGCAGTGGTGGTTCAAGGCTTCAATCTAGTCCAACTAGAGAAGAGCCTGAATCAATGCCTTATGATTCACCTCTCCCAACAGGTAACACAGTTGGAAGTGTTGAAGGCAGTGTGACACTAACTGAATTGATGGAAATATGTACCAAATTAGTCAAACAGGTTCAAACTCTGGAGAAAGATCTGGCACAGACCAAAGAAAAACATGCCACAGAGTTGAATCTATTGAAGGCTGAGATTCAAAAGTTGCAGGATGAAGTTGTGAATCTCAAGAAGAAAAGACATGTTCAAGTTGTAGTTTCTTCTCCATCATCATCACATGATGATCTTTCTGCAGGTTCTGGTTATAGTTTGGGAACTTCTTCCAAACAGGGGAGGAAAACAGATGCAGAGATTAAGGGGAGGAGTACTAATTTTGATGATATGTTTGCTGAGCTCAATGATTCTGAAAATGCTCAAGCAAAAGATGATGTAGCTGAGATTGAGGGGAGGAAATTGGATCTTGAAGATATGGTTGTTGATACTGGTTTTAACTCTGAAGATGTTCTTGGAACTACTCAACAAATTTCCACTGAAGCAGAACATGTTACCACTGATCAAATAATTTCCATTGCAAGTGAAAATGTTACCACTGATGTTCCATTAGTTACCACTGATGTTCCATTAGTTACCACTGCAGAGGAAGAAGCTGCCAGAAAAAGATCAGTCAAAGGTAAAGCAATTGTGTTTGGTGCAGAACAAGAGCATACAAGAATGATTTCCAAGAAAGATCAAGCTCAAATTGATTTTGATGCAAGATTGGCAGAACAACTTGAAGCTGCAAAGAGAGAAAATATGAAAAAGCAAAAGGAGGATGATGTTGCTAGTTTTATTGAAGCACAGAGGTTAGGTAAACTTGAAGCAGTAATGGCACAACCACTCTCAGTGATTCCACCAACTATCTTACATGAGAAACCTCCTATGTTCTCATATGTGCCAACAGATGAAGAGATTGAACATATGATTAAACATGATCCAGTTGTAAAGAAGAAAGCTATTGAGCTTGTTGCTAACAAGACTTTGACAGAAGAACTAAGAACAGCTCAATTGGCTGATTTCATTCAAATGAAGAATCAACAAGCACTGGATGAGGTTATTGGAAAAGTAAGAAAAGGTCAAAAGAAACAGAGACAACCTACAAAGGCACAGATCATTCATGAGATGAAAGTATTTTGCTGTCATGTTGGAACTTGGAAGATGGCTGATTTCAAAGGTATGTCTCATGAAAGAATTGAAGGCATCTACTACAGAACTAAAAGGCAAGATAGTAGCTTCAGACCTATTGATTTTGAAGAAGTTGATAGATTTAAACAAAGTAAAAGGAAAGCTTCAACAACTGAAGATCATGTCACAAAAAGGGTGAAAGTTCCTCAAGAGAAAGAATCTCAATCTGAGAAATGTGAAGAAGATCTACAAAGTGCAATTATCATTGTTGAAGAAGAAGATTTCTACCCAGATCCTTTACAAACAAAGCATCAAATTATTGATTGGGAAGTGTACACAGCAAAGAATTTTGCTTCTACTTGGAAAATTATAAGACTGGGAGGAGAATCTTCATCATTCATTCAGTTTGAAGATCTTCTTAAAGCATGTGACATAGATGATCTTGATACTCTTTGGAAGCTTGTTAATGAAAGATTCAAGGCTGATACTCTCAAGGATATGAAAGAAATGCAGCTCTGGGTTGACTTAAGAAGACTATATGAACCAGATCCTAATGATAAGTATTGGAAGTTTAATTCATCAAACTTGAATACTACATGGACATATTTTGATAAATGTGAGGTTCATCATGTTTCTACAACAGATAAAGTGGAGGTGTTTATGTTTGCTGAGAAGGAATATCCACTTAGAGCTACAACTCTTTCTGCAATGTTGAAATCAAAGTTATGAGTTTATGCAGATAATGAAAAGATTAGAACTTTGATTCAGAAAATTCAAGATCAATATGCAAGAGCTGATAAAGTGTTGAGAAAAACAAGATAAGTGTTTGGAAGAATTCCCATATCCTCAGGTTTATTGTATACTTGAAGAAACTTGTTGATTTATCTATAAATCATAAGTTTAGGGGAGGATTGTTGGGAATTATACTAACAGTTACCACGGCTAGTGAAGATGTTACAACTGCAGAAGATTGTACTTGCAGTGGAAACTCATTACCACTGCAAGAACAAATATTACCACTGCTTACTTGATAACTGTTAGAGAAACGCGCTTAGATAAACATAGAAAAGATTTTGTGTATATCTTATTCTATTAGCATTATACTTATCTTGTAGAAGAGGACTCCTTGTTGTATAAAAGGAGATCCTAGGTTATAGTTAGAATATATCTTTCTAATACGTTTTTCTTAGAGCTTCAAGGTGTAACCCTAGTGATATCATAGATCACTCGTATTATTATCATTAATAATATTAGAGCTATTTGTTTGTTACATACATTGTTCTTTCATACATACAACTGTTTCATTTACAATCAATCTTCTAAGTATCATTAAGTAGATTCCGCATACTTAGTGGTATCACTCAAAGTATCAATATTAACACAAGTTCAAGGTGTTCACGATTCAACACCCTCTAACCGCACTTTCAACAACAATCCTTCCAATAACTATGGTAGTACCAATAATCTTGAAGGATTGATGTCCAAGTTTATGGCATCTCAAGAAGCTCGCATATCTAAGTTTGAAGCCGATTTCAAACAAAAGCAAAGTGAGATGACCAATAAAATTAACACATTGTTGAAAGTTCTCAATGACCGAGAAATGGGAGCACTCCCAAGCGACACGGTCAAGAACCCGAAACTAAACGTTAATGCCATATCATCGGTTTCGTCACCTACCTCTTGTCCACAATACTATTCGGTCAAAGCAATGAGCACGTATTTCAAGCAAACCCAAATCCTTCAACAGGACCAATTGAATAACACATCCGACATTAAACCGGTCAATAACCTAGTTGAAACACCTCCTACACAAGACCTTGACGATGAATTCAAGGAGCTCCACCTTGAACGCCTCGTCATTGATGTCTTAGCCCGTGCTCCCTACTATAGTGCCCTCCTAGAAAAATATGAGAAACTTAAATTGGGTAAAAATGGGACCGCCTTCATTCAAAACAAGTTTCCTAAGAAGCTTGATGATTCGGGTATATTTGTTTTGCCTTGTAAGATAGGAAAATCCGAAGCTTTCGACACACTAGCCGACTTAGGATCAATCCTCAACTTGATTCCCTTGTCCCTTTTCACCACTCTTAAGCTAGGAAAGTTAGAGGAGACGGAAGTACTAATTGGTCTAGCGGATGGGAGTGTTGCCCACCCGGTTGGAATGATCAAGGATGTAGTAGTTCACATAGGAAGATTGACTATCTTGGCGGATTTTCACGTCCTAGATATGGTTAGTGATGCTACATGCCCATTGTTAGTAGGAAGAGGATTTTTAGCAACCACCAGTGCCATGATAGATTGTAAGGAGTCTAAGATAGCGGTAGGACATGGTGAGACTTGGCCGGTTTATGATATTAAGAAGCATAGCTACGATTGTGAGGACGAACCGACACCACATTGGGTATAGATGAATAGGAGACCATCTAGATATGGACCTTGGATAGAAAGGAACTTTATATGACCTCAACGCCCATTCTATCTAGAAAAAGATTTCATCGATAAGACACACTCGGTAGAACAACTCATAGCTAGAGATGAGGAACTAGACCCTTTTGAGGATCCCCTAGTCTTTAGAAAATGATTGAGTTATTAAGTGTAATGCCTATCAACCTAGAGATGAACAAGTGGAAAAGAGAAGGGGATAAGTGTAAATGGAATTGGGATAAGCCACCTAAGGAAGGTGACGGATCATGGCATATGAAGTTGATTCTATATGATCCGGATGGAAAAAAGTTTGAGAAGTCATACCGTACCAAGAGAACCGATAGGAAATTGAAACCTAAGTTTGATCCTAAGGATGTCCTCGACGAAGGGCTCACTGTTGGTCCATGGAGTTGAGTAAATCTTGATAAACATAAGTTAGAACTTCATTAATAATAATGAATAAAAGAGTTACAAGATTACTCAAACCAACTAGACTACATGATAACATCATCAGCTTCTTGATGGGGATAAGTTTGGTATATTATCCCCATTTAGAATGACAATGAACTCTCATAGATCCAAGCTAAGCTTGAGATACAATGAGAGGGGAATCCTAACTAATACTAAGTATTACATTTTAGAATTCTCAACTATCTCTTTTACAACTAAACATATATATAGGAAAAGTACAATTCACATGTGATGGTGGTAGGTACACCATGTGATGGATGAGTTGTCATCCACTTGGAATATGCTTCTTGTAGCTAGTATTCCCAAGAAAATTCATGCCTATATTTATCAGTATGTTGTAGAGATAGCTTCAGGGAGTTAGTGAGTTATTGTCATCACTCACTAACTCCATCACCTTCTTCTTTGGCTCAGGGATCATTCACTGAGTACCGCCTCATTGAATGATTGAGTCTTTCTTTTTATACTCGGTCTGAACATCCTGAAGGTAACTCACTGAGTGACTATGAACTTAGTGATTTGTTTGTATCACTCACTGAAATAGAAATTTACTATATTATTCAGTGAGTGATTTGGCTATTTTATGTTCAAATACTTGTGGGGAATATTTGGGTAAAATATTGACCCAACAATCTCCCCCTATTTGAATATACAAATAGCCTAAAAAATTGGGTTTAAATGAGGGGCCTGGTTCAATTTTGATACACCAGGGTCCACCCATCTTTTTGTGGTTCAGGGACTTGGGTTTAGTTCCTGAGGTTCAAGGGTTCAGGGACTTGGGTTTAGTTCTTGAGGTTTTTAGTGACCTTGGGTTCAGGGACTTGGGTTTAGTTCCTGAGGTTCAACGGTTCGGGAACTTGGGTTTAGTTCCTGAGGTTTAGTGACCCACTTCAGTTAGAGAGGGGTTCAAGGGATAGGGTTTAGGGGGTTTAATGACAAGTTCAGGGACAGTCACTTCAGTGAAAAGGGTTCAAGGTCAGGGGTTCAAACAACCTAGTTCAGTGACCAGATTCAGTTATGTGCTTTGAGAGGGTCCTGGCTCAGTTTTTATACATCAGAGACCTCTCATTTAAACATTTGATCATGTTCAACAAACTCATACAATATTAACTTATAAGGCTAATTATGGACATGGTTCAATATGATGTTCAATATGATACATCAGTGTCTACACATTGATCATTACACCCTGATATAAGAAATGTGATAATCTCCTCCCCCTCAAAATTGCAATCTGAGTAGCCAATTTTGAAGACTTCACATTTCTGCTAATTTGGTTGTCCCTGATGATTCAACACATCTTGATGCAATTTTCTTGCATAAGACTCCCTCGAATCAGTTAGCACTTCTCCCACCACGTTTTTTGCCACCCACTTCCTCAGTATACTGAGTTAAAATTTTAAGTATACTAAGTTTCATTACAACACATTCAATGAATTACATGAGTTTACATTGTGAGTTGCAATATTTATCAACCACTGATGAGGACATTCACAAATCAAAGCTTTTGTCTGAGGGCACAAAAACTCATCCCAAAGACTCAGAGAGAAACATACAACCCGCTGATAGGGACACAACATTCACGATTCCTCAGGATGACAATGAAAAACACCTATCAGTGTCTGAAGGGGTCACGGGGGACAAAGATTCAGAGGGACAAAGGCCACCCGCTGATATGGAACCCATAACCACTCCTGGAGGAGCCCACAACTTGGGAACTGGCTCTAAGGACCAGGTAGATAAACCCTAATCTACCGGATTAGAGGGGTCAAGACCTGGCCAAAACGAAGGCAAGTCTTTTTATGAAAAGGATCCGGATAACCTTTTGTTGCAGATTAACTCACTGGCTGATGCTCAGGCCGCCCTGTTCTCTGATGATGAATTTCACAGTGACGAGGAGATCTCTGAAGCTGGAGATGATATGGTGGTTGAGGAGACAGTCCATGAACCAATTCCTCAGTCTCCTCAACCCTCTGACACTGAGGCTGCTGAAACTAACTCCCCATCAGAGTCCTCAGAAGATGATCAAGCTCCTCTCACTGAGAAAGTTTTCACCAAATTCATCAAGAAGATAACCAACATTTTGTACCGGGGGGTCACTGATGAAGTGTTTAACATGCATACTGAGCAAGCAGTCCATTACCATCTACTGAAGGATGCTGTTGAAGACTTTAATGATGATGTTAGGGAACAAAATTCCACAGTCACCTACTCCTTGACACAAATGGTCTCTCAACTCAACCAGTTTTTGGAATCCTTCAACAAGCTGAATACACGGTTCAGTCTGTTCAAGAATCAGTCAAAGATGACCCTGAGCTAACCAGGAAGCTTCTTCAGGCATCTGAGACTTATCAGGTAAATGCAGTGACCCTCACTGAGTTACTTCGCTTGCTAAAGGGATCTAATGTTCAGGGTCTCAGCTCACTCATGGAGTTTCTCAAATCTTCCTTTACATCATTGGAAGAATCAGTGGCAGCTCAATCCCAAAAGTCCACTTCTCTGGCATGGACAATGGGATCCAGGGTGACAGCCCTTGAAAATTCTCAGGCTGAACTTAACTCCAAGGTATCTATCATTCAACAGGATACTGCAGAAATCAAGTCTATGATGACGGAAATTTTTCAAGCCTTCAAGGGTACATCTACTTCTTCTTCAGTGCCTCCAACACTTGCCATCACTGACGCTCAGGCAAATGTTGAGGGGGAGAATGTTATTGAAGCCCCTGATACTGAAGAACAAGAAGATGGACAGCCCTCTCACACTGAGGGGGAGCATGTCACTGAAGCCACTCCAATCACTGAAGTTCCACCGCAAGAGGAACCAGTCTCCTCCACTCTCAGGCAGGACAGAGGAAAAAGTATTGCTACCACCTCTGAACCTGAAATTGGGCTCAAACCTGCCTCAACCATATTTAGATATGACCTTGATGAACCTATCAGAGTCCCGTTTGAAATCAATTGAGTAGTACATCATCTCACCAATGCCGAAATTCAAGATCACATGGAAAGAATTGAGATACTACAAAAGGTGGCTGAAGAAGAGAGGATGAGCAAGCCTGCTCTTATACAGGTTGTTCATGAGGAGGCTGAAAAGATTGGTCTGGATACTGAGGCACTAGCCACGAAGCAAGCTGGTGCAACCTTCAAAAAGGCTCAGGAAGAAGAAATGAGTGCTCTCAAAAGGGAAAGGGAAGCAAAGCTCAGGAGGGATGCTCAAATAAGACAAACCAGGATTGAAAGGTATACGTGAGTGATGAAAGAAAGGTTGAAACCTGAAACTATCACTGACATTCAAATCCATCACAACACCAATCCTGCAATAATTAATGTCTTCAGGGGACAAGATAAAAGAGTGATGGACATTCACAAACCATTCAGGTTTGCTGACTTTGGCATCACTGAACTTGATGAGCTTCGCCCCATCATTGCCAAGAAGAACAATGTTGTAGTACCCAACCTTCTCAAGTCACTGAAGGAAAGGTATGACAGACTGAAAGCAATGCCTGAAGCACTAAACATTCCCTCCCTTCTTCCTGCTTCCTGCTTCATCAACAGAGACTGCTCCATCAAAGGCTTCCAGGAGGAAAAGGAAGCATATTGAGATGGAGCCTGAGATCAAAGTACTAGGGCTGGACTATGACAGCTCGCTTCCTGAAGGGATCACTTTTGTGAACAATGCGGTCCTTGAAGCACCTGAAAGAGGCTTATGTTTTACTGATGAGTATGGAAACCTAGCTTTCCAAAGATGGTCTGATATGGAAAAGGCAGGAATTAAAGCAATGCTCATGTACCTCATGTTGGCATCCCCCACCAAGAGTACTGAGAACAAAAGGTTCTGCCAGGACTTAGAAGCAATGATTAATGAACATCCTGAAAGACATCTACTTAGATCAAAGAAAGCAAAGCTTGAAGCCCTTGGATACCACCTGAACATCTAATCTGCAACAACAACTATCTTCTTGTTTTATTTGTAGGACTTGTAATAACTATTAATAAACTTTGATGTTTTGTTTAAATTATGTGTCCTACTTAAAATTACATCAACATTCAGTAAGAGATGAAGACCCTTGCCAACTCACACTGAATCAAGAAACACTAGGCTATTTGTATGTTCAAATAGGGGGAGACTGTTGGGTCACTGAATTCCCCAATCTTCTTCTAACATGGATTTGAACGTAAAATCACCTAAGTGTAAACAAGTCACTGAGTGAACAGTAACTCAGTGACTCATCTTCAGGATGCTTAGACCGAGCCCAAGAAGAAAGGTTCTCCATTTAGTGAGGCGGAACTCAGTGAGTGTGATCTAAGCCAAGAAGAAGGTGATGGGTTCAATGAGGATGACAATAACTCACTGAACCCCAAGACTCCTCAACAACTATCATGGTACAAAAGACTGATGACTTGAAGACAGAAGATTTGGTGGGACTGGGCGGGAAAGTTTGAACTGTTTCACTAAAGTGCTTTATCACTTTAAGGTCAAACTTTTCCCAAATGGTTAAATCCAGTCTGTCATCAGAAAGCACCTTTTGGACTTAACCCAAAGAAGTTTCCCTTGCCAGAGAATAAAATCTATCAAGATTTTATTAAGGAACGCTTAGGTCCATTGTATATTAGAGTTGTTCATATTTGTATATAAATAGGCAACATAAGTGAGGAGTAAAAGTTGACAAGTTTGTGCAATTAATGCAAAGCATTCACAAACCACTTTTACTCCTCCAAAGAACAACATAGCCCCTGAGATAGCTCAGTGGGACCTCAGTTGTCACTCAAACATTGTTTTGAGTTTAGAGAGGAGTCAATATCACACTTGTCTTTTCAATACCAAGTGTTATTCCGCAAACACTTGGGTACGATTCTTTTTTATTAACTTCTAATAAAGAATTAAACGTGGAAAAATATTGCCTCTTATCTTTACATTGCTTTATTGTTAATCATTTATACATCTGTGTTAAAAGTCATATATCTTGGTTACATTAGCCTTTTATTTATTGATAACCAAGTAAAAGGGACCAACACTCACACATATAGGATAGCCCATGACCTTGAGTCTAGCTACAAGACTTGTAAATAAAGAAAAGCGCTTCTTGGGAGGCAACCCATGCTTTGTGTGTTTTTATTTGTTGATTTTTTTTGTTTGTTTGATATTATTTGTTTCCGTATGCGTGTCTTATTTTTATTGTTGGTTGATCATGTTTCAAATTAAATTGTGAAAATGCTTTATTTTGTTGTTTAAATTCATCTTAACTTCATATAAAGGTATTTTGCAAAAGCTAAGTGTAAGGGGAAACCCCAAATTTGTTTATAAGAACGAAAATGATCGTGATTCACCACAATATTAAATGAACATGTATATTAGTATTTGTTAGAGTCAAATGCTTCGAGTCATAATGATGTTTTGCAGGATTTTTCAGGAAATATGACATAAGTTTTTCCAGAAATTTTTTGGAAACTTAACATATAGATTTCTGCAGATCACTTCTGATGGCGTCAGGGTTTAACACCTGACGACGTCACGTGTAAAATTCTGGAAATTTTGCGAGTTTTGTTTTTCTAACGGAGTCTTAAAGTTTTTGTTGATGCTTTAGTTTTATAAACTCCAGGAAATCTGCAAACATTCATTCCACAAGCATTATATCTTAAATTATTTTCTAGGATTTGTTAGTATATATAAATTGCCGCCGATTTTACGAGAGGTTGCCTTGATTGTTTTCTCAGGTTTAACAGGTTATATATGACAAGAAGATGATTTATATTTCTGGAAGGGAAGTTTTAAACGTTCATTTTCTTGGAGAAAGATCTAACCTTGTTGACACATTATCCACACCGAACGAATCAGGGGAGTATTTGTTTTCATTCTTTTACCTATTTTACTTTTACATTCTTTAATTGAATATTGGGGACAATGTTCATCCTAAGTGCAAGGGGAGGGTAAATGATGATACCTTATAGGACACAATTGCACTTGAGTTTGTTTCTTCGATGGTAGGTGTGTAATAAAACTAAGAGAAATACTTGTTAGTGTAATTTTAGCGCCAAATTTAAATTTTTTACAACATTTAGGAGTGAAACTTTAACCTTAACAGGCGTCTCATGGATAGGAGTTGTATGACTAGCACAAAACCGTACCATTCAGAAAAAATTTCCACCCAAATATGTGAGATTCGCCTTTAGATTTGATAGGAAAAACATTCATTATTAGTGCTTATGAGTGTACCAGTAGTATTTAGATTCTATAACTTGCGTTAGTGATGCATCCCGAGACCGCTAGTGAGACTACATTCGTGTAGTAGGATTTACTACATGATAAGAGGCATTGGGATCACCCTAGTGTTTAAACCCGTATCATAATTACTTGACCATTTAAGTCATATTACTTGACTAGTAAAGTCAATTAATTTTTCCCACACCTTAGCGTTGTACTCATTTTTAGTACACGAAACCCCTAGTACACCCCTCCGAGCCTATCTTTTCGTTTCTAACTTTAAGCATTTTACATAAAGGAAGACTTTGTTACAACCCACCCAAATGTGCAACCAAATCGCCTTAGCCTTCCGTGTATGCACTTATCTTTAGTGCATTATTGTTATTTGTTTAAACCCTTAGTTAATTATCTAATTGATTACATGGTTGATAAGTCGAGTCATATCTTGTACATATTGTTTTGGGACGATTGGGACTCATGGAGTCATGGGTAAAGTACTTGTGTTTTGGAGTAATGGGGAAGAACATCATATATTACAGCCATATGTGCATTAATCTTAAAAAGTACTCCAAGTGTTTTGATTATCTTAATTCGAGTCATTAGAGTAGTTTATTGTAAAGTATGTAAAAAATCAAGTGTAAGGGGAATGTACATTCCCTATGCTGTATTATTTTTTATGGTAGGGTAAGAGTGTATGCCAAAAAAAATAAAAAATAAAAAAAATAAAAATAAATAAATAAATAAATCAAGAAAAAGAAAGTAAAAAAATAAAAAAAAAATGAAAGAGAAAAGAGAAAAAAAAAACATACGGACTACCATCCCGTTTCATTCTATGTTTATTTTATGTTTTTGTTATTTTTGATTTATTAGCTTAAGTCGAGTCGAGTCTTGGCTTAGCAACGCCATATTGTACATGTAATTAACCAAGATGATTAACTCGCCACCAGTAACTATTGCCTTTATCCAACAAAACCGTGTTTTCAATATCCCTACACCTAACGTTATAACCCTTTAAAAGACCTCCTTGATAGTTTATCCTAGGTGCTTACGCCAAGTGGTGGAGGTTTGATCCTTTCCCAAGCCTATGGTAATCTATTTGCTATGACAAGTAGTGAGAGATGTTTTCCATTTCCTTATTGTGATATATACTTTATTACACCTGAGAGATGTGAGTATCTAAACACTATTTATGAGATGCTAGTGTATAACCTCCGTGCTTGTTTTTGGTTTTTAGTGGCGGTATTAAAAAAACATAAAGAGAATAATTTAATATAAAAAAAACATAAATTATAGAATCTAAAATCGAACATATATTTGTAGCTTTAATTCAATCATTTATCTTAACTGAGAAATCCTAATATTATCATTGATATTAAATAGTATGATAAGGCGAAAAGTGTACCACTTTTAAGGGGTCATTTAAGCCCGAATTCGAGATTATTTGATCAATTATTGCCTTAAATCGTTCCTTTTGTCATTTTAGGTACTTTTGAAGAGAAATCTGGAAAAGGGAGCATTTTGGACGTTTTTGGAGCATAAAAGTGAACAAAACGACAAAGTCTCAAAATTCCTTGCTGGAACAGTACCTGACGACTTTAAGGGTTTATACATGACGGCGTCAAGAGTGGCAAAAGAGGTGAAAGTGGAAAATACACGTGACGATCTAGAATGTTTTTAGTCTTATTGGCCTGACGGCGTCACCTAGGCCTTCAGGGTCCAATTACACGTGACGGCCTGATTGGCTCCAAACGGTCAAACTAATTGACCAGGTTAAGCTCGTAAACAACCCGGGAGGGTGGGTGGGAATTTGCAAATTCTCATAATTGAGAGCATCTCCCCCCGGGCTATCAAACTCCGGAGGAGTCATGATATGATGAGTGAGTTCACCGGAGAACTCCTCATGAAGAGAATTATTCACAAGATGTGAATTTGTGAACTTATGTTCCGGAATAGACTCATCACAATCCTCGTCAAAGATTGGATTGTTAGAAATCATAGTGAATTCAGATTCGAATTCAAATAGAGGATTGGTGAGAGTAGTATTGAAAGTTTCGGGAACAAAGAGATTATCATTCTCTGTTGGACTGTTGGGATCAGAAGTGAGTGACGGGTCATGATAAAGGAGACTTTCAATTTCTCCCAGATCGGCTTAGAAATCGAGGAGACCATCATCACTTTCCAATGAAAGTGGATTGACGTGAGCAAGTTCATCAGCGAACTCCTCAAGAAGATGATCAGCATCAGTTTGTGGAACTGATGCCTCAACATACTCGATGTCTCCATAAGATGTGCAATCTTCGCTAAAATCTGAGAAAGTCTCAAATTGATCTTTAGGACACTCAATGGGTGAAGGAATATCACATACATGATCCAAAGTCCCCTGTGACTCTCTCGGGATTGGGACAAGGATCTCAACACTAGACTTTATTAATTCGTCCGATTCCTTATTAGGAACAGTGCTAAGATGCTCATCCCCCATGTTCAGAGAGTGAGTGTGAACTTCGGGTGTGATAACAACAGACTGAGGGAGAGGAGAAGGACTAGCAGACATGGGTTTTATAAATTTCATTTGTTCTTCTGCTAGTAATTCTATCATAGTCTTTTCTCCCTGATTTTCCGAGGAAGGAATCACAACAGATGAACTTGATGAACCCTTACAAAATTGAGAAATATCAAGGGTAACATCATCATCATCATCATCGTCAAGAAGAGCAGCATTGCGAAATATGGCACGTGTTTTAGCTGCTTGTTCTAAGACAAGTAATTCTTCCTTGCTCAATTCGTTTCTAGCATCTCGTTCTTCAGCAAGTAATTCTGCCATGGATTTCTCACGAGAGCTTTGAAACGATGAAGTAGCCAACTCCTCCTTAAGCTCTTTCAATATCTCAAGAGTCTCAATTAAAATGTCTTGCTCAGTAACAAGAGGAGTTGCTTGGGTTATTTGGTACTGTGGAGGTGGGTCTGAGAACGAATAGTCGTAATTGTTACAAGGAAATGGATTCCCTGTTTGACAATCAGAGCTAGTGTGTGGACCTCCACAATACTCACAACAGTAAAACTGATGTGGCTGTGAGTCGTATGTGCTTAAATCATAATTGTAATCAGGAAACTGCTCATAGACAAGCGTGTTTCCCGATTGACAATCAGAACTGAAGTGTGAACCACCATAGTACTCACAACAGCAAAACTGCTGAGTATCATGGCGTGGTAACTGATGGAATGAATCAATCGTGTCATGGTAGGAGTAAGGATCTTGGTTATAGACAGACCCGTTTCCTGATTCTACCATGCCACAACTGGGGCAATTGCCACCATTATAAGGATTACCACACCAATGGCAAACCAGAAAATGTGGATAAGACATAGAAAGAATCAAATGTGTGTAGAGGGTGAGGAAATGAGAATCAAAAGGGTAGGAGGGTGAAGAAGGATATTTTTGGGTTTTTGGAAATACATTTTTGTACAAATGATAAAGAAAATGTTTTTGTGTTTTAGTGTTCGTTGAAAACTGAGTTTAAAAAGTTTTCGGGAACGGTTTTTGTTTTGATAGATAGAAAATATGAACAAAGGATGGATAAATGTACAATGGAACGAATTCCAAAGACACTAATCAGAAAAACCGTTTAGATACGCACACAACCTCCCCGGCAGCGGCGCCAAAAATTGATTGGCTCCAAACGGTCAACCTAATTGACCAGTTTATGGTCAACAGGGTCAAACAGCCTAGAGTCAATGCTCCGCGGAATATAGTGTTTCCCCGGGTCGTTATGTCCCGACGAGGTGTGAATGGTTATGAAACGGTTTCGTGATCAGGTGAGTTTGGATGGAAAGGGGTTTGTGATTGATTACACTACTGATTTGTACAATGAAATAGCTTAAATAAGCTATATGAATAAGACGAGAAAGTTAGAAAAACCAGAAACGATTTAAACCTAAAAACGTGTACGTTACGTTTAAATAAAACGTAAACGTACGAAATAAAAAGTAAAAAGTGAAATCTGGAAACACTCAGGGGGTGAAAATGACACTTTTACAAACTTAGAATAAAAAGAAATTTTAAAATGAAAATAAAGTTATTAAAATGATTATTTTAATATTTAAATTCTATTTAATTAATTAAAATTACTTTAAATCTAATTTAATAATAAACTAAAAATGATAAAAGTTACAAAATAAACTAAAAACTTACAAAAATATTTTCTAAACTTAAAAATGAACTTGAAGAAAGTATAAAAAATAAAAATAAATATTTTTGTCTTTTTATGGTTTTCCTATTAATTAAAAACTAATTATCTTAATTAAACTATTTAAACTAATTTAAATTACAAATAATACTAAATTAACTTAAAAAATTATGGAAAAATTCCTAAAACTATTTTATAACATTTAAAAGCTAGGAAAAATATAAAAACTAGGTTTCACCTAATAAAAACTAATTATGCTATTTAAAACTAATTATTAATTAATTATAAATAAAACTAAGATTAAATCTAATAAATACTTAATGAGAAAATAAAAATCTGAGAAAATTATTATAAATACTTTAACATATTAGGAATTTAAGAAAAATATAAAATAGATAAGTACTTAAGAAAAATTTAAAAATGAAAATTAAAATTAAATTACATTAAATAGAAACTATCACTTAATATTAAATTTGTTTTTCTTGATTTTTTCTTTTACAAACCTATTAAATACTTAAAAACAAACACTTTTTGTAAAAACAAACTTTTTGTAAACTAAAAATAAGCTGAATGGAAAGCCAAAAAGCCAACAGTTGACTTTAGTTGACCATAATGGAAAATAAGCTAAAATGGCTTAAAGTGGGACCCACTCTGATTAATCCAGGTCCAAACAAGTTAGATTAACTTGAATAAGCCAGAAAAAACAAAGATTGACCACAGAATAAGCTGAATAAGGACAATGAAGCAAATTGCAAAACTCTTGAGTGCACAGAAATGGGACAAGATTGAGCAGCCAAATTAGGTGGGTCCTAGTGGATATGTGGTCAAACCATGGGTCAATATATGGAGCCTGGTAGGGGGAGGGTTGGAAGAAACCAACTTGGTGGCTTGGGACCCACTGAGGTGGCTGGAAAACCACCACCAAGTTGTGGGGGTGGTGGTGTATCTGCTGAGACAGAGCAGAGGTATGCCCTGCAAGTCACTTTGTGGCTTTGTGGGGCCCACAAGAAAATTTCTAAAAATATAACAAGGATGGAAACTTGAAGACTAGCTGGGGGAGAACAATTAGAAACAAATTTCACAATCCAATTCAATACACAAAAATCAAAACAAATGTTTGAACTTTTGGAAAAATCTGATGACATGCAATTTGACTTTTTAAGTGAACTTGGAAAGTTGACTAAATTGAGCTTTGATCTTGATTCTTTGAATGATATTAATGTTATGAGCTACAATGAGACTAAAACAAGATATCTTGAACACTTGTACACAGATTTGAATGGTTATGGAACTCAAATTCCTACACAGTGAACTGTGTAGATGCATAAACCATGATTTTGACTTTTTGATTATAAAGACCTAAGTTTTATGACTTGTTTGACCTATTTTAACCTAATGAGGCATATTCTAACTAAAAACAAACTCAGAAACCTTCTAGACCACCTTGAATCAATCTGATCCAAACACCCCCTATATTGGCCTGATTTGGTGATTTACACTACAGGTGAATGATTTAAGCCAAGATTTCACTCACTGATCTTCCATACATATGACAGGAACCAAATTGAACAAAAACTCTAAATCACAAACAACTAAAACCTAAGAATTACTAATGAGCCATGATTGACAGTCAATCTAGTAAACAAATACAAATGACCACCAATGATCAATTAGACACCTTCAAGCAACAATCATACTCTAATAACTCATATGAACTCAGAGTCTACCAATAAGCATGAATATGAGCAAGAGAGCTTATGCTACAGTAAATGAGTGAAAAACTTACAAAAGTACAATGCCTCAGAACACATGAACCATAGACCAAGTGACCATCCTAACTCCTCCCCTGAGGAACTAATACCTTGAAAATCAAGAATCAACCTTGCCTTTTTGCTTTTCCCACCTTCTTCCCTGGTTTCTTATTATTTTTTTTTTATTTTACTTGAATTTTTAAGTATTTATGAGATTATGAACTAAACCAATTAAAAAGCTTTGTAAGCTTGAAAAGGCTTAACAGGGACTAAAATAAGCTCACAGGAACAATAACCAACTACTTTTATCAATACAAGAGTAATTTGAGATTTTTATTAAAAATTGCAAATTTGAAATTCAAACAACAAGACATGAAATTAAGGTTCAAAAGGATTGAAATTATATTATAAATACTGATTACAACTGATTTGCACTAAAAATTATAACTCTAAATGAAATTACATTAAAAATGACCTATTCTATATTAAACTAAACTAACTCTACTCTCACACCTTTCCTTCTGCATTCTTTCTTCACTTTTATAGGACCTGGCACCTCTCTCTTCCTTTCCCACTTCTTTTCTGAGCCCTAGGATGAGATAAAATGATCCTAGCCATTCAATTTTCTTTTTGGCGGGAAAAAAGGATTTGGCAGGGTAGTGGTTTAGGTGAAGTCGGTTGGTGCATTAATGGAGGAGGGGGGATGTATGGCAGGTGAGAACATTGATAATGGTTGGTGGAAACGTGAGAGGAGGGGGAGACAGTGCCCTGGTAATTAGGGTGTTGATGGTGGTTAAGGTGGGAGGGAAAGTGAGGTTAGGGGTGGTCAAAGCTGGGGTCAAACGGGTTTAATAAAAACGGGGTGTGTGGGCTGGGGTAGCAATTGGGCTAGGGGTTTAATGTTGGGTCAGATTTGGGTGGTGATTGGTTTATATAATTTTAAGGGTCCATTTGGTTTATACATTAATCACAAGGACCATTTTTGTAATAAACTGAAACTGATGGGCTGAATTTGTACAAAGTCCAAAGTTATCATAAGGGACCATTCATGCATAGCTTAAATATCCAAAACCCATTTTTACAATTTTTGCACTTTTCAAAATTCCCGGGGACCATTTATGTAAATTTCCAAACCTCGGGGACTAAACATGTAATTTCCTCAAAATTCTCTCCCAAGGATCATTTTTGATAATTTATGATTTTTAAGGACAAAAACAATGATTTTCTTTTCAAAAATATCCCACCAGGGACCAAATCTGCCAAAGTTTGAAACTTCAGGGGCTAAACTGTAAATTTCCAAAACTTTTCCAATTTTTCACCAAAGGACTAAATATGACAACTTATGATTGTAAAAAGACATTTGGTGATAATTTTCCATATTTTGAATATCCAGGGACTAGTTTTGTCATTTTATGAAAGTTGAGGGACTGAAACTGCCAATTTTGCAAACTTTGTGCGTTTTTCATTTGTTTTTGCTCATTTTGCATCTAAAACATATAAAACACGATTTTGAAATATTTTCAGTATTTTGATGCATTACTGAGTGTTTTTGTATGTTTTGCAGTTCAGATTAGACCAAAAATGATGAGTGTTTGAGCACTCATCAATCCCCCACACTAAACTATTGCTAGTCCCTAGCAATACTGTTTTGAAAACTTGATGGATTTGAAAAACTCTTTACCAAAGGCCATCACTTCTGGAGTAGCCAGGTGTAAGAACTGTGGCACACCTGATAACCGTGTGATTTTGAGCAAACCACCAGCTGTCAACGGATTTGATTAGTCTTTACCAAAAGCCGTTTGCTTCTGGACTAGCCAGCTCTTGATGGAATAGTCAACATCTTGGTGAGCTGATTACCAATTATGGATTTTCCACGGCCTTTACCACAAGCCATAATCTTGCGGGCTAGCCAACTCATTTGTTTTTGGAGAGTTGAGGAACCGTACAATTTTGGGCAAATTGCAAGCCGTCAACGGATTTGAGATGTCTTTACCAAGAGCCGTTTGCTCCTGGACTAGCCAATCCCTTTTGTCGTTTAGACAAGGCGGACTGATTACCACAAAAATTTTGAGCTTTAGTGAAAAAATTTTGAAAAATTTTGGTCAAAAACAGGGGTATAAGATAGTAAAATGTGATAAAATTCGCTAGAATAGCGAAATACCCCCCCCCCCCCCCACACTTATCATGAATATTGTCCTCAATATTCAAAATCCCGGCTATTATGCCGACATTTTGAACGTAAAAGGGCGACATTACAAGCTAAGCGTGGAAAACACCATTTTGTATTTTCACTCCTGTAACCATAGCATGGGGGACTCCCCCACACTTAGGGTGAAAACCCTATAAGCATGCTACTATTTTTGTTTACCGAGTCGCTAGCTTGACTCGACCCCGAATTCATTTGTCCTTGGGGAAGCATGATGTGGAAGAAACAATCTCAATCGGACTTTCATTCAAGATGTTTGGACAAACATTTGAAGCACGTGAAAGTTCCACACCGATGAGATAAGTATCCGGCTCAAGATAATGATACATGAAAATGCCGGGATCAAAGATAGTATCTTAATTCCCGAAGGAGTGAAGAACAAGAGAAGTCACCCTGTAGGTGAAGAAAAGGAAGAAAACCATGATGAAAATCATGATTTGATCTTCTTCCTCAAGAGGAGGCTCAATAGCCTGAGTTTGGATTTCAAAGGTTAAGCTCGTAAACAACCCGGGAGGGTGGGTGGGAATTTGCAAATTCTCATAATTGAGAGCATCTCCCCCCGGGCTATCAAACTCCAGAGGAGTCATGATATGATGAGTGAGTTCACCGGAGAACTCCTCATGAAGAGAATTATTCACAAGATGTGAATTTGTGAACTTATGTTCCGGAATAGACTCATCACAATCCTCGTCAAAGATTGGATTGTTAGAAATCATAGTGAATTCAGATTCGAATTCAAATAGAGGATTGGTGAGAGTAGTATTGAAAGTTTCGGGAATAAAGAGATTATCATTCTCTGTTGGACTGCTGGGATCAGAAGTGAGTGACGGATCATGATAAAGGAGACTTTCAATTTCTCCCAGATCGGCTTGGAAATCGAGGAGACCATCATCACTTTCCAATGAAAGTGGATTGACGTGAGCAAGTTCATCAGCGAACTCCTCAAGAAGATGATCAGCATCAGTTTGTGGAACTGATGCCTCAACATACTCGATGTCTCCATAAGATGTGCAATCATCGCTAAAATCTGAGAAAGTCTCAAATTGATCTTTAGGACACTCAATGGGTGAAGGAATATCACATACATGATCCAAAGTCCCCTGTGACTCTCTCGGGATTGGGACAAGGATCTCAACACTAGACTTTATTAATTCGTCCGATTCCTTATTAGGAACAGTGCTAAGATGCTCATCCCCCATGTTCAGAGAGTGAGTGTGAACTTCGGGTGTGATAACAACAGACTGAGGGAGAGGAGAAGGACTAGCAGACATGGGTTTTATAAATTTCATTTGTTCTTCTGCTAGTAATTCTATCATAGTCTTTTCTCCCTGATTTTCCGAGGAAGGAATCACAACAGATGAACTTGATGAACCCTTACAAAATTGAGAAATATCAAGGGTAACATCATCATCATCATCGTCAAGAAGAGCAGCATTGCGAAATATGGCACGTGTTTTAGCTGCTTGTTCTAAGACAAGTAATTCTTCCTTGCTCAATTCGTTTCTAGCATCTCGTTCTTCAGCAAGTAATTCTGCCATGGATTTCTCACGAGAGCTTTGAAACGATGAAGTAGCCAACTCCTCCTTAAGCTCTTTCAATATCTCAAGAGTCTCAATTAAAATGTCTTGCTCAGTAACAAGAGGAGTTGCTTGGGTTATTTGGTACTGTGGAGGTGGGTCTGAGAACGAATAGTCGTAATTGTTACAAGGAAATGGATTCCCTGTTTGACAATCAGAGCTAGTGTGTGGACCTCCACAATACTCACAACAGTAAAACTGATGTGGCTGTGAGTCGTATGTGCTTAAATCATAATTGTAATCAGGAAACTGCTCATAGACAAGCGTGTTTCCCGATTGACAATCAGAACTGAAGTGTGAACCACCACAGTACTCACAACAGCAAAACTGCTGAGTATCATGGCGTGGTAACTGATGGAATGAATCAATCGTGTCATGGTAGGAGTAAGGATCTTGGTTATAGACAGACCCGTTTCCTGATTCTACCATGCCACAACTGGGGCAATTGCCACCATTATAAGGATTACCACACCAATGGCAAACCAGAAAATGTGGATAAGACATAGAAAGAATCAAATGTGTGTAGAGGGTGAGGAAATGAGAATCAAAAGGGTAGGAGGGTGAAGAAGGATATTTTTGGGTTTTTGGAAATACATTTTTGTACAAATGATAAAGAAAATGTTTTTGTGTTTTAGTGTTCGTTGAAAACTGAGTTTAAAAAGTTTTCAGGAACGGTTTTTGTTTTGATAAATAGAAAATATGAACAAAGGATGGATAAATGTACAATGGAACGAATTCCAAAGACACTAATCAGAAAAACCGTTTAGATACGCACACAACCTCCCCGGCAGCGGCGCCAAAAATTGATTGGCTCCAAACGGTCAACCTAATTGACCAGGTTATGGTCAACAGGGTCAAACAGCCTAGAGTCAATGCTCCGCGGAATATAGTGTTTCCCCGGGTCGTTATGTCCCGACGAGGTGTGAATGGTTATGAAACGGTTTCGTGATCAGGTGAGTTTGGATGGAAAGGGGTTTGTGATTGATTACACTACTGATTTGTACAATGAAATAGCTTAAATAAGCTATATGAATAAGACGAGAAAGTTAGAAAAACCAGAAACGATTTAAACCTAAAAACGTGTACGTTACGTTTAAATAAAACGTAAACGTACGAAATAAAAAGTAAAAAGTGAAATCTGGAAATACTCGGGGGTGAAAATGACACTTTTACAAACTTAGAATAAAAAGAAATTTTAAAATGAAAATAAAGTTATTAAAATGATTATTTTAATATTTAAATTCTATTTAATTAATTAAAATTACTTTAAATCTAATTTAATAATAAACTAAAAATGATAAAAGTTACAAAATAAACTAAAAACTTACAAAAATATTTTCTAAACTTAAAAATGAACTTGAAGAAATTATAAAAAATAAAAATAAATATTTTTGTCTTTTTATGGTTTTCCTATTAATTAAAAACTAATTATCTTAATTAAACTATTTAAACTAATTTAAATTACAAATAATACTAAATTAACTTAGAAAATTATGGAAAAATTCCTAAAACTATTTTATAACATTTAAAAGCTAGGAAAAATATAAAAACTAGGTTTCACCTAATAAAAACTAATTATGCTATTTAAAACTAATTATTAATTAATTATAAATAAAATTAAGATTAAATCTAATAAATACTTAATGAGAAAATAAAAATATGAGAAAATTATTATAAATACTTTAACATATTAGGAATTTAAGAAAAATATAAAATAGATAAGTACTTAAGAAAAATTTAAAAATGAAAATTAAAATTAAATTACATTAAATAGAAACTATCACTTAATATTAAATTTGTTTTTCTTGATTTTTTTTCTTTTACAAACCTATTAAATACTTAAAAACAAACACTTTTTGTAAAAACAAACTTTTTGTAAACTAAAAATAAGCTGAATGGAAAGCCAAAAAGCCAACAGTTGACTTTAGTTGACCATAATGGAAAATAAGCTAAAATGGCTTAAAGTGGGACCCACTCTGATTAATCCAGGTCCAAACAAGTTAGATTAACTTGAATAAGCCAGAAAAAACAAAGATTGACCACAGAATAAGCTGAATAAGCACAATGAAGCAAATTGCAAAACTCTTGAGTGCACAGAAATGGGACAAGATTGAGCAGCCAAATTAGGTGGGTCCCAGTGGATATGTGGTCAAACCATGGGTCAATATATGGAGCCTGGTAGGGGGAGGGTTGGAAGAAACCAACTTGGTGGCTTGGGACCCACTGAGGTGGCTGGAAAACCACCACCAAGTTGTGGTGGTGGTGGTGTATCTGCTGAGACAGAGCAGAGGTGTGCCCTGCAAGTCACTTTGTGGCTTTGTGGGGCCCACAAGAAAATTTCTAAAAATATAACAAGGATGGAAACTTGAAGACTAGCTGGGGGAGAACAATTAGAAACAAATTTCACAATCCAATTCAATACACAAAAATCAAAACAAATGTTTGAACTTTTGGAAAAATCTGATGACATGCAATTTGACTTTTTAAGTGAACTTGGAAAGTTGACTAAATTGAGCTTTGATCTTGATTCTTTGAATGATATTAATGTTATGAGCTACAATGAGACTAAAACAAGATATCTTGAACACTTGTACACAGATTTGAATGGTTATGGAACTCAAATTCCTACACAGTGAACTGTGTAGATGCATAAACCATGATTTTGACTTTTTGATTATAAAGACCTAAGTTTTATGACTTGTTTGACCTATTTTAACCTAATGAGGCATATTCTAACTAAAAACAAACTCAGAAACCTTCTAGACCACCTTGAATCAATCTGATCCGAACACCCCCTATATTGGCCTGATTTGGTGATTTACACTACAGGTGAATGATTTAAGCCAAGATTTCACTCACTGATCTTCCATACATATGACAGGAACCAAATTGAACAAAAACTCTAAATCACAAACAACTAAAACCTAAGAATTACTAATGAGCCATGATTGACAGTCAATCTAGTAAACAAATACAAATGACCACCAATGATCAATTAGACACCTTCAAGCAACAATCATACTCTAATAACTCATATGAACTCAGAGTCTACCAATAAGCATGAATATGAGCAAGAGATCTTATGCTACAGTAAATGAGTGAAAAACTTACAAAAGTACAATGCCTCAGAACACATGAACCATAGACCAAGTGACCATCCTAACTCCTCCCCTGAGGAACTAATACCTTGAAAATCAAGAATCAACCTTGCCTTTTTTGCTTTTCCCACCTTCTTCCCCGGTTTCTTTTTTTTTTTTTTTTTTTTTATTTTACTTGAATTTTTAAGTATTTATGAGATTATGAACTAAACCAATTAAAAAGCTTTGTAAGCTTGAAAAGGCTTAATAGGGACTAAAATAAGCTCACAGGAACAATAACCAACTACTTTTATCAATACAAGAGTAATTTGAAATTTTTATTAAAAATTGCAAATTTGAAATTCAAACAACAAGACATGAAATTAAGGTTCAAAAGGATTGAAATTATGTTATAAATACTGATTACAACTGATTTGCACTAAAAATTATAACTCTAAATGAAATTACATTAAAAACGACCTATTCTATATTAAACTAAACTAACTCTACTCTCACACCTTTCCTTCTGCATTCTTTCTTCACTTTTATAGGACCTGGCACCTCTCTCTTCCTTTCCCACTTCTTTTCTGAGCCCTAGGATGAGATAAAATGATCCTAGCCATTCAATTTTCTTTTTGGCGGGAAAAAAGAATTTGGCAGGGTAGTGGTTTAGGTGAAGTCGGTTGGTGCATTAATGGAGGAGGGGGGATGTATGGCAGGTGAGAGCATTGATGATGGTTGGTGGAAACGTAAGAGGAGGGGGGAGAAACAGTGCCCTGGTAATTAGGGTGTTGATGGTGGTTAAGGTGGGAGGGAAAGTGAGGTTAGGGGTGGTCAAAGCTGGGGTCAAACGGGTTTAATAAAAACGGGGTGTGTGTGCTGGGGTAGCAATTGGGCTAGGGGTTTAATGTTGGGTCAGATTTGGGTGGTGATTGGTTTATATAATTTTAAGGGTCCATTTGGTTTAAACATTAATCACAAGGACCATTTTTGTAATAAACTGAAACTAATGGGCTGAATTTGTACAAAGTCCAAAGTTATCATAAGGGGCCATTCATGCATAGCTTAAATATCCAAAACCCATTTTTACAATTTTGGCACTTTTCAAAATTCCCGGGGACCATTTATGTAAATTTCCAAACCTCGGGGACTAAACATGTAATTTCCTCAAAATTCTCACCCAAGGATCATTTTTGATAATTTATGATTTTTAAGGACAAAAAAAATGATTTTCTTTTCAAAAATATCCCACCAGGGACCAAATCTGCCAAAGTTTGAAACTTCAGGGGCTAAACTGTAAATTTCCAAAACTTTTCCAATTTTTCACCAAAGGACTAAATATGACAACTTATGATTGTAAAAGGACCTTTGGTGATAATTTTCCATATTTTGAATATCCAGGGACTAGTTTTGTCATTTTATGAAAGTTGAGGGACTGAAACTGCCAATTTTGCAAACTTTGTGCGTTTTTCATTTGTTTTTGCTCATTTTGCATCTAAAACATATAAAACACGATTTTGAAATATTTTCAGTATTTTGATGCATTACTGAGTGTTTTTGTATGTTTTGCAGTTCAGATTAGACCAAAAATGATGAGTGTTTGAGCACTCATCACGGCCCAGAGTATTTTTCTACATGACGGCGTCAGAAATGGATCTAGGCAATACGAATTTCATCATGGCGGCGAGTTGACGGCGTCAGAGGTTAACACGTGACGCCGTCAGGATGCAAAGTCTATATATATTTTTCCAATTTTTCATTGTAAAGTGTGGAACTTTGTGTGGGATATTAGGGCATAAACCCTTAGACGAATTTTACAACTTTTTCAAGGGTTTCAACCCCTTGATTCTTCCATGTTCAATTGAAGATAAGTACTTACTCAAATCATTCAATATGTCTATGTGTTGTGTGATTATATCTTACGCTTTTCTTCTCTTTAACATGCTAGGCTAGGTTTTTATTGTGTTTGCTTAGATGTAGTAAAACCTAGATGTTGATTATGGGTTGATTGTTTGTTTATAATTGTTACGGATGATTGTATTCGATGTTAGGCTTAAGAAAACTGGCAGACTTCCATTGGTAACTTGCTTGAACATCTTAAGAAACATGATCGAAGGTTTACTACGATTTTTGGTTGTATTTAATGCGTAAGAGAATTCTAATGATCCCATGTTAGGAGCTTCTAACGGCTCAACATAGGAGTGAAATAGTTTCATATAGAGTTAGGGAATATTGTACACGGCCCTACGACTAGTATTAAGGAATATAACCCGTCATCCATGCAATTGTAACAAGCTAATCAACCTGTAAAAGATATCTATGGAGTAATGAAATCTAAGTAAACACGATTTTTCTCATTATTGTTTCCACCACATTAGTATAATAGTTTAATTTTCATTTCTTTTATTTTATTTTGATTGCATATTTAGTTAACTGGGTTAGTTGGCTAGCAACTAATTTCGCCCACTCCTTCAAAACCCGAGATTTTACTTGATTTCCATAAAATATAAAAATACAAAAAGAATCATCCCTCACCTCTAGACCTAGTTTAGTAGGCTTTCTAATCCTAGCGACATTATTCCTGAGTTGAACGATCAATCCCCCTGTACTTGTCACTATACTATACTACAACGATCAGGTACACTGCCTGGTGGGGGTTGTAAGCTTCTCAATATCCCTTGAGAGGTAAAACCTATTGCGAGGGTGCAATTCCCACGTATCATAGTACCCATATAAACATCAAACACAAGAATCCTAACATTCAAATAGAAACTAACATGTACTAACTGAGCATTAAAAGAAAATAAAAAAAAATGCAACCAAATAGACGATTGAAGATAAAAAAAATGCAAGTAAATGGAGGATTGAATTGTGGATCGGTTTTATTTCAAATCAGGCTCAATTCGAGTAGCTAATATGGTGTGTAAGTTGTTGCATTCACTACATGTAGTTATTGTGAGTTAATTGGAACCCAAGGCCTTTGGTCTAGTAGTATGTTGTGAGTTGCCCACCAAGCTAGAGGTCGTAAGTTCAAGCCTGCTCCTTACATGTTAATAGTGCATATTAAGTATTTGATATGCCCAACTTTTATTACAAATTTCCAATAATCCGGAGCAGACTTGTTTAAACAATCAAAAAGAGAAGCACTGCTACTTGCATGTTAATAGTGCATATTAAGTATTTGAAAAATTCCATGGGGAAGAAGATGCTCAACACTTTATATGTTCTTAAAATAGCTTGTTTATAAATTTTTATAAACATCGAAGGTTCATACATGTTCTAATTGTGTATAATAAAAAGAGTTCAATTTCACTACAATTTTTAGGAAACAAAAAGTAAATGATAGCGGGCCGGTTGGTACAGCTTGAATGTTCTTAATAAGAAAAAAAATCCATGAGACTTCTTCCACAACAGTCCGCACCTCCTGTTCATAATATAAAAAATCAACAATTATGACCCACAACTTGAAATTCCTAATAATAATGTGAACTTGCTCGAATAAAAGATTGTACATCAGCTCGTTTGGAGAACTTTTGAAAGTATAGATTTATAAAAGAGGTTGGTCAAACAAAATAGTTAATGAGATATATGAGCAGGGACTTTTAAATTTTGTTAAAAAGAAAACTAAAGAAAAGGAAATTGGTAATCATCTATTTTACTACTCCTTAATACTCTAATAGTGCATAAGTAACAAATCTATAATGGATAGTCATCTTTTCCGAACAGCCACAATGAAGTAAACAGTTTCATTTAAACATTCAAATAGCTTACTTGTTTTGCAAAAGGTTCTGTTAAAAATTGCATTTTTCAGTTGCCTATTACTTTAAAAAAAAATGCAGTCTTTTCAATAAGTAATCTCAACTTGAATTCATAGACTGTTTGGGAAGGCTTAGTAAAGCTTCTTATAGAGGTTGTTTGGGATATCAAACAGTGCAACTAATCGGTAATTTTAATTTGTTACGGAAGACCCGCAAAACCCATACACAAGGGACTTTGTGCATACCTTACAACTGACCCTACCATAGTAGCGGACGGAGATGAACATTCTGCTGAAAGATGTGACGCTAAACCACCTAAAAGAAGGTATTGGTATACATGAAACACAAATGCAAACTTCCATTAGAACCTAATCAAGTCTTGCATATCAATAAAATGGGCTACTGAAAACTGTCCAAGATCAATATTTGAATGTACGAAAGGTGTGTAGAGATACTTTATTCACAGATGCTAAAACTAAAGATTTCAGTATGTAAGTTTACACCATTTAAGTGTAAGGCTAAAATATTATAAAGGATTAAAAGGAGGGGTAAGTCTTTTAAAACATGTTGTACTACTATTAGTTATAACTATTTAAATTAAGAAAATTTGAAATTCCGTATACCTGGTATACTATAGCTTCAATTTTCCTTTGTGCTCCCACGTCAAAAGGGCCTGCATAAAGTACTGCCCTGTTTTGGACAAACAACAAATTAGAACAGAGTATATATGTTGAATGTTCAAATACAAAATTTACATAGGATATGTATACAATGAAATAACTTTTCTTATACTAATTTCCTAGAAACTTGCCATCTATTCTTCTTGTTGTCGACGTACTTCAGATCTTTGATTGTGACATGCTCTTAAAATGGTCTGCAACTTATTTAGGTCGTTCACAAGAACAACTTGGGCCAACTCCGGATGACTCTGACATTCACATCTAAAGGGTGTCACAAATCGAATAAATAACCTGCAATAAACACGAACTTCAGTATATCAGTTTGAAGTCCAGTTGTCTAGGATTGCTTACTTTTTAAGCAGAAAAAAGCAGTTTTTTAGTAAACTATGTATCTGCCTATTTATAGTATTGGATTGTTTGGGATTGCATTTACAAAATAGGTTAGAAGTTAGCAAAATGGTGTTTTCAAAGAACATGTCTCAACCAACACTTTGGAAACTACATTCTCCCACGATCCTTTTTCAAACACTACCTTTTTGTTATCCGCGTTACGCAAACAGGATCAGACAATCTACTTCAAAACGCAAACCCAAATACCCTCTAAATACGCAATTAAAAATAAATAGCTTGGTACCTATTACAAATGAAACTCATTTCTGCGAATACAGAACAAAAGAAAAGAATCATACCTCATTCTTGGCCATAAAAGTGCAGTCTTGGAGCTAGGAAGATTAAGATTATGAAATTCCTCATTTTGGCTGTAATGAACGTAGATATCTCAAGATCACGAAGATCACCAGCTGACAATGTCCAGTAACTTTTAAGAAGAATTAGCTTTCATGTTTGCATCCATTTTGAACGTGACTAACTTATTATTGTATTTTCAAGTGGCAAATAATAATTAGTGTTTGGGCCTTGTTTATGAGTAAATAGTGTCAGAGAGCCAATTTTGGACCCATAATAAGAGTACTTAAAATAGAACAGGCATTGATTATAACTTAGGGGTCATTATACACGTAAATCCTGTAGAAAGTATGTTTTCGACACACTCAATGACTCAAGTAGGAACTCAAGCTGAGTTAAGTTACAATTATTTGAGCATAAGTCAGATTTACTGCTTTAATCTATAAGTGGCATAATGGGCGTGGTGGGTAATTGGTCAACCGGATTTAAGGCCAGAACAAAGTTTATAACACAGCTCAAGAGGGACCTCAAGTTTTTTCAGTTCCACTTGCTTACAACAATACTCTCTACTTAGTATTAAAAGGAGTAGCAAGATACAACCCCTTTTCTCAAACGTTACTGCATTAAAGGAAAAGTAACTTACCAAATATCGACTTCAGGGATGTCGGAGGTGGAGTTGCCAAAAAGTTGAGGCCGACGTAGAATACAAAGATTGTTGCAATTGTCACAATGGCATAACATGGAAGTGCCAACGCCCAGTACCTGAAAGAGAAAATAAACAACACAAATATTAGATTGCATAAAGATTACTATTAGGTATTACTATACGTTATCTAATGAGAATCCGTGATTCATGTGACTGCTCTCTTTCTGAGTAATCAGGATAGTTATAATGTTCAATTATATAAATTTGCAGCTCCAAATTTTTATTTTTAATTATATGTATTGCATTAGACTTGCTAAATAATTATAACACACAAAAAGTGTATTCCGGCGACCCAACCCGACCTGTTTCAACCATCTGGCTATGCATTTGGTTTAGGGTGTAACACTTAGGACTCAGGGGGTGTTTGGTTCAAGATTTACAAATTATGAAATTCAAATTCCCCAAGATTTTACATGTCTCAGAAATTAAAATTTTATACTTTAAAATCCTTTGCTTTTTTGGTTCATTAAAGATCTCTCAACAATTTAAAATTCATATGTTGGTAATGACATATTTACCCTTTTTCTATGGTGTCTCTTCCTTACCTATAAAATAAGAAAAGGACATTTTTGTCTACTCCATTAGTTAAAGCTTGTGGCCCCATCAGAATTTAAATTTTTTTACCTATCCAGAGAATTTAAAGTTACCCTTTCTAAGTAATTTAAATTTGTGGTCCCACCTTTTTATGTCCAACCAAACAAGTAATTTCAAGACATTTGAAATGCAAATACCCCTAAACCCCATGAATTTACTCCAACCAAACAGCCCCTCAGTTCTCTGCATGTAATTAGGCATTGCATCACTCACAACCTTGCAATGAACAATATACAACAAAAGAGAATAACATATTTCTTGCAAAAAAATTATACTTAGTGAATAATAACAGCTTTCATGGAATTTATGGCTGGTTATTTACAATTACAAAACAACCTTAAATATCAGTTGAAAGTCTTTATAACCTTCAATTGCAATGCTAGTCATTTGGTTAGTTCGAAGCATTATGATACATACAACACTTACTTAACTGCTCACTAATCTAAATTGCTTTGCCATAAAAGAAATTTAGGTATTCCATCATGAAAATTTATGCCTCTACCCTTTAAAAAAGGGAAAGTATCATACGGGTCAACTCACAATGAGTCCATGAATGAGTCATATTTATGTCCATTAAGCTTCTTAGCATTAAACAAATATACAACAAAAAACTACAATAAGAACACAACAATTCAGGAAAACTATAGCAGTCTAACTCGGTCTCATTGCATAATAATCATTATTATTTGGACCTATTAGTTACTTATGGATGAATTGATTGGTCAAAATACCATCAAGTACTCGCACAATCTGCCCAGGGCTACCATTTACATATATTACTATATTATTACTTCCAGCATAGACACATCAAAGACTCCTAGATATACGAATATTAGACTATCTTTTTAAGTCTTAACCTAGTACTAATTGCTTATAAGAAAAACCGAACATTATTGATTATAGTAACTTCACTAATGTAACTGGTCGGTAATTTTAATTTGTTACGGAAGACTCACAAAACCCATACCCAGGGGACTTTGTGCATACCTTACAACTGACCCTACCATAGTAGCGGACGGAGATGAACATTCTGCTCAAGGTTGTGCCGCTGAACCACCTAAAAGAAGGTATTGTGTATACCTGAAACACAAATGCAAACTTCCGTTAGAACCCAATCAAGTCTTGCATATCATTTACATCAAGTACTCTAATAATCTGCCCAGGGCTACCATTTACATATATTACTATATTAGTACTTCCAGCATAGACACATCAAAGACTCCTAGATATACGAATATTAGACTATCGTCTTAAGTCTTAACCTAGTACTAATTGCTTATAAGAAAAACCAAACATTATTGATTATAGTAACTTCACTAATGTAACTTGTCGGTAATTTTAATTTGTTATAGAAGACCCGCAAAAGCCTTACCCAGTGGACTTTGTGCATACCTTACAACTGACCCTACCATAGTAGCAGACGGAGATGAACATTCTGTTGAAGGTTGTGCCACTGAACCACCTAAAAGAAGGTAACGTGTACACCTGAAACACAAATGCAAAATTCCGTTAGAACCCAATCAAGTCTTGCATATCATTAATCTTTCTAACTGCAGCTCATGAATATTCGTGCGCTTTACTCAAAAATATCTACCATTTCCCCTCATTTTCGTTTTTCAATTTGCTGACCTCAAATCACTTCTAACACAGGATCCTAATAATTATGTTAAGTAAACTAACCTGATGAATCAAACTATTATAATGAGAGTTGAGACCGAACAACAGCAACTCTAACTCTCCCCCCTTTCTCTCAATGGCATAGGCGTTTTCACCGACCAACAATACCTACACTTGTAAAGATGTAAAATACAAAACCATGACTTTAGTAACACACATGTTGAAAAAGGTTAGGGCCTTAGATATGTCATTGGCATTACCATTCTTCAGTTTCCTCCTCATGCAAACAAATGTACAGCACCACCAGTCAACAACACGCCAAGTACACGAAAATTACTCACCTATAAAGTTGAACCCTTAACTTGGTAACTACTTTAACACACATTATATCTGAAGTCATGAACAAAAAGAATTTAGTTACAACACATTCAAACTTACCTAGATAGTACATAGACAAAAATTTACTTTCGATAGATAACAATCTACTTAATCTAATATCAATCAATAAACCTGCAAAAAACAAATAAAATTTGTTAAACGTATAAAATAAATCTAAAAGGTTTATTCATAACACCAAAAAGAGAAAACTAAAAACAAAATATACACTCATAACATCAACCAAAACCTAGATTCATGGCTTGATCTGATGACCACTATAATGATCAGGTATTAGAAAAAGCAAATTCAATTATGGATTTGCGATGTGCAATTTAAACCTTAAGTATGAAAGGAACAACAAAAAGCAGGACACGAAAAACATTGAAATTTCAAACCCTATATCATATTCACAAAATTAAGAGATAATTACCGATTTGAAGGTTTGGTCGGCATTTCATTAAACTGGTGGTGTGCTTTCAGTGGTCGAAATCAAATGAAGAAACCTATAGCCAATTCAATAAAAGAAAAACCCAAATCAAACAACCAAATCAAATGCTCATTTTTAAAGCAGACAAACAGTTCTAAGCACCCTTTTAAAACAAATTAATCAATTAAAACAATTGTATAAAACAATTATCTGAATTCAATGAGCCGTAACCTAATTATCTGAATGGTTCATTCAAACAAATTGGCTGGAAATTGTATAACAATTACATAAAAATGCATAATCATTATCATTAACAAAATCAAAACATAATTCAAACAATTACATAAAAATGCATAATTCAAACATATATATTAAAAAAATTAAACCAAAATCAAATCAATTTAACAAAATCAAAACCATAAAAAAAAACTTACAATCGATCCCAAAATTAGGTTTGATGGTTGTGTTTATTCGTTTGACTGATGGCAAAAAAACTTACAATCGATCCCAAAATTAGGTCAAGGGATTCGGTTACAAAACGTGTGTTAATTAGTTTCGAATTGATTAGTTACCAAATCAAGACTTTCGAATTGAATACTCACCAAATCAAGATCCGGCCAAGACTGCTACAGTAGAGGAGTTGTACGCCATTAATACACAGCCAATAGGAGAAGCGACACGTCAGAGAATTGATTGCAGGGAGTGCATCAAAGGGGTTGTAAAGTTTTCACGCTTATTAGATTAAGTAGATATGAATATATGTTACTTTTGTTAACTATAGTGAGTCAATTATTATATTGTTAGGCCAAAGCTTGGATGATGCAATTGCTGGCAGTAGCTTGTTTATCATTAACATTAAAAATGGAAGACACATAATTACCTTTCATCCTAGATTTGCAGGTCAAGATCTTATTTTGACTTAAAAAATTGACTTTTAATGTGGGGTCAAAGTGAATTTGATTAAAAAGTTTTTTTTTTTTTTTTTTTTATTTTGGTTAAATTTCAGGTGGGTGGACCAAGATTTTATTTTGAACCAAAAACAATTCAAAGAATGGAGTTACTTGTGATGGCAACATCGAAATGGAGGATGCAAGCAATGTCTCCATTTTCTTTTATCGATTATTTTCTTTGGAAAGTCGATGGTGGTCAGCCTGTTTTAAAATCTATGATTTTGACATCTACCCAACTCTTTTTATGCTTAATTAGAGGTAAGATGATGATAATTGTTTATTAATATCATAGATTGTAGACATGAAATGTTGATTAGGAAATGAGGACTAAAATGGTAATATCACGATGTAGTAATTGAGTTCTTGGAGTTTAGACATTCTGAGATAGCAACAGCAGTTGTAATTCATGTGACTGGATCATCTCAATATTCTACCCTTGATCATCATGTTCAAAAGGTATTAATGATCCATAATGTTGTGCATTGATTATTCATGTTGTACATTTGTACAGTGATTATGGTTGAGGTATGTTTAGTTGTTAATAAGTTAGAATCCTTGGTTTGATAACCTTTATAATGGTTTTTAGCCAAGTAGAATCTTGTCCCATGTCACAAATGAAGCGATTCGAAATACTTAACTATAAATTAGTACGTGATTTACTAATTCAAATTATTGACTTTCAAACTAATTTAGGGAACACATATTTGATTTGGTTGACATTTTGGCCTACTAAACTCATATACACACATAATTCATTCTTTAGCAAATAATACAAAAATGAACATAACTTATAATGGGATATATAATATACACGCCTAAATCAAGATAAATTATTTCATGATTGACAAATATAATATGGAAATAATACAATCTTTCATGGTCGACAAAGATGTTTTGAAAAAGATACAAGCTGAAAATAAAAGATTATTTGGAAAGGATACAAGATTTCATGGTTGAAAAAGATAATATGGAAATGAGACATGTTTTCATGGTTTTTAAAATTAAAATAACAAATCATATACTAACCACTATAATGCATATGCATTCCTTTTAAACTTCTTATTAGTATTAGTATATAATCTTCCAACAACATTTCATTTGCAAAAGAAAAGATAAAGAAAATAAGAACCGGAACAAGGATACACCTCTTTGTCATACAACTTACGGCAACTTGTTGCTTTTTATATGTATCATTGTTTAATTATTTTAGCTAACTCGGGAAATGGAAGCCGTTGATGACCAAATAGATTTTGATGGTTCCTCTTGAAACTAACGTAGACATTGTACACCTCTTTATTTGTTTTTGTTTAGATATCATGTATGTTTACTATACATTGTTCTAATATCTTCTTTGTCTTTTTTAGATTAACTCTCAAATACTTGCCGCTTTTGCTCCTATGGATGTTGATACGGTTCTCAACCCTGCTAATGTTTCTCTTGACGTTGAGATAAACACGATATACCATTTCTTTTTAGCCCTTACGATACCATATACTACGTTAATTGCACGATAATATATACCACATTCATCATGTTTATATATCGTTACTGTTTTACAATTGACTATACATGTAACCATGTCCAAAAATATGCCATAGCAAAGTATACATATCTCACCTCACTTATGTAAATTTGTAGACATGGGATCCGTATTATACCATTGATGGTTTTCTCACATGGCTAGCTTTATGTTGCGTTGTTTAGAGGGATATCACGTAATACCGCAAAGTTATTAGTGAAGACAGTCCAAGATTTCGGTTAAGGAGTCTACACCTTTAATGTCATGTATCGAGAAGTTTTACATGACAAATAATATGCATTGTTTGTTATCTTATCTTATAACTGATGTAATGTTTTATTTTTAGCTTGACTAAATGTTTTTATATGTTCTTTTAAACATTTTAAGATTTTTTCTTTGAGTTAAATTATCGCATGTTACAATCTTTTGCAATTACATTTTGATTATTTCACGTTTTATGTATAAACGTTATACGAAACACTTATAGTTGTTTGCTGCTAGATACCCGTTGCTATGCATTTTGGTTATTTCACGTTTTATCACAATCATAGCTGTTTGCCGCTAGAAAATTCCGTTGCTATACATGGGTACTCGTCTAGTATAATAAAATAAATGTTTCTCCAAACAAGGATTTTGAAAGAATATTATACCTGAAGACTATGAGCTGAGCTGGACAGTTTTTAATTTATGCTAGAAGCTGACCCCGGGGCACGGGCCTTGCAACTATTCTCAAATTGAGTTCAAAACTATTGCTCCTTTGGTACTAGTGTTTTATGAAAGTGAAAATCGCATAGAAATGTAATACTTATGTTTAGTTTCAGTATTTCACTTTAAGTCATTCGAAAAAAAAAAAAAAAAAAAAAAAAAAAAAAAAAAAAACAAACCTTCCACTGTCTCTACTCCCACCTATCCCCCTTAAGGTTATATGGATGAAGCCTGATGACTTGGCCTACTTTTTGTCTAAACCAGTTGATTGAATGTCTGAGGTAGGGCCTTCTTTGCCAAAGCTTTACTAATAGAATATAAAAGGGGCTTGAAAAACGTAATAGGCTGCGCTGCTACTCTAGGCTCGCTTCTTCAAGCTCCGCCCCTTATTGAAAACGAAACACTTAGTAGTTACCGGATAAATTTAGTTGTCGTGACGAGACCTTTCTTAGTGGAAGATCGGAATTCTCTTCATCACGAGACTGACTGTTGGCAGCAGGTGGAGACATTTCTTTTGCCGCTTCCAAAAAAATGACAATCTCACTTGAATTACGGGAACCTACACATATTAGTATTGTATACCGGGGTCCCCGACCAATTTTAATGTTAAACAACTTATAGGTTACCAAGTTACAAAAAAAACCTTTTCCAAAAAAGTTACAACTAAACAATGAGCAAATTTCTTAGCTCAAGAGTTAAAAGGTATTTAAAGATATATAAAAGGATCAACTTATCAAAATAGATCATGACGATTCAGCAACTCAACTAGATTTTTAGACGTGTCACGTATTTTTATTATTAATAAATACATGGGCGACGCCGACTGAAAGACTCCACTAGAATTTTGACATGTGTCACCTATTTTATAGTAAATTACGTGAGGGTGCAAAATTCAAGTGGAGTCGCCCAGTAGTCCGGTATATTTTAGGAAGTTGATAACCTATTTCTCCGAGGACATGTTTGTACAAGCGAGCTGTCAAATTCCAATTACCACCCCAAATTTTGCAACCTGATTTGCGCTTAACTATAAGATCTCAACAACACATAAATTCATTAAAACCAAACAATCTAAAGAGAAAAAGAAAAAAAAAAAAAAAAAAAAATATATATATATATATATATATATATATATATATATATATATATATATATATATATATATATATATATATATATATATATATATATATATCACAAACCATTATATACGCAAACTCCTCAATGCTTTTGAGTTTGGTGCAAATTTTTATTCCTAATGTGTGTTGATTTCTTCATGAGGAACTAAAAAAGAGAAACAAAAGACAACAAATTTATATGAGTACGGTAGATCAAATGTTTTAGTGTAAAAGGTATCAAAGAAATATGTTAATTTGCGTGTAACAAAAATGCTATATATCTTTGAAGACGTCTGTGTTGGGAAAATTTGATTAAACAAGATTCTTTTGATTTGAAATTGGACATAGAAGATGAAGGATGGTGACGATGACCTGAAACCTATTATGTGGGTAAAACCTTTCTGACATCGCAACAAAAAGAAAATTTTGGATAGCCTAATATGATTAAAACACACAAAAATTCGGAAGAATATAAGTACCCTAAAATGAAATTAGACATAAGTTTGATAAGAATTTAAATGCGATTTCTTCTTTATGAAATTTATGTATAATAACAACTAGTTATGTTTTTAAATTTTCGTTTTAATTATGTATTATTATCGATTAATAAACGATTCACTTAACATGTTTCAAATACTTTTACTTGATGAACTAAAAATAAAAAATTATATGTATATGTTATAAGCTACCTATTATTTTAGGAGAACTCTTTTAGATTAAAATTATATTTTATTATTCAAGAAAAATCACATGATAATACTTGACTTGCATGAGATGTTAGTGATATATGCTTTTAGTTTTGCAAACCCGTGCTATCAATTTACGATGTGTTTTGTAATTGTGTATTTCTTTTACTTATATTTTCGTTAAAATATATACCATATTTAGATAGCTTTGACGAATGATTCATTTTCTTGATTATAAATAACAATCAGATTATTTTACTAATGTACCTTTTTGTTTGAAAATTTGTATTTTCATAAGTTTGTGTTATTTACTTCTCATGTTAAATCATAAAATTACCAAATTAATATAGATGCTTACATTATAATTTCTTTATTACATAAAGAGAAACAAAAAAAAATGTAATGGTATTTAATCTTACGTTTATGTATAATATATAAGAATAATTTTTCTCTAAGCCCGAACTATATAAGGAAATTATTATTACTTGTATAAGTAAATTATAAATGCATGAAAAAAATGACAAAGAGTACATTTGCAAGTCTTTTAGGATTGTTTGAATCATTACCGACCTTTCACTTTAATGCAACTTTTTTCACAACTGGCCTAAATCATCAAGGTAAAAGACACCCATATTTTAGACTGTTGGTTGACACTCATATTTTAGACTGTTGGTTGACACCAATAATGCTATCAATGACAGCAAACACCTGTTAAGTTTCATTAACTCATTCAAAGACAAATTACACTCCGAAAAGAATTCCTACCATAAAATTCCTCACATAAGCACTAAAACACATCTTTGGTACATTAAAATACATTCATGTATTATCTAAATCAGCAACTCAACTAAATTATACATTCAGACCTTGAGCAAGCGTAGAAAATCCTTCCACGACAATCATGTGTTGATATTTAATCCTCCTCTAAAAATCACACACAACAAATTGCATTACACTTTAGTGTGTGCGATAGGATGATAAAACTGCAAAAACCACTAACATATTGCATTATAGTGAGGATAACAACAAAGTTAGTCATAACATCAAATAAGAAAACTTTAGATTAGAACTAAAGGGGTGTTTGGTTATGCTTATTAAATGTGCTTATTAGTTTATTCAATTACCATAACACAATAAGTGTATAATAAAGCTATAAGCTTTTTTTAGAAGCTTAGTGAAAAACCTCTGAACTCACAACAAATTCTATTAAAGCTTAGTGTGTTTATTGTAAAAGCACAAATATTAAGTGTAGAAGTTTTCAATAAAACATAAAAAAGAGTTATTAAAAGTTGGTGTGTATAACAAAAAAAAAAAAAGTTAAACCATAAAAAAAGGTTACTAAATACTATCAGCTAGATAAGGCATAAGTCAAAGTTCTGTTGAGGTCTATTTCGGATTCTATTCAGAAGCAAAAAGAGATTTACATATAAATCAAAAGTTTAGAATAATGGTTGTATCTCACATCCGAGATTACCAACTCAAGAACATTATCGTAATATAGTAACGTAATAACCTGATTAAAACTATATATTCTTGTTGAATAATTCTCGTGTATACACTTTTAATTCGTTTACAACGGCCAACTATTACGGTTTTTTTTAGGAGGTGATTGTTATCAAATAAGAATTGTGATGCGTGCATTTATATATATATATATATATATATATATATATATATATATAATTTAAGGAAAACACCTTCTATATAAAACAATGACTATTTAATCCATGTGTTTGTTTGTTTTTTTTTAATAATTAGATTTTTATAACGTTTTTAACTGACAGACATGTTAAGGCTGAGGTTGATTTTGTAATTTAACTTTAACAATTGATATTATGTTGTACAAAATGTGTGAATTTAGTAGCACATAATGAACATTGATGAAGTTAAAATATGCTCCGTAAAGTTTTTAAAATATTTTTATGAATATCCATATACAAATTGTAAATGACAATTTCATAAGTCGTTGTTATAAGTAGAATCATGTATATTAATTTTCATGTCACAGTCTCGTGCTTACCATTTGATATTTATATTCTCGTTACCAATAACTTAGCCGTATTAAAAACCCGTGTACGCATAAATTAAACTTTTAAATAGTAACACGAGTCCTTATTTAAAAAATATTCTAATGGATGAAAGTTTAAAACTAACATTAGTTTAAAAAAAATATTTAACGTATATTAAAACTAATTCACATATTTATCAAATTTTGTAATTTTAATAGATGAAAGTCTAAAAACTAATACTAATACTCATGTAATTTTAAACAAAGTTAATATTATAAAGTATAGGGGTATAAAGTGTAAGGGGTTATTTGTGTTTTTTATAAAGTTATTAAACAACATGGAAAATTATAATTTTACACTTTACTCTATATAAATTATTTAAAATTCAATCACTAAAGTTTTATTAATTACTTTCTTTTATTTTTAAGTTTTTGTTTTCATAAATTTGACACCTATATATGCATTTTTTTTCTTAACCAAATTTCTACACCAAATTTATTAAGTTTGACCAAAATCAATTTAATTTTGACTTTTTATTAACCAATTACGTTGCTCGATTTCACCTACGTGGCAAAATCGAGCTCTGCTATTGGTCCAATTTTTTTTTTCAATGAGAAGTGATTTTCAAAAATATTCCGAAATGATGTAATTCTTTTATTATATAAAAGATTTTTACATAATAAAAGAAGACGCACTTTAAATTTATAATAAAAACAAATAGTAAGTATATAGGTCATCTCCAACTATATCTTTCAAAAAACTTTCAAATACAGGAAAAAGAGCATTTATTTTATCAACATTCTTCCCAAAAAAATGTGTTTTCCCAACATGTACCATATCTTAATTTCAAATCATTTTATACTAAATTTATTTGCCTTCAATTAATAATATGATGTATCTAATATCTATATTAATTATGTTTATATCATTATTTTATGATTTGAATGATAAATAGTGATTCTTCAAAAAAAAATAATAAAATTGAAAGGCATTTTATTAAAACCAAAACAACAACTAAGATCAAAACCTTTGGGACAATGCTTCAAAATATGTAGTATTTTTAACAATGCTTTAAAAAATCAAATTTGAAACATAGTTGAAGATGATTTTGTGTTCATTCTTCAAATATGAAAAAATATTTAAAGACCACTGTACGCAAATTGTTGTTTTTACAACCCACGTTTTTGACAGGGTTTATAACAAGTAAGGATGGCACCCGTGGACAATAAGCATGGGTACCTCTAACCTGTTACCCGCTTGCGTAGTTTTTTTCTCACTCGTCACCCACCAATGGGTACAATTCTACCCATGCCCTTACCCGTGGGTATTTGTTGCCCATGGGTAAACCCATGGTTTATTGTTATGCAATAAAATTACAAAACGATGATATGAAAACTAACTATGAAACTGCGTAATAAGACATCACTCAATTTGCCAAATACAACTTTGATTATTTGATCTTTCATATTCTCTTTTTAGTCTTGATTCTCAAACAAACTTTTGGGTTTTCTTGAGACTTGGTGGTAACTATTAAATGTATACCTGCAATATCATAAATATTTTAATTAGTATAATTAATTTTAACATGGGTTTATGGGTACACCAATGGGTATTTTGACGGGTATACCCATGGGTATTTTAAATGGGTGTCATGGGTTTACCCGTGATAGGTATGTCTCACCCGTCACCCACCCGCTACCCACTAATGGGTACAGATTTTCACCCACAACCTACCCGTAGATGAAAATTGACGCGTTTATCCACCCATTTATAGCGGGTACCCACGGGTTGTGGGTTTTTTCTCGCCCATTGTCATCCCTGATAACAAGTTGATTTTGATACCAAAATATATTTTTTTAGTGTTGGTAGGTTGCGATTATTATTATATGAAATGCACCATTTAAGCAATTCATTTGAAATTCGTATTTATAAATAAACCACATGTGACATTATTTTATAGCAATTTGACTGTTGCTTCGTTCAAAATGTCAAGTGACATTATTTTATAGTAATTTAACTGGTGCTTCGATCAATATGTCAATTGTACGTATTATACAAGATAAACCTATATGGGGTTTGTTGCGGGACACCTTATCAAAAAAAAATTGTCGGTTAAGGGTGACGGGCTTGGTTTAATTAAAACTTTCATAAATGTCCCTCATCTTTATACGGATATAGTGGTTATCCTATTAAAGGGTGTTTATTTCGGCTTATATAGCCAGATTATGACTTACTTTGTTTTAGGTTAATATTTCATAATCTCTTTTTATCGCTTATTTTGAAACTTTTCATCTTATATAAGTTAAACTTATATAAGCCGAAAAGTTTTTTCGGCTTATATAAGTTTAACTTATATAAGATGAAAAGTTTCAAATAAGCGACAAAAAGTGAGCTTTTGAAACAAAAGCCCAAAATCAAATAAGCCGATTATATAAGTCGAAACAAACGCTCCCTAAATAGATGTAATAAAGTTGGAAATTTTAAGACTGGGGTGTGTTTGGTGTGACGGATATAGAAGATTCTGAGGGCTAAAACTTATTTTATAAAATGATCGCTTGCTCATAAATAAGTTTCGCTTGAGAAGAATATAGAGATTTTTTTTATAATTACCATTATACCCTTCCTAAACCACGTTCATTAACAAACCATAATAACCCTAGTGTGCTATCATCTTTCACACCTACAAACATAGCGGCCAATTGGGAGTGTTTGTGATTGCTTATTGAAAATAGATTTTGCGTTTTAAAAATGGATAATCAGATAATCAGCGGTTCCAAAACGTGATTCTAAAAAATAGTGTTTGGATTTGATTATGTTGCATGAAATCGCAATAATTAAATAATCAAATTTTTTTAGTGTTTGGCAAATCAGATTATTTGTTTAGTTAATATATAGAATGACTAAAATAGACTTTTTTGTATTCATTAAATTAAATAGACATATCAACATTAATGCTAAAATAGACATTTCGGTAAATTGGTCCCACTCATGAAAATGACGTTTTTTAAAAACATATCTCCACCCACTTTTTCAAAACTGCGTTTTGCACCCCTACAAACGTAAATAATCACTTTTTTTCCATTGTTTACCCAAACGCTCATTTTAACTTATCTTCATTTTGAAAATGAAATAATCAGATAATTGGGTTGATAACGCACTCCCAAACACTCTCTATATTTTGCGGCAGATCAATGATCTGCGTGTTGGAGGCAACTATTCTAGTAGGTGTTGCTCGATAAGTAGTTTCAGAATTCCATATTTTCTTTAATCACTCGCTTCAGGTAAGTTTGATGATTAATATTATTAGCATTGCATTTTATTTGTCTGTTTGTTTACATGGGACATGGAGAAGTATATCATTAATTAAGGATAAAGTTCAGAGTGTATGTGGCTACTGTCTTCATTTGTAGTGAGATAATGCATGGGTTGGGTAAAGACAATGACAATGCTAGTGTGTGTGCCATAAGTAAATATTTAATAGTCATATACAAAATTGCATATTTATTTCTTAGTTAGGCGATAGGTGATATATGGCTATCAGATGCTATAGATACACTGTTATTTTGATCAACCTAAGTGCTAATGCACCAGAGTTAATAAATGAAGTTCATCATTAAGTACTGTGATACCAAATGGGCATTTTGCAAAAATTCATTTGCTTGTAACGGTCACCATCATTTATTCTTTTTCCACAGTGTTTATTAGGATAACTCATTGTTGTGGTTTAACATGATATAACACTACTTCATAAATCAAACCAGACAACCTTTATAAGATCCAAAGATGACCCATATCATGAAAAATTGCTTTTGAGGTGGAAGTAATATTGATTGATTGTTAACATGTTAGCACTTAGTAACTACATTTTTAATGCCACAATCATTTAATACCTTAGTAGTTCAAAGCTATAAATGATTGAGGACTCAAAATAAAGGCATAGAGGATTCAAGTGGCTTCAGACTCAAAAGATAGCTAGGATAAAATTTAGATGAATGTGTTTGATAAACATGTTGTATGAAAACTAGCATAACTCTCCAGAGGAAACTCTAAACGCTCAATGTTTCTTTTTGTTGAAACTAGACATCGAGGGGTTTCTAGCCATATATTACACTTAAATTTTAGACTAGTGGATCAATACAGTTTAATCATTTAAGCTGGACTAAAAGCATGAAACACTTCACCTATTTAGTTTCTTGGTTATTTGTTTCAGGACCAATATCATCAGTTGTAACGTTATGACAAACTCTAAGAACAATGAAATTGTGAAGGGGTTTGTTACGATCTGATCTATTAGGATTTGGGTTTGTGTGTTCTTTTCCTGCTTCTTAATATTAAGTTGTTTTTGGTCTGCACATACATGATCATTATAGTCAACTTAATGTTTCACGTGATAAAATGACTTAGGGTGTTTGTCATTTTCCTTTGGTCACATCCTCTTGAATGTTTAGTTGTGCAATCTAAAACTTAAGAAATATATAAGACCAAAATAAAGGCATACGAGCCCCAAAAGGCTAGAAACTCAAAAGCTAGATAGGATAAAATTCAGATGAATCTGTCCGATAAACAAGTTGTACGAAAACTATCATAACTCATTGTAGGAAACTCCAAACACTCCACCATTTCTTTTCTTTACACCTAGACATTCAGAGGTTTCTAACCATATATATCACACATATATTATGGACTAGTGGATCATTATAGTTTAATCATTTAAGTTGGACCAAGAACATAAAATACTAACCTCTTTGGTTTCTTGGTTAGATGGCCTCGAGTAATGATTTTGTCACGAAAATGATGGTGTAAACAATGATGATGTGAAGAAACGGGAGACATATAAATGGACGGATGAATCCGTCCTGGCTTTGTGTAGGATATTAAAGAAATATCTCATGAATAATTGTCGAAGTTCTACATTCAAATGGACCGAACTTCAGTCGGAGTTCGAGAAAATTGTTAAGACCGGGTATATAGCTTTAGGGTTATAAAGAACAAGTACAATGAAATGAGGAAAGACTGCAAACTTTGGACTTCAATGACAAATGGGGAAACAAGTTTTGGTTGGGATGCAAGTATGAGGACCCTTAATTGTTCGAATCAATGGTGGGATAAAAAGATTAAGGTAATCGTGTTTCGCCCACTTTAGTATTCTTTTCTTAATAACAAGATAGTATTTTTATTTCTATTTTTATTATATAATGTAATAGTTAACCATCCTTGTGTAGAAAAACGACAAAATTAAAAGAATTTGAAAGAAACAACCTTCTGTAGAATTACAAGAGGCCTGGTACCAATTATTCCGGGATGCGGTTGCCAAGGGATAGATGTTGTTGCACCCTCAATAAATTCAAGTAATTTTAATGACAAGTATCATGACAATCTTGAGGATGAGGATACTAGGTCGAGCAGGGGCGGAGCTTAGCAAGGACCGGGAAGGGTCCTGCCCCTAGGCCTAATCCCATTAGTGTAATTTTCCGCGATTTCATGTGTTAAAATTTTTTTTTGTTTCACCCCGACCCTCCTATCTAATGTATTTTCGGAAAAAAATTTGTTTCGGCCCTCTCACAAATTTTTTCTAGCTCCGCCACTAGGGTCGAGGGATGATCTAGATGTTAATTTTCAATACTATCTAGACTATTCTCTTGTGGATAACTTGGAAGGTCAAGATATTTTTTTACAAGTTTCTTAAACGGTGTTTGAGGAGAAAATGTCTCGACAATAAACCAAACTGGGGGATCTAAGCAATCTAAAAAGAGCACCAAAACAAGTACAAAACATGTTCAAACTAAGCGTAAAGGGAGAGAGTCAGCAAGTACTTCAATGTTAAAGGAACTCATGAGTAACATGTATAGACGATACTCACATAAAGTAAAAGAGTGGGCTGGTATTTCATCCCATTTTGTATTCTAACAACAAATTGACACTTATCTTGTGTAGGCACAATCTTAACATACCTAATTATAATTATAAAAACTTGAGGTGAGTTATTTTATAAACTAAGTTTTTGTTACAAACTGAGGGACAAATCCCCACCATCCATCTAGTTTGATCTAATTGTGGGGATTAACCTAATATTTAATAAGATAACCTAAGTCCATGTTTTTTTCTTGTCCTTTTTGTCTATCTTATTTATTCATTTTTTTCCTTTTTACTTTTCTTTCTTTTTTTTTTCTTTTTTTTACTTCACGTTTTTTTTCCTTTAATTCAAGTTTGTTTTTTTTTTATTTGCGCTTTTTTTTACGTTTTTTTCGTTTTTCATACATATTCGTCGGTTTTTTATGTTTTCGTCAGTTTTCTTACGTTTTTGTTCGTTTTCATACATTTTCGTCCGTTTTCATACGTTTTCATCTATTTTCTTACGTTTTCGCTCGTTTTCATACGTTTTTGTCTGTTTTCTTACGTTTTCACCCGTTTTTATACGTTTCATCCATTTTAATACGTTTTCGTCTGTTTTTATACGTTTTCGTCTGTTTTTTTACGTTTTTGTCTGTTTTCAAACGTTTTCGTCCATTTTCGTACGTTTATATACGTTTTCATCCGTTTAGTCTGTTTTTATACGTTTTTGACCGTTTTTATATGTTTTTGTCCGTTTTCATACATTTTCGTATGTTTTCAGGCCTTTTTGTCCGTTTTCATAATTGCGTCTGTTTTTTTACGTTTTTGACTGTTTTCAGACGTTTTCGTCTACTTTTATACGTTTTCGTCTGTTTTTATACGTCTTCCTTCGTTTTTTGTCTGTTTTCATATGTTTTCGTCCGTTTTATACGATTTTGTCCATTTTTATACGTTTCCATACTTTTTTATACGTTTTTGTCCGTTTACATACGTTTTCATCTGTTTTCGTCCATTTTCGGATGTTTTCGTCCGTTTTCGGATGTTTTCGTCCGTTTTCGTCCATTTTTATACATCATTGTTCGTTTTCAAACATTTTCGTACGTATTCGTCCGTTTTCTTACGTTTTCATCTATTTTCATATGTTTTTGTCCATTTCTAAATGTTTTCGGCCATTTTTAGACGTTTTCATACGTTTCTGAATATCGAAAGTACTATTCTTTGATACTTAGAATATCACAATTGATATTTTGAATATCACAAGTGATTTTCAACTAATGTTTTGTAACATGAAAATCACAAGTGATATTCAGAAAATCACAAGTGATATTCATAAAATCACAAGTGATATTCTAAATATGACAAGTGATATTCTAAATATCATAAGTGATTTTCAACTAATGATTTATAACATAAAAATCACAAGTGATATTCTAAATTTTACAAGTGATTTTCAACTAATTTTGTAACATGAAAATCACTTGTAATTTTCTAAATATCATTTGTGATATTCTGAATATCACTTGTGATTTTAATGTTACAATGCATTAATTGAATATCACTTGTGATATTCAGAATATCACTTGTGATATTCAGAATATCACTTGTGATATTCATGTTACAAAACATTAGTTGAAAATCACTTGTGATATTCAAAATATCAATTGTGATATTCAAAAATCATAGGTGATATTATGAATATCACAAGTGATATTCAGAAAATTACAAGTGATATTCAGAATATTACAAGTGATTTTCACGTTTTTTTTAATTCACGTTTTTTTCACTTTCATACGTTTTCGTTCGTTTTCATACGTTTTTGAATATCACAATTGATATTCAGAATATCACTTGTGATTTTCAGAATATCACTAATAATATTCTGAATATCACTTGTGATTTTCTGAATATCTATCACTTGTGAATATCACAAGTGATATTCAGAATATCACTTGTGATATTCTGAAACGTATGAAAACGTCTGAGAATGACCAAAAACACAGAATATCAATTGTGGTACTCAATATATCACTTGTGATATTCAGAAAATCACAAAATATAACATGTGATATTCAGATAATCACTTGTGATATTCCGAATTTCACTTGTGATATTTAGTATATCACTGGGGTGATATTCTGAATATCACAAATTATCACTTGTGATATTCCAAAACGTATGAAAACGTCTGAAAATGGCTAAAAATATTGAAAAATGGACAAAAACGAATAAAAACAACGAGAATATAAGAAAACGGAAGAATATGAATGAAAACGGAAGAAAATATATGAAAGCATAAAAACACGTATGAAAAAGGAAGAAAACGTATGAAAAATAGGACGAAAACGAAAGAAAACGGATGAAAATGAACGAAAACGCAAGAAAATGGATGAAAACGCAAGAAAACGGATGAATAAGTATGGAACGGACAAAAACACATGAAAGCGTAAAAACACGTCTAAAAACGGTTGAAAACGTATGAAAAATGAACGAAAACAGATAAAAACGAATTAAAACATCTGAAAATGGACGAAAACGTGTATAAACGTATGAAAACGGACAAAAACGAATTAAAACGTCTGAAAACGGACGAAAACGTGTATAAACGTATGAAAACGGACGAAAACGTAAGAAAGTGAAAAAACTTGAATTAAAATAAAAAACGTGAATTTTAAAAAAATACACGTGAATTAAAAACACGTGATTTTTTTAAAAAAAGAAAAAAGAAAAAAGAAAAAAGTGAATTAAAAAATGTTTATTAAAAAAAAACTTGAAAAAAAAAATACAACGTGAATAGAAAAGGAGGGACCAAGAAAAAAGAAAAAGGAAAGAAAAAAAAGAAGCAAACCTTGACTAGAAAACAAAAAAGACAAAAAAATGCAACGTGAAAAGCTAAAAGAGACAAAAAATAAATAAATAAATAAATAAAAGAAAAAAAAAAAGTGAATAAAAAGAAAGAGAAAAGGATAAGAAAAAAAACATGGATTTAGATTTTCATATTAAATCTTAGGTTAATCTCCACCATTAGATTAAACTAGATGGATGGTGGAGATTTGTCCCTCAGTATGTAACAAAAACTTAGTTCACAAATGAACTTTTCACATAAAAACTTAGATAAACAAAAATTAGAAATATTACAAAAATAAAATATATTGAAAGCACATGGAGAGACTTGAACCTGTCTCAAGCCCCTAAATATTACACGCTAACAATTAGACTAACATCATACATATATTACACTTTACGGATCTTCTATATCTTTTATATAATAAAATAATTACATTATTTCGGAGTATTTTGGCAAATCCCTTCTCATTTAAAAAAAAATTAGACAAATAGCAGAGCTCGATTTTGTCACGTAGGCGAAATCAAGCAACGTGATTGGTCAATAGAAAGTCAAAATTAAATTGATTTTTGTCAAACTTAATAAATTTAGTAGAGAAATTTGGTTAAGAAAAAAAATGAATAAAAATATTGGTCTCAAGTTTATGAAAACAAAAACTTTAAAAAAACAAAGTAATTAATAAAACTTTAGTGATAGAATTTTAAATAATTTATATAGAATAAAATGTAAAATTACAAGTTTACATGTTTTTTAATAACTTTATAAAAAACACAATAACACCTTACACTTTATACCCCCTATACTTTATAATATTAACTTTGTTTAAAATTACATGAGTATTAATGTTAGTTTTAGACTTTCATCCATTAAAATTACAAAATTTGATAAATATGTGAATTAGTTTTAATATACGTTAAATATTTTTTTAAATTAATGTTGGTTTTAAACTTTCATCCATTAGAATATTTTAAATAAGGACTCATGTTACTATTTAAAAGTTTAATTTGTGCGTACACGGGTTTGAAATACGGGTAAATTATTAGTAACGGGAATATAAATATCAAATGGTAAGCAAGATAATGTGATATGAAAATAAATATACGCGATTCTACTTATAACAATGACTCATGAAATTGTTATTTAAAATTTGTATATGGATATCCATAAAACATTTTAAAAACTTTACGGAGTATATTTTAACTTCATCAACGCTCATTATGTGCTACTAAATTCACACATTTAGTACAACATGATATCAATAGTTAAAGTTAAACAACAAAATTAACCTCAACCTCAACATGCCTGTCGGTGAAAAATGTTATAGAAAGCTAATTATTAAAAAAAAATAAAAAAATAAAAAACAAGCACATGGGTTAGATAGTAATTGTTTAATATAGAAGGTGTTTTCCTTATGTTATATAAAAAATGCATGCACCGCAATTCTTATTTGATAACAATCACCTCCTAAAAAAAATGTATAACTTTAATCATTGACGTGATGTTTTATCAAAAAAAAAAAAAAAAAAAAAAAAAAAAAAAAAGAAAAAAAAAACGTACTAGTTGGCCATTGTAAACGAATTAAAAGTATGTACATGAGAATTATTCAGCAATAATATATAGTTTTAATCAGGTTATTACGTTACTATATTGCGATAATGTTATTGAGTTTGTAATCATGAATGTGAGATACAACCATTATTCTGTACTTATGATTTATGTGTAAACCTCTTTTTGCTTCTAAATAGAATCCGAAAGAGACCTAAACAGAACTTTAGCTTATACCTTATCTAGCTGATAGTATTTAGTAACATTTTGTGTGGTTTAACTTTTTTGTTATACACACCAACTTTTAGTAACTCTTTTTTATGTTTATTGAAAACTTTTACACTTAATATTTGTGTTTTTACTATAAACACACTAAGTTATAATAGAATTAGTTGTGAGTTCAGGGGTTTTTCACTAAGCTTCTAAAAAAAGCTTATAGACCTAATAAAAAGAAATCCTAACCTAGACAATAACTATTCCCCGTGCTGCGGCGCCAAAAACTTGATATGTGAGAATCGCATCAGGCTTTACCTCTCGAGAGATCTCGAGAAGCTTACAACCCCCACCAGGCAGTGTACTTGATCGTTGTAGTATAGTATAGTGACAAGTACCGGAGGATTGATCGTTCAACTCAGGAATAGTGTCGCTAGGATTAGAAAGCCTAAAAACTAGATCTAGAGGTGAGGGATGATTCTTTTTGTATTTTTATATTTTTATAAAAGCAAATAAAATCTCGGTTTGTTGGAGGAGTGGGCGGAATTAGAAGCTAGTCAACTAACCCAATAACTAAGATGCAATCAAAATAAAATAACATAAATGAAACTAAATCTAATTACTAATGTGGTGTGAACAATAATGGGGAGAATTGTGTTTACTTAGATTTCATTAATCCCTAGATATCTTTTACAGGTTGATAATTTGTTACAATTGCATGGATGCCGGGTTATTTCCTTAATACCATTCGTGGGGTGGCGTACGTACTTCCCCAACTCTATAAGCTCCTACTTCACTCCTATGTCGAGCCTGCAAGAAGCTCCTAACATGGGATCATTAGAATTCGCTCATGCATTAAATACAACCATAATAACCTAGTACGCATTGGTTCATGTTTCTTAAGACGTTCAAGCATGTTACCCTATGGAAGTCTGCCAGTTTTCTTAAGCCTAACGTCGAAATCATTCATCCGTAACAACTATAAACAAATAATCAACCCATAATCAACATCTAGGTTTCACTACATCTAAGCAAACACACAAGAGATCTAGCCTAGCATGTTAAATTCAAGACAAGCGTAAGATATATTCAAACAACACATAGACATATTGAATGAATTGAAATGATACTTATCTCAATTGAACATGAAAGGTTTTAAAGGGTAAAAACCTTTGAAAGAACAGTAAAATTCGTGCTAGGGTTTCTCCAAAGTTGTACCCTCTTAAGTTACATACTAATGAATGAAAATTTCAAAACTATATATAGATTTTACAGGGTGACAGCATCAAGAAGAAATATCTGACGCCGTCAACTCGCCGCCCATAGTGAGATCGGATTACCTTGATCCAGATTTGACGCCGTCATGTGTAATTTAGTTCTAGGCCGTCACCATATCTTGAACCATGACGGCCAAGCTTGACGCCGTCACGATTTCTCTGGATCGTCACCACTTCCACCTCTTGTTTACTCTTGACGCCGTCACATGAAGACTCTTGACGCCGTCAGGTACTGTTCCCAGCAAGGAAAATTAAGACTTTGCCGTTTTCTTCACTTTTATGCTCCAAAAACGTGTAAAATGTTTCATTTTCCAGAATTCACTCCAAAAGTACCTAAAATGACAAAAGTAACGATTTAGGGCAATATTTGATCAAATAAATTCAAATTCGGGCTTAAATGACCCCCTAAAAATGGTTCATTTTTCGCCTCATCAATGTCATGACTAACTTTGTTGTTATCCTCACTATTGTGAAGAAAGTTGCATTAAAGTGAAAGGTCGGTAAGGATTCAAACAATCTTAAAAGACTTGTGAATGTACTATTTGTCATTTTTTATTTATAATTACTTATACAAGTAATAACAATTTCCTTATATAGTTCGAGATTAGAGAAAATTATTCTTATACATTATACATAAATGTAAGATTAAATTTGAGTTCTACCCATTACATCTTTTTTGTTTTTCTTTATGTAATAAAAAAGCTATAGTGTAAACATGTATGTTAATTTGGTAATTTTATGATCAAATATGAGAAGTAAATAACACAAACTTATGAAAATACAACTTTTCAAACAAAAAGGTACATTAGTAAAAATGATAAAATGGTTATTCATAATTAAGGAAATGAATCAATCTTTAAAGCTATCTAAATATGCTACATATTTTAACGAAAATATAAGTAAAAGAAATACGACAATTACAAAACACATCGTAAATTGATAGCACGGGTTTGCAAAACTAAAAGCATATATCACTAACATCTCATGCAAGTCAAGTATCATCATATGATTTTGCTTAAATAATAAAATATAATTTTTAATTCAAAAACATTCTCCTAAAATAATAGGTATGTTAAAATATATACATATGTTTTTTTTATTTTTAGTCCACAAAAAAAAAACCATTTAAAATATGTTAAGTGATTCATTTCTTAATCGATAATAATACATAATTAAAACAAAATTTTAAAAAAACCCTGTGCGTGCACAAGTATTATAACTAATACTATAATAACAAAATTTGTTTGATCTTCTACATCAATAATAACAAATTTTGTTTTATCTCAATCCCAAATAACCTCATTAGCTACCACCGACGTATATAGGTATATAATCGTATGAATAGTAGTTGAATACAACCATTGGACTTTTATTTATTTTATATATATTTTTTTAAATAAATTATCGAGAAGAGGAAATAACGTGAAACATGACGCTTAGTTATATTATGACTTTTGCATACTAACAATTAGTTAAAAATGATTTTTTTTTTCTTAAAATTCTTTTTAATAGTTTAAGATTTTTAGAAAATATTTTCAAGTTTGTAGAATCATTTTTCATTAAACGTTACGTTTTAAATTTTGCGATTGCATTTCCGTTTTCGCGTTTTTAACATCGGTGCATATTTAGCTTGTACATTCTGGTTATTTCACTATTACTTTTTATTATTTGAATTCCAAAATCATATTTTTCACTTTATCACTTTTCACGACTCGATTTCGCGATTCGATTATTTACGATTCCATTCTATCTTCGCTGAAAAAACGACCCGGGAAACACTTTCATGAGTATTTCTTCGGAATAATTATATACTACGAAAAGACAAAATCAAAATTCCCTTAGAAAGGGAAACAAATTTAAAAAGTATAAAAAGTAACCAGCAAGCGACACGTGTCCCCAACATATTTTATTTAAAATATCCGTTTAGGGGCAAAATCGTAATTTTACTCGTTTTTTACTTTTCCACCTCAATTTTCAAACGCAAATATCTTTCAAACGACAAACTTTTACGAAAAACCGATTTCACCATAATTTTTAAAATTTAATCCTCTTTAAATTGGTATAAATCTTGTTAAATATTTCAAACTTTTTTTTTTTTACATATCAAATGGTTAATGATTTTTTTGATTTTCTTAATTTTTTTGTCATTTTTAGCCCTATTTTTTACCCTCATAAATGTCGAATCGTTAAAAACTTAAAACACGAAAGTTTTTTATTTTGATTCACTCTTTACACAGGTTTTTGAATCACTCAAATTCGATGTCATACGAGTAAGATATCACACGTTAAAGATGGTGTTTAACTCATATTTGTTGCACACAATGTGTTTGATGAAATGTCTAGCTTAGAATTTTAGTGCTAAAATTACGTTAAATGCATTAATTTTTGTTTCTCAATGCATTATTAATCATTTTATTAATGTAAGACTCAAAAAGTACAGTTTTTTTAATCATTATATTTTTAAAAGATACATTTAGTTCATCAGTTAGGTTATTAGGTTCATCAGTTAGGTTATTAGGTTCATCAGTTAGTCATTTTATTAATGTAAGATTCAAAAAGTTTTGTTTTTTTTTAACTGATGAACCTTATTAACTGATTTAATAAGTTCATCAGTTAATAATGTTCATCAGTTAATAAGTTCATCAATTAATATAGTTCAACCAGTTAATAAGGCTGATGAACCTTATTAACTGATTTAATAAGTTCATCAGTTAATAAGGATCTTTAACTGATGAACCTTATTAACTGATTTAATAAGGTTCATCAGTTAATAAGGTTCATCAGTTAATAAGTTCATCAGTTAATATAGTTCAACCAGTTAATAAGGCTGATGAACCTTATTAACTGATTTAATAAGTTCATCAGTTAATAAGGTTCATCAGTTAATAAGTTCATCATTTAATATAATTCAACGAGTTAATAAGGCTGATGAACCTTATTAACTGATTTAATAAGTTCATCAGTTAATAAGGATTTTTAACTGATGAACCTTATTAACTGATTTAATAAGTTCATCAGTTAATAAGGTTCATCAGTTAATAAGTTCATCAGTTAATATAGTTCAACCAGTTAATAAGGCTAATGAACCTTATTAACTGATGAACCTTATTAACTGATTTAATAAGTTCATCAGTTAATAAGGTTCATGAGTTAATAAGGTTCATCAGTTAATAAGGCTCTTTAACACGCGATATGTCTTTTTTAAAAATCAGTTAATAAGGTTCATCAGTTAATAAGTTCAACCAAAGTAACTGATGAACGAAATGTCTTTTTTAAAAATCAGTTAATAAGGTTCATCAGTTAAAAAAAACAACAAAAAAACAAGAAAAGACAAAACTTTTTGAATCTTACATTAATAAAATAACTAAAGGTGCATTGTTGTACAAAAATTAGTGCATTTAACTCGATTTTAAGACTAAAAATCTAAGCTAAACATTTTATCAAACACGTTGTGTGCAACAAATATGACTAAAACGTCATCTTTAACATACGATATATCACTCATATCATATTGAATTTGAGTGATTCAAATTTCTGGGTAAAGAATGGCCAAGAAGCTACAACTTTCGTGTTTTAAGTTTTGAAAAATTCGGCCTTTAAACTAGACAAAATTAGAGCCGAAAATGCTCAAATTTTCAAGAAAATCATGACCCAATGAATATGTCAAAAAAAAAGTTTTGAAAAAATTAAAAAGATTTATACCAAATTAAAGAGGATTAAATTTTAAAAATTATGGTGAAATCGATTTTTTGTAAAAGTTTGTCGTTTGAAAGTTATTTGCATTTGAAATTTAAGGTGGAATTAAAAAAATGAGTCAAATGACCAAAATGTCCTTTAACCGAAAATATTAAAGAAGAAATGAAGGGAATGGGTGGGGGACACATGGCACTAGCTTAGTGGCTAGAAACACTTTTTAGCCTTTTTAATTTTTGATCATTTGTAGTGAATTGCGACTCATAACAAAAAAGTGTATTTAAATTGTTCATTTGTTTTGTTCTGCGTAATTTCTTTTTTTCTTCTCTCCTTTTTTTTTTTTTTTTTTTAGAAGAAACTCAAAAAGTAATAAACAAACTTGTAATACAAAAAGCATGAAACATGATGTATACGTGATGAGATAAAACATGCAAGACATCCGCGTCAGATATGCGTATGTATGTGAAGAAACAATTTCCTCGTGCGCACCCCACTCCACCTACTCACTTTAAATAGTATCCGGTAACCGGTCACCATCCATTGACCGTACTTTAATTCCCACAATTTAGGCTACCTAGCTAGTTTGTGTATCCTTCACTTCATCACCTTTCTTTTTCAATTCTTTTTTACTCCGTAGTTTTTTGGTGTACCTTTTATTTGGAAAAATATACATACATATGCTTTTATCACTTGGTTTACGTTTTCTTTCTTGGGATGATCTACATGCACATTTCTTTTTCATTTTTTTTGGTTTGGGAGCCAAACGCATGTTACATAACTACTAGAATGGTACCTGCGTAATGCGACGGCGGGTATCTATAACTATATTTTGCGTTATTCGGTTACACATTTAGTTGTTTTTATACTTTATAGATAGTTAAACCAAATAATTTTAGTTGGAACAAGCAACCTGCAATCAACTTGCTTTCTAACCATTTAATTTTGAAATCTTTCAATAATAATTAAGTAAAAGTCTGAATTTTAAGCCTTTCTAATTATAGAATAGTCCCAAATACATTATATATTAGTAAAGATAAATTTTAGTCATGCATATAAATATTTATAAAAAAGTTGCAATTTAATGTCGCAATAAATTCAAATAAAATTGAGAAGAATATAAATATATGAAATATATATTAATTTATAAAGAGATAAATTGTGTCAGGAGGAGAGCGAAAACATTAATTAATTTCGTTTTTTTTCTTAGTACTTTTGAATTAATTCAGAATAAGTCATTTTTTTTTTCTTGTTTTTTATGTTATAGAATGTAAAATCTTCTATTACTAAGATATATTATGATATTTTATGAAAAAAAATTGTTAAAAAAACTTCAACAAAAATTGACAAAATGGACATCAAATTATAGATAATCAAAATATACATTTATTGTTATCATTTGTTTGATAAAAAAAAACTTCATACTTTTACATATACACGAGATTAAAAGATAATGGTTGTGTAATCTGCATGAATATATACTAGTGTTTTATTTAGCAAAATAACATAAGTGATAATTCTCATTTAAAGTGGTAATAATCTCGTTATTTCACAAAAAAAATCTTAATTTTAGCAATATGTCAAAAAGTTATGTCAAGTTGGAAATAAGTAATGTTATAAATAGCGTAAGGCGTAGCATGACTGCACGACCAAGTCTCAAGCCTTAAAAGCCATGACAAAGACACAATGTTTTTTTTCAGACGTGACTTAAAGTGGCACATATTATTTATAGGTTTATATATTTAGGGTGTGTTTGTTATGGGGGTTTGGGACCAAAGTAATGCAATCATTCTTTAAATTAATTGTTTGGTACTCAAGTCTGAAAAAAAGTAATGAAATCATTTTACAAAACTCATTTCACATCAAATAGATGTCTTTCGATTGATTCCACCTGACAATTGCATTTCCACCGCACAATTCATTTTTGCTACCCATTTTCCTTTGTCTCTTTGTTACAAATTTTGATAAGTCAAAGTCAATATCCCAATTTACTTATTAAATAAATATATAAATTAAATAATTATTAATTTTCTCTCTCCTACTTTTCTTTCAAACTAATCCCAAATTCAAATTCAATTTTAAACTGTAACACCCCCATTTTTAAAGTTTGTCGCAGCGGAAAATTAATTTGAGTGTTACGGTGAGGATCGAAGTTTTAACCAATAAAACGGTTTGAAAGAAACACTTTGAAAGTCATTTGTCATTTAAATAATAATCTTGATAAAAGATGAACCATTTGATTTAAAATCTTATGAAAAGATATAAAGACTTGTAAAAATGACAAATTTGATTTTTTTTTACACCATTTTAATTTATCAGAGTAATAAATGTCCACTCCGTGTCTTGTCCTGCTCCGTTAAATTACCTGAGATACACATGCTTAAAAGTGTCAACACAAAGGTTGGTGAGTTCATAGAGTTTTAGGAAAAACCCTTTATTTTGTTAGATTTCAGGAATATTTGGTATTGTTAAAAATACAAACAGAAATGAAACAAGTATCGAATATATTCACAAATAAATCATATAATTATTCAATCACATTCAATAAATCATCAATAATCTTAACATGAGCTGGAAACTCATGATGCTAAATCGATCAGAGAAATAATTTACATATGGGCGAACCTATACAGCTGTATCTAAATATATATGTTGAATACATATATATACTATTCCTTTATAGATATTGCACCAAGCCTCATGACACCAAAGCTTAACCAAAAGGGGGTGTTCTATCAAATCAATGACAAATTTTGCCCTCTATTCGTAGGTGATTTGCCAATTCCTACATGTCTACGAATATAGTGTATCACGACTAATGCGGCTAACCAATTGCAATTGACATTCCGTCAAGCATTAGTGGGACAGGGGGTCAATCCTTAACAGGTTTCGAAGCTGTTCACTATATTCGCACTCACTTTCATGTGGTTAATGGCTCATGATTGAGGGGCTTCATGGCGATAGCTAACTTAGGCAATATCAAGGACCTAAGGGCTCATTTAGCATAACATCATGAAATCAAGTATCGTATCACAGTAACCAATTTGAAAACAGTATCATTCGAGTATCAGAAATTCAGTTTGAAAATAAGTATCGCTTGAGTATCAGAAATTCAGTTTGAAAATAGTATCGCTTGAGTATCAGAAATTCAGTATGAAAATAGTATCATTGGAGTATAAGAAATTCAGTTTGAAAATATCATCTTTTGAGTATAAGAAATTCAGTTTGAAAATATCATCATTTGAGTATCAGAAATTTAGTTTGAAAATATCATTGGAGTATCAGAAATTCAGTTTGAAAATATCATTGGAGTATCAGAAATTCAGTTTGAATATGTCGCCATTTGAGTATCAGAAATTCAGCTTGAATATATCGCCAGTAACACATTTATATCACATATCACAATAATCGAATTGAGAACATTTTCATATGAGTATCAATATTTCATTCAATTAATCCATCAATAAATATATACTTCACATACCACAATAATCACATTGGAAACATTGATATATTATAAATCACAAATTATATTATTTTAATATCAATTAGGAAATTGATTTGAATCATCTATTTTATTTTATTTCATATACTTATCAAGTTATCAAAGTATATGTAAGCATGTATCTCCCCCAATGAGTTAAAAACAATTATTTGAAATGGGGCTATGACTCACCTGGATTTGATAAAGAGATGACAAAGAGTAAATTTGAATAAGATTATGGAAACGATTTATGGAAACGTCTTTGAATAGGAACCTGATAAATAAATTTATCTAAGAATTTGTCCAAATATAATTTGGCAAATACGAAATGAATAACGATTGATAAATAATCGTTATGATGAATGAATGATATGTAAATGATATGCTTATGTTTAAAATGATATGACCAGTTTTATTATTTATAAAGTTTTCCACTTTTTATTATGATAACGATTTTACATAATAAAAATTAGTTAATATACGTTATATATATTAGTAACAAAAATTAAATAAATATATATATAAAAATGAAATGAAAATGCATATGACGAAATGGGGTGTCGAAAAATATAGAAAATAAATAAGAATGTCAAATATTACATGTGAGTCTTTGTCCTTCTCAGGTTTTTACAGTTTTTATACTAACGACGTTAGCGTTACGCCGTTAGTCCTTATAAATATATTACATTTTTAGTCCTCTAATTATCTAATATTTATTTTTTTAAGCTTAGAAATTAATAATTATTCATTTTCCATCCTAATTATTCTGTTTTTACAGGTTTAGTCCTTAGATTTCACAATTTTCATATTTAGTCCTTCTAGGAGTCGTCGCGTTACATTTTTAGTCCAAAAATACAAAAATGATTAGAAAAATTTTAGGAAAATTTCCGTAGCTTATTTAGTAAATAAAAAGCTTATTTTAACTGCTTATTTGTGAAAAGAGCTTATTTTTCTTTAAATGGGCTTTTAACGTTTAACAAGGCCCGTTAACGTTTTATGATCTGTATGTCGTGAGATGAGTTGGGCTCATCAAAAATATCATTTTTCATATTCTAAAATCATATCAAAAAGGTTTGGACGGCTAGCTTATTGAAATAGCTTATTTTTAGCTTATTGGGCTTTTTGGCCCAAAGCGTATAAAATCATTAGTTTTAATAAGTTCATGTCGATTTGCTTTGGCCATTTTTAGGTGTCGAGATAAGTTTATTTTTACGAATGATATATACGAAATTGGTTGTATGTGAGTAGGTCTATTAGTACGTGTAAAAATAAGGTATGCTTATTACGTAAAATAAAAAGATATAGGTCGATTTTGAAGGGTGTTTGGCTTGTTTTTATATAAGAAAACTTAGTAAAATTTTATATGCATGAATTATACGTGTATAATAGGTTTGCAAAATAAGTAAATATGATGCATGTATGATAACTTTTAACGTAAAATAAGTATGATACGTGACTCCTAGGCCTTCCAAGATAGAGGCTAGTCACGTAACGTTTACTATATGAATATTTATACGTATGAAATTATTAATATACGTTTGAAAATAAAAACTATTATGCATGATATGAAAATAACGATTAATATGAGTTGAGAAAGAGTAGGAGACGACTTACTACATCGTTAAGATGGTAGAGAGTTGAGAATGGAATGAAGGAAAAGCTTGTATATATATAACATATATATACACGTTCGAATGAGAATAAATCAAGAAAGGATTGTATAACAAGAAGTTACAAACTTCTTGCTTCCAAATACTTTCGTACGATTATCTTGATGTTTTTATGATATATTATAATAGAGGAAAGAGTAGAAAACGAATGGTGATGAAGCATATGGAAGGGACGATCGGTTGTAATATATATAGGAAGATTTATGCTTCATGTGGTTCCAATTATTGTAGGGGACAAGATATATTAGGCAATGTCAGGGAAGTAGAAATCCTAAGGTACTAGAGTAGCATTTTATATTGAATTAGAAGTAGTAGAAAAATGGAAATCGTCCTTGTGAGCTAAATGTGTGTCGACATACATTTTAATACACAAACAATACCATCATTTAAGATTTAATGAGTCTTAGTCGATCATACTAAATATTTATACATGAAAACATGTTACAAATAATATTTGGAACTCATAGGAACGAATGGGAACAAAAACGGATAAGAAATGAATTTATTATGAAATCGTTTGGGTCGATTTTTATGAAATATTAATAAGGAAAATGGGTTTTATATTTGGGCCGGTTGGGCTTATGAAAGATTAAGGGTTCGTTTGATTTTGTAATTATTTTTATTAATTAAGATTAGTGAATTATTAATATTTTGTTAATTGTGTCGAGAACTTGTTTTGTCGTTTGGTGAATTTTTGCAATATCGTAATCGTGACCATTTTAGTATACAAAGAAAATTTTAAATTTCCCCGTAAAAATAGTGATTACAATAATGACAGAGATTATTTATTTAATTAACCGAAGTTAATTATACAAATTTTTGCGAGGTTTTACATAAACTCACTTATAAACCAAAGAGGCCCTTATATTATATTTCATATATATTGAATTTACGAAAATTGTTATACATAAAAAATAAAGTCAATAAACTATCGTTGCATGTAATCTTTTTCATTTTTTAAAAACCCAAATAACCTGCCCATATACACGTGATCTACATGACATTGTAATCAGATTTCTTAAAAACGCCTCAAAAATGCGTCACCTCTCACGTCTTATCGCGCCTCATCTCATGACACGTCTAGAGCCGACACTTAAATCTATTTCGTAACATGAAAGTCACGTTTCGCGCCTTAACTACACTTTAGCGGCGCTATGATGCGTCTTTTAGAAACCTAGAAATAAGTGACATAAGTTTTGCAATTTTTTCAAAATAAAATACCAAATTGTGTTTTGCACGTGATTAGCATAATAATTTAGGTAGATAACGTCATTATCATATGCTGAACGGGTATGCACGAAATAGTTGTTTAAACAATGAAAGAAAAAAATCATGGACCAAATCTACAGTTTGACGAATAATCGAGGGGTAAATTCTGCAAACTACTCTTTGATTTATTGAGATCTCAATTGTTTTTGACCAATGAGATATAAGGGGGAAAAGTTTGGTGGTGTTGGTAGCCGGTTAATTAAGGGTGTGTTTGGTGTGACCTTTTTAGTGAGTGGGGTTAGGCTCAAAGTGAAAAATTTTGTTTGTTATATGTCTGGGGGATTTAAAATCGGTATTCATCCCTCAAACTTGGGTTTTCAGAATTCCCGATAACCACCCCTACTTTTCATATCTTTGGCTGACAAAGTAGGACCCACCTTATTTCTTTGTAATATTTATTTTCTTTCAACCACTAATTTTATTATTTCTTTGTATTATTCTCATAATTGTTTTTGTCCTCATATAAAAAAGTAGGATCCACATTTAGAAATTATTTACTTAATGTCACGAACCAAACATGAGTTTTCATTTACCAAAACCAAATCCAAATCCAAATCCAAATCCAAATCCAAATTTAAATCCAAATCCAAATCCTAATCCTAAACCCACTTACAAACCAAACGGGCCCTAAGTATTTTATTTTATGAAATATCAACTTAACAAGTGATATAATATGATTTATAATATTAAAACCAAATTTTAAAAGGTCATAATCCTTCCAAATTAGTAAAACTAATTGCAAGCCATTATGCTCAATCTTCGTGGAAAAAAACATGTATTAAGAATCTCCCAATAAATTGAAGCAAGATTTTTTTGCAAATGAAACAAATAAATAATCTCAAGGATGATTGATCATATTGACACACTATGAATAAAGATATACGACAATCTATAGCTTCAAATTACAAAATAAGATAATGATTTTGCTAACTAATGTCCACTGGGTAGAGGTTAATGTGTATTTAATTAACAAAGATTTTCTTAACCTAACAAAAAAATGTATTAATTACATATTAAATGAACTTGTAAACTACTCGTACTATATTTGAACATGATTTTCACTTAAATGAATTAAAATATTCCTTTTATAAATAGATTAATCTCTGGCAGAGGTTAGCAAAACCCGATAAGATAATTGTAATTGTTTGGAAGTAAACTTAACCATTCTCTTTTGTTTTCGCCGACAAATAGATCATATTTATAGTTTATCATTTGGGCATGTTTGGCATAAAAGATTGTAAAGAGATTATGATTATTTTTTTCAAAAAATAAGCTGTTTAAAAAATAATTTTTATTTGACAGATTGAGCTTATAAGGGATTAAAGAAAAAAAAAAAATTCATAATTTCTGAAAAGCAAAGATTGCTTCATATAGTACAACTTCAACTTTTAATGAGTCATCTCATTACAATGAGAGAACAAATTAATAATCATTAATCTTTATATAATATTAGGCATTCAGACCCGTGCGATGCACACGGGCTCGATCTAAATGTTCATAGTCATGAAAGCCCGTGCGATACACATGGGCTGTATAGAAGTTTTCAAAGTTTAATACTCCTCTTTTATTTTCATCATTTTATATTCGAGACGTATTTTTGTCATTATATATCTAAGTTGTCATGGTAGCATACATTTTGTAAGCATGATACGTATTTAAAATAGTTTATTGATATAAGATGTATTTTTTATGCAATATTTTTTGTCTATTTATTTTGGTATTGACTCTATCATTTTTTATTGGAACTAACTAATATTAATACATCCGACTAAGTTATAACTATTTCTTATGATAGCCAACAATGCCCGTGCGATGCACATGGGCTGTATAGAAGTTTTCATAGATTTAAAATACATGCGATGCACATGGGCTGTATAGAAGTTTTCATAGCGTAATATTCGTCATTTATTTTCGTCATTTTATATTTAAGTTGTCATTGTGTCACACATTTGCTAAGCTTTATACGTATTTAAAATACTTTATTGAGTTGCACATTGGCTGTATATAAGTTTTTATAGCGTAATCTTCGACACTTATTTTCGTCATTATATATCTAAGTTGTGATGGTATCACATTTCCAAGCATGTCACACATTTAAAATAGTTTATTGACATTAAAATAATATATGTGAAGAGATTTTTTTCAAGATGTTACATTGAAAAGAGTCTCTTCAAATGTAATATTTTAATATGTATAAGTTACATAAATTATTTTAAATATGAAGCGATAACATTAATGTTGGAGACCTTTTATATTCATCCTCATGTGATGCACACAGGTTTGGACTGCCTCAGGACCCATGCGATGCACACAGGTTGGATCTAATTGTTTTTTTCGTAATGTTCGGGATTAATTTTCGGTTCATGTTTGAAACTCTCATTTTTTGTGAAAGACGAACTTCGTTGTTCAAATAAATTACATTATTAAAAGCAAACTATAAAACAAATTTCCTTTTTAACAAAACTATAAAAACATAAAACATTAAAGTAATTAGTATATTCAATAGTATAAATTATAATTCGTATAATAAATTATAGTTCGTATAGTAAAATATTGCATGTTTAATTTGTAACGTACTATTCATATGAATGCTAAGTGTTTATCTATATTGACACTGATAGCCATGACATTGTTCTTGTTGTTGTTCTTCTTGTTGTTGTTGTTGTTCATTAGCATTTTGCATACTTTGCACATGATACAATTTTCGTGACTTCACAATCTCTTTCTTTAATGTGAAGAGGTTTTTGTAAAATATTATATTTAAATGAGGCTTTTCATATGTAATCTTTTAATATGAGTAAGTTACATAAATAATTTTTTAATTAATGCATTATTACAACATTTTTCCATAAATTATAATATCGAATTTGGAGCATTCATTAGTAACTCACTCTAAGTATTTACAGTATGACGACATGAATCACATGAGATCAAACTCAAATGAATAATGCTTACCTCGTGAGGTGTAGGATAACATTTGAAATACAATTTTCTTCTCGTTTATATACTTTTTCGATTTAGAAGATACTTATTGTTAAGATGATCGTGTGAAGATATTTTTATTATATACTACCATTTTCAATTTGTAACATCGACATAATTTACACAGTCATACCAAATATCAAAGTCACGCAATATTCCAAGACATTTAATTAAGAAAGTGACATTAACACACTACAAGACAAAAAACTACATTAAGAGCAAAAATATTGAAATGCACCAACAAAGTGTATTAATAATTTTTTGACTAAAAATTGAATGCTCGTCAAATAAACTTACTTGCTAACGAATCAATAGTATTAGCCCGTTTAGCGATATTACATGAAGTAAAATATTGCATGTTTAATTTGTAACGTACTATTAATATGAATGCTAAGTATTCATCCCACCGGTGGCCGTGGCATTATTCTCGTTGTTGTTGTTCATTAGTTTTTTGCATGTTTTGTTATTGATACAATTTTGTGACTTCTTGATCTCTTTCTTTAATGCTTCTTGACGCGCTACAAAAAATAATTAGATGTAGTTGATCATTAGTAACTTAAATACAGTTAATCAATATATTGCATTTTCGATCAAAGTAAAAATATTCGTGCATGTTCCACTTAATTGATAAGACAACGATGTGTAAGATCTCTTAAACCATTAGAAAAGATAATGTTACTACAAAACCTCCTAAGCACCATCTTTATGTCCTTCATTCTTACACACACAAAACACACATGAGATTTAGATAAAATAACATAAATCAATATGCTAAATAAGTAAGACGATATGATGCTTACTTTACCACCATAATAAGTTGTAGCCCAATGTGCACGCGGTGTGGAGGAAGTTGTGGTTTGTTGTCTGTGATTTTTGACACATTATATAATTGATAAAATATTTGTAACTCATAGACGGGAAGGTAAAAAGACTAACCACTAATTGGTGTGTTTAATTTATGCATTCATGGCATTTTTGGTTTGTATTCTTTGAGGTTTAGAGATGGCTTGAAAGTTGAAACATGTTGTACCGTACAAACTTTTGTGCATGATTCCTCATGCAAAACATATTGTACCGTACAAACTTTTGTGCACAATGCCTCTTGCGCATTAAATTAAGCACTCCAATCTTTAGATAGTATAGAAGATATACTTTTCATGTTGCTTAAACTACCTTGTACCGTACTACAATTTATGCACAAATCCTCTTGTACATTAAATTAAGTCACCCAATATTGTGTAATTGATATACTTTTGATGTTGCTTACACTACCTTATACCGTACAAATTTTTTCAATTACTTGAATCACTAATCTTATGTACTTACCCTTATGCATGACTATTAAATCGATGTACTAACACATGAAGCTTCCACATTTCATTTTTAATTCTTGGGACATTTATTATGACCCATTTACATTTATAATTTTTTTGCATAATGCCTCTTGCGCATTAAATTAAGCACTCCAATCTTTATATAGTATAGAAGATATACTTTTCATGTTGCTTAAACTACCTTGTACCGTACTACAATTTGTGCACAAATCCTCTTGCACATTAAATTAAGTCACCCAATATTGTGTAATTGATATACTTTTGATGTTGCTTACACTACCTTGTACCGTACAAATTTTTTCCATTATTTGAATAAAAAATCTTATGTACTTACCCTTATGCATGACTATTAAATCAATGTATTAACACATGAAGCCTCTATATTTCACTTTTAATTCTTGAGACATTTATTATGACCCCTTTATATTTATAAGACTACTTAAGCTTTATATAATATAACATAGAAGAAAACATGATTCTAAAACATTTTAAAAGAAAACACTTTTGAAGAAAATCAAATTGTACCGAATAAAAGTTGGATCTTGCCACATGACAAAATAGGCCATCTCATTGCCCTGAAACGGATATAATTTTGCAAACAAAATGACAAAAAACCTACAAAAGTGGATGTGTTTAAATTGAAAGAAAATGAAAAACTTAAAAAGAGGGATAACTAGTAAATCGTAGTGACAATGGTCACTATGAAAATCACCCATACCTCCCAACCCACTAATAATATCATTCTACATCACTCACACTTTTTCCATACATTACAACTCCTTTTTAGTGACAACCATACTTTTTTCATACCTCCTAAACCACCAATTTTTTATTTTTTTATTTTTTATTTTCATAAATAAATAATTTAATAAAAACATAATATTTCATTAATAATTATAATAAAAATACATAATACTTAAGTATGAAATAGAGATGATAGAGTTTGATTTTAAGTATGAAATAGAGTTTGATATAGTTTGATTTAAAGTGTAGTATTTATAGGAAATTTGTTTGTTTTGTTTTTTTTCAAGCAACCACCCCAACGTCTTTTTTTCTTTTTGTTTTTACCCCCAACGTTCAAACGCATTCAATGTTCCAACGTATACTTTGTTTCAAACCGTGGCAGTGTATATCACCGCTGGAGCAAACCATTTAGCCAAACCGCTGGGGTGGCGGCGGTGTTCTCCGACGGTTTGGGGCAAACCGTTGGCCACCTTGCAACCACTGCCACTACCCTTATGGGTAAATGTAAAATAACTGATTGAGTAATACAAATAACAATTAAGTAAAAAACTATATAAAGAAATCTTATCTTAAATTTAATATCACGAAATTAAGTGCAAAATTCATAGTTTAATTATTTATTTATAAGTCTATAAATTTAACAAATATCTGATATACTCACTCTGTTTTAAAATCATTGTCCGCGTAACACACAATTAAATAAAAGTCGACATTTTAACGTAAATTTAATAACCCTTGTCTAACAATACTAAACAAACCCCGAGTGTAACTTTTTAAAACCTAGATGCCAAAAGTGCAAGTAACTCAAAAATAAAATAAAATAAAAAAAATAAAAATAAAAAATATAGCCTATATATAGCATTTAATCTCATTAAATGAAAGAGATAAAAGATAAAAATAAAAAATAAAAATAGCATGTGCAAAATAGCTGCCTTACATTGACATTTTAGAATTTAGATTAAACTCAACTCAGAGACACAAACACAAAGACAAAAACAACAAACTAGTTGTACTATAAATAAAAACATTACTTTAACATGTTCTTTTTTTTCCTTTCTTTTTTCTCTCTTTCTCCGGCAATCTTCTCACTTTCCGGCCACCGGAAAATCCCTTTTTCCGGCATTTCATATCTTCCAGGTTCTCTTTTCATCACTTTTTCACATACCCTTTATTCATTTCTTACTTTTATTATATAAAGTTACTTCAGATCTCTTATATATTTCCCGCCATAAGTTTCTTGATATCTTTTTTATTTTGTTTCTTGTTGTATATTTGTTATGGATCTTGGAAATATTGCTAGCTGTGAACTTTTTTATTTATTAGCATTAGTGTAGATTTAATAATGTTTTTCTTTTCTTCTGGTTTTGGATTTGGTAAATTTTATATAAAAGTGTTTTTTGGATTTGATTAGGTGGGATTTTGATATGGATTGCTCAACACTGAAAGTTGATTTTGTATTTTTGTGTTTTTTTTGTTTATTATAATAATAAAGTCTCTGAAACTGGAAAATGAAGTACAAAAATTAGTACAGTACTTTTTTTAGTTCTTCAAAAATTTATCTCATAGTTTTTATATAGTTATTGAGTTTAGAAGATTTTACCTTAGGGGGGAGGGAGTGGTCCAAAGTTTACCAAACTTTGCCAAATTGCCACATCATCATCTACCAATCACAACCTTCCAACTCAAACTTTACCAAAGTTTACCAAAATGGTGGCGGCGGTCACCAAAGTTTACCAAATCCACATTTTCCACATCATATTTTTTTAATACATATAATCCAACAAAAAATATATAAAATTAAAACATAACATTTTATTAATAACAAAAAAAAAACATTACACAATACTTAAAAAAAAAAACTACATAAAATTAAAACTACATAAAATTAAAACAAACCATTACATAATACTTAAAAAAAAGCACTAATCGTCATTGAGGTATGGCAAGTCTTGAGCGGCCACGTACTCCGTGAGATCATACTGAAGACGATGATGGACGTCTTCGTCTAGTAACTCGCCTAGGACATTATCATCAAACACGGGCTGTACCGGCTCATCCATTATATGAACCGATGAGATTGCTCGCCCGTCGCCTTTTATGATCATATTATGCAAAATAATGCAAGCGTGAACAATTTTCCCTATTTTTTCTTTGGTCATAGGCCGGAGAGGTCGACTGAGAATTTTCCATTTTCCTTTGAGAACACCAAAGGCTCGCTCGACATCCTTTCTTGCCCCCTCTTGTAACTTCTTGAACTTCTTTTCCTTTGGGTCGGTCGGATACGGGTAAGCTTTAACTAACGTTGACCACTTAGGATAAATTCCATCCGTAAGATAGTATCCACGTTTATAAAAGCGTTCACCAATATAAAATGAACTATTCGCCGCCGTTCCATTTCGCTCGTTAAGATACAAATCAGACTGATTCAACACGTTGATGTCGTTGTTCGACCCCGGTGGACCAAAAAAAGCATGCCAAATCCATAAATCTTGTGAACTCGTAACCTCAAGCATAATAGTCGGAACACCATGGTCACCTCTCGTGTATTGCCCTCTCAAATGTCTTGGACAATTTAACCATTCAACGTGCGTACAATCGATGCTACCAAGCATCCCGGGTATGTGATGTCGAGCCTCATGAGCCTGGAAAATGCATGCTATGTCGTGTGCCGTCGGCCTACGTAGATACTCTCGACCGTACAACTGAATGATGGCGTCACAAAAATGACCAAGAGTGTCACGTGACGTTCTTGCCGCCATACACAAATACTCGTCATACTCGTCAGGGGGATTGCCGGTTGCGAGTTGCTTAACGGCCGAAACACATTTTTGTATGGCCGTGAAACTTTTTTTCCCCCGCGCATCATAACCTTCTTGAAAATACGGGTATCTCTCTTCAATGTCGGATACTATTTGTAAGAACATGTTTTTATTCATTCGGAATTTTTTCCGAAAATAATCCTCGTCATACTTTGGTTCCTCAACGAACCAGTCATTAAGAAGAGTTTCAAGACCAACGTCCCGATGACGATCTACAGATTGACGGGGATGAAAACTAGAGCTCGCCGTGTCTTGAAGATGTTCAACGACGGATAACATAAATTGAAGCGAGGTACCATGAGTTTCGTCGGACGAAGTCGGGAAAACGTATTCGGATCCGGATGAGGAATCGGAAGACATTTTTTGGTAAAAGGGTGTTTTAGATTTTTGGGGAAGAAAATTATATGTGAAATGGTATGTATATATACTTAAAAAAAATAAGGGATTTTTTTTTTTTTTTTTTTTTTTTTTTATTTGCAATAATGGCCAACGGCCAATTTTTAAAAAATATAACCGTTGGAATGGATGAAACAATCGGCAAAAGTCACCGATTGGGTCCTTGCCCGAATCTTGCCGAAGGTCCGGCGGCGGTGTTGCCGATTTTTGCCGAGCTTCACCGAGCCTTCACCGAGCCCACTCCCTCCCCTCTTAGGTTACTATTATGGATAAGATTGATTATCTGAGTCGGAAACTGTCCTTTTCTGTTTTGTTTATTTATTTTTGATTACTTTATGTTGATGGAAAAAGAGGGAGCAATTTAATTTGCTATATTTTGTTGACTTGACTTCTATATATAGTGAACGCTTGTATGTTAATCTTTTGAGATGTTGCAGATTATTGTTAGGTTTAAGGGGTGAGTAATATGGACGCTCCTAAAGAGGCTGGACTTCGTAATGTTAGCTCAGTTTGCTCCATTCCAGAAATGGATGATTTTGAGCTCACAAAGCTTTTGGATAGACCGAGGCTTACCATCAAAAGAGAGAGATCATTTGACGAGAGATCACTTAGCGAGATGTCCATATCAAGGGGTCTTGACAATTTGGATATTGCATATTCACCAGGTGGACGGTCTGGGTTCGATACTCCAGCTTCGTCCACTAGGAACTCTTTTGAACCTCATCCAATGATTGCAGAAGCTTGGGATTCTCTTCGTAGATCATTGGTGCATTTCAGGGGTCAACCCGTTGGTACAATTGCTGCTTATGATCATGCATCAGAGGAAGTTCTAAACTATGATCAGGTAAAATATTGTACTAATTGTGCTTAATTATATAATTATATGAACCTCGAATATATTGATTTATTTCCTTTTATCATATGTAGGTGTTTGTACGGGATTTTGTACCAAGCGCACTGGCTTTTCTAATGAACGGTGAGCCTGATATAGTGAAGAATTTTCTATTGAAGACACTTCAACTTCAAGGGTGGGAGAAAAAGGTTGATAGATTCAAACTTGGTGAAGGGGCGATGCCTGCTAGTTTTAAAGTACTTCATGACCCTGAACGTAAAACAGATACAATAGTTGCGGATTTTGGTGAGAGTGCCATTGGAAGAGTGGCGCCAGTTGATTCTGGATTCTGGTGGATTATATTGTTACGTGCCTATACAAAGTCTACTGGAGATCTCACTCTTGCTGAAACACCAGACTGCCAGAAAGGGATGAGGCTTATATTGAATTTGTGTTTATCAGAGGGTTTTGATACATTTCCAACTCTGCTGTGCGCAGACGGTTGCTCAATGATTGACCGAAGGATGGTAAGAACATTTTTAGATTCTCAATATACTTTTAGATCTTTTATGGTATTTATTACATGGATTTTGGATATCTGAATCATATTATCCGTCAGATTATGCCTTCTACATGTTACAATATTTAAGCTTCTTCCATTTAAAGATTGCATTTTTGATTCATGGTTATTTTACTTTTTTCTACAGAGGTGGTGCCACTAGGACTGTCTTAGTATAATATGGTTCTGTCTGGTTCGTATGCTATTTTAAAGAGTAACAAAATGAAAATTTGAAAAATGAGACATGTCTAGATTGCTTATATCTATTGGCAGCTTTATCGTATTAGTTGCTACTTTATGTATTTTTCTATTCATGTCCATTGGCCAGTTACATACAATTTTAAAGAGTCAAACAAAATGAAAATAAATTAATTGAAAAGTATTTTTATTGCTTTGGTCTTCTAGGTCTTTATCGTATTAGTACTACTTTTTTTTTATGTATTTAATAATTCATGTGAAATGGCCATTGACATGCCATTTACAAAAGTCAAACAAAACGAAAATAAAAGAGTTGAAACATACTCTATTGGTTTGATCTGTTAGCTTCTTTATTCTTCAAGTGTCTTACTTCTTTATGTATCTACTGATTCACGTCCCTTGGCCATTTACATGCCATTCTAAAAAGTCAAACAAAATGAAAATTTTGAACATATACCATCTTCTTATTGGTTAGATATATTGGCAGCTTTATCGTATTCATGTCTTGCTTCTTTATGTATTTAATTAATCATGTCCATTGGACATAAACATACCATTAACAACTATCGTGTAAATGTCATGCTTCTATATGTATTTATATATTCATTTCTGCTGGCCATCTGGTCAACTATGTACTCATGATTCTATACGTAATAATATTTGACTTTCCAAATTAAATATAAAATGTCTCATTCACCGTCTGTTCAAAGGTTGGGAATTTGGAACCAACCAAAATTGATTTGCACCTAATCATAGCAATGCGAGTACAGGAGATGTCCAGTATCAGTTAGGACGACCCTATCTTTTCTTGATTTACAAAGATTTTCAGGATAATCCTGCAATCTATGCCAAGTGGACAAGCACTCTTTTCTGTCTTTTCCCACTAGTAGCCTAGGATTGCCGATATTTCCTTTAACTTTAGTTGGTTTCACTTGGTGCCATGAAAATTGCAACAGTTGACTTGAAAGAATTTATGGGATGTGTTTGATTACTCATCAAATGTCTAAAATTGTAAAATTGGGAGTCTTGTAAAGCAACAAAGTAATGATGACAGTGGAGATATAAGTAACCTTGACCTGAAAGTTTGCTAAAAGCAGATACGTGGTACAAGAATTTTAGTGTGCTATTGACCCTAAGAAGTCAGAACGTTTCCCATAACTACAGTGCTTATATGTTTCCTATTGGCAGTTTTTCTAGTATCCAGTTTTTAAAGTGGCATCCTACTAGTTATATTGTGTTATGGTGCCCCTTGGTTATGTTTTTCTATTTCACTTGGTGTATCTGTGCTTATATGTTCACCACAATTCTTTCTGAAAATATTCAAAATTGACGTGTCTCAAAATTTTCCATGTGCGTTAAGTAGTCATGTACATTATGGTCCTAAGAGGTCTCTTGAGACATGTTAGTTTATTATAGATGGGGTTAACTGTATATGTTTAAAGTTCAGGTGTAGTCCTTAAATACTTATTTTCTTAATCTATATTATCTCAATGTTCAGCAACAATTGCATCCTAAAATAAGAATGGAACTATTGGTTGATAATCATGCCAGAGTATATATCTTAAAGAAAAAAGACAATGTTTCAATTACAGTTCCTAGACTGAGCTGGATAAGGAAAAAAATTATATATACAGTTTTCTAATATATATTGACACCATGTAAATATGTCGATAACACTGCTGAAGGTTGTATTATTATGTATTGCAAGTAATAATAAGTTAATGTGATTCTATCTTGTTATATACATTTGGAATTTTGATATTTCTTGAAATTTTTCCAAATTCTATGAGCATTCCTGTGGGTGTATAACTGTATACTGTGAACTATAATGCAACATTGATTAACGACTAATTGCAAAACACTAGCTTAATATAGTTTCTAACTTAAAGATAATAGACAGAGGTGTTCAGCTCTTCTATCTTGGCATAAGTTATGGATTATTCAAACACTTATTTACTTTTTTTTTGCTTATTTTTTTGCCTCTTAAATCTGCAAACTCACAGTGTTTTGATTGCATCTTTCAGGGAATTTATGGTTATCCTATAGAAATACAAGCTCTTTTCTTTATGGCATTGCGATGTTCCTTGGCAATGCTGAAACTTGATGCAGAGGGAAAAGAATTTGCGGATAGAATAATGAAGCGCTTGCATGCGTTAAGCTTTCACATGCGAAGTTATTTCTGGATTGACTTCCAACAGTTAAATGATATCTACCGCTATAAAACAGAGGAGTACTCTCACACGGCTGTAAATAAGTTTAATGTTATTCCTGATTCAATTCCAGATTGGGTTTTCGATTTTATGCCAACACGTGGTGGTTACTTTGTTGGAAATGTGAGTCCAGCAAGGATGGACTTTAGATGGTTCGCTTTAGGTAACTGTGTTGCTATTTTATCTTCTCTTGCAACTCCTGAACAAGCTTCAGCGATCATGGATCTTTTTGAGGCACGCTGGGAGGAGCTTGTTGGAGAAATGCCTATCAAAATTTGTTATCCAGCAATTGAAAACCACGAATGGAGTATTGTAACCGGTTGCGATCCTAAGAATACCAGATGGAGTTACCATAATGGAGGATCATGGCCAGGTTTGTTAGTCTTTTTAAGTTATTGTCTAAATCTTCTTGTGATCCTAAGAGAATCAGATGGATAACCATAAATATTGCCTTAAAAATTATGAGAAGAATTTTAACTAGTAATAGTCATCGATTGTGGCAAGTGGCAACAACCTTGTTGCCAACCAAAAGAATTGTCACGCTTTATTCCATAATATTCAGAATGCTTTAGGTTCCAAACTGGTTAATCCTAGGTAGGTGGTTCACAATTTTTTCCTAAATGTCCTATGCACATTAGAATATCCTCTTATGTATTTGCGTATTGAGATGTATTCGAGGAAAATATTTATGTTTTCAAGATGGCTACTAGATCACACAGACATCTTTGAACACATTTTCATATACTGAAGGGCCTTTCTTCTTCACTTATCCCCGGTCTATTAACATCATAGCCGAGATAAAACTGACATGTTTCAAGACTTCCAATGAGATAATGAAACAAATATGCGAGAACAATACAAGTTGTAGCCTCGGCGTTTTTCAGAATTGCAGTAAAAGATAACTAACCCGCAGCTAACATCCTTCTTACTCAAAATCATACAAGTTTTCCGTTGGTGTAATGAGGTGTCAAGTTGGTTTCACCCTCGAGTTCACCCCTTGTTCTTGAATGGAACGAACTTATGAACTTAGTGCCAACACATAGGAGATTATCTTGAAAGCTGACACTTGAGACATAAAATGTTGAAAGTAATTTCTCCGTAGCATTAGTCAGCCAAGCATTTAGTCATAAAACAATGTGCATGTCTGATTGTGTTCTGTCAAATAGGTTGGATGCTTCTACAGGTTGAAAATCTTCATTCCGATGTATAGATGATATCGTAATAAAATAATTTTTTTTAACCATACTTAATGCATTAACAACTAATAAAAACAAACAAAACTGGACAATAAAGCAATTTACGGGTCAACATCAGTATCACCTCTTTGGGCTGTTGTAAATTTTAATATGTACTTTTATTGTTTGCAAGATCACATCAAAGCATCTGTAGCAACTATTGTATTTTTATTTATTTATGCCAAATTGCAGTGCTTTTATGGTTGCTAACGGCCGCCTGCATTAAAACGGGGAGGCCACAAATAGCAAGACGTGCAATTGAACTTGCTGAAAGCCGCTTGCTAAAAGACGGGTGGCCTGAATATTATGATGGAAAAAATGGAAGATACATTGGTAAGCAAGCAAGGAAGTACCAAACTTGGTCAATCGCAGGTTATTTGGTTGCAAAAATGATGTTAGAAGATCCGTCACACTTGGGGATGATATCCCTTGAAGACGATAAACAATTGAAACCCATAATTAAAAGATCTGCGTCCTGGACTTGCTGAAGAGCTGAAACTCTAAAAAAACAGGTGAGTAATCTATTTTCCTTGTGAGAAAAATGGACCATATTGATTTCTGTATTGTTTAGGTTGGATTGAGTCTTTCATTTTGTGTACGTTAGCATTTGACATGCATGTCTTATTGCTTCTTCTAATAAAAAAACACTACTAATGTGATTCTCTTATGTGTGTTCAAATTTTCACCAATGCTATGATATATTGTATGCAGAAGTTGGAGTAATGTTTACTGTTTTTTATGCAATGGTGGTATATGTAGAATGACATATGTATGGGTCGGGCACGCCGGGTAATAAGTCAAAATTGGTAATTTTAGCACCAGTTTAGCCAACCAAAACATTATTTTATCTGAAACATTGTCTGAAATGTATATTACTAGTTTTCAAATTTGATTAACTTTTTTATTTTATGCAACAAACTATTTGAAAGGCATAATGAAGTTTGGCATAACACGTCAAGCATGGCATCAAAGTATCATACAAACCCGCCGATAAATAAAATCATAGTATTCTAAATCAGATTTTAGCTCATACACTTGGATGAATGATGCGTATGTGAAAGCCAGACAGATAATGTGTGAATATATGTAAAGAGTCATGATAGCACATAAAGTTACACCAAAATTACACTATTTAAAAGATTTTGCTTTGTGTTACTGTTGCAAGCTTTATAGGTCAAATTCGTAATGGCATATGTAAAGGTGCACAAAGACCGGTTTTAACTCGGTTAAGAAACAATCCAGTTTATTTTTCTAAAAAACTAGACCAACCTACAAATAATATCAAACACTTTCGAAAGTAAAATTTCCGGTGGCTAAAACAAAACATAATACAAAGCTGATTACTTATCGGTGGAATTTGCTCATCATAGAAAAGACTTGTTTAAATGTGCTCCATCAGTGAGCACATGTTATCGCTGTATTTAAAAAGAAGGGTTTAATTAATATATTCTTAATATAAACGAAAATACATACTTACTATTTATTAAACTATACGATAATCGCGCATATCAGTGACGGTGAATAATAACGTAACGTTAATTTGTGTGTACGTATTTATTTGTGAAGTGAGTGTAGAAAATTTATGGGTTAATTTGTAATTAATAATTACATAATAATAGATTTTGTTGACTTTCATAGGTAAACGTATTTTATTCTAATAATATTACCTTTTTGGTTTTTAAATTTTTTAAGGAAAGATCAATTTTTGACTATTTTTGCTTCATATTTATGTAGCACCGAAACAGGAATGGGAAACGGCAAAAATAAAAAATTCAATGTAACACTTCCATTTTCACAGACCGCAGCGGATGTTAGGTATGGGGTATTACCTCATGGAATCACAGTCACAATAATAGAAAACGACTTGAAAAGAGACGTTTTTATAAAATGAGTTATCATTCATTAAAATATCAGAGTTTTATTAATATGAGGTCCCTTGAATCTAAGTGTGAAATGTTGTATTTGAATGATAACGGGTTTGAAAGTCCTTCAAGTCCAGTGCCACTCCGTGCCATAAGTTGTTCTCTTACCTAGGATACATGCTTAAAAAGTCAACCCAAAGATTGAGTGATATTCATAAGTTTTAGTTGAATACGAGTTTAGTGAAGCATGGGCTACGTTGTTATACACTCCATGCCATAAGTTATTAAGTACTAGATTTAAATATAATGTCTCACCGTTCGGGCCATCATAATTCAGAGGTCATATTGTAATAAACGTTTGAGAAGCTAGGGCACTTTAAGTTGTAAACCCAGCAAACTTGTCAAAACGAATACACAAATGAAGCCCCTCACATGAAGCTCTATACTATTGTGCTACATTATATAAAAAGATAGTACTTTTACTTATTAAGCAAATACTTCATTTTATACCCTTTAGTTTATAAGTTATTACTATTTACCCTCTAAGTTTATATATTTACAAAATCTACCCTATACTTATGTATACTAAGTTTTAACTTCCTAGGTTATTCAAATTTAGTCCCTATACTTATATATTTTGGGAGTAATGACAGAAATGACCCTTAGACTTATAAGTTTTCACAAATTACCATTTATACCCTTAACTTTATAACTTTTTCAAATCTAGTCCTTATAAGTTTATAACTATACTAACTTTCATCCTAAGGTTATAGAACTTTTCAAAAAGGGTCCTTATACTTAGTACTTCTAAGAAATGTCAAAAATAGTCCCTAGACTTAGTATTTTCAAAAAGTTACCATATATACCCCTATGCATGAAAACTATTGCAAAACTAGTCCTAAAATCATGTAAACTATATTTTTATGAAACAACTAAGTTTCCTAGCTTATGTTTAACTAATATATACTTAAATAAGTCTACTAAATCAGATTATAGCACATGATAAGGCAATTTAGCACAAAAACACATAATTATCTAAAATTAGGGTTTTAAAATGAAAACTTCTAAATGAAAATGATCAAGGCTTATCTAAAGGTTCTAAGGCATATCCTAAGTGTCCTATATCAGTACTAAGGCTATTAGAATCAAAGTTGAGGCTTACCTAGGTCGTGGAAACTCTAACATGGGAAAACTAGGGTTTTCGACTAGAAATGGAACTCGACTAGTACTAGGGCTTTGCTACTCGACTTCTAAGGGTCTTAGGGACTTAGTACTACAGAATAGGTGAGGTAAAGAAGATAGGGGAGGTGTGAAGTGAAATGGTAAGGGTTTGGTTGCTATTTATAGGGTAAAGAGTGGGTTTGGGTGTCAAAAGTGGTTGCTAGGTGTCGAGGAGGGGGGGGGGGGGGGTTGAGTCATGGCAACTAGGGAATGTTGTGGAGGACCTAATGGATGACTAAGGACTGCTAGTTACTAGCTAAGGGGTTGTAGGAGGTGGTGTATGGTGGTGATTGGGTCGCGGCACAAGTGGGTGGCAAGGAGGTGATGCACCTCCTTGGGTGCTAGCTAGGGAGGTGCTAGGGTGTCTACTTGAGGTGCTTAAGCTACTAGGGTGCTTAGTTGAGGAGCTTGAGGTTCTTTGGTTAAGTTTTAGCTAATTTTGTTTTAGTTTTGACCTAGTTTTGTCTAGTGAAAGATTAAGGTCTAGCCTAAGATTTAGTGCCTAGATTAGGGTCTTATGAGTGTTTAGTGACTAATATTAAGTCCTAGAAGGCTTATACTAAGTGCTGGTAGCTTATGGTAAGGTTTTGGGATAGTTTGACCTAGTTTTGAGACTTGTAAACCCTAGTTTTGGTTTTGTGCTTAAAGGACTTATACCTAAGTTCTAGGGAGTTGTAATATGGTCTAGGGATGATAAGATATCCTAATGTTGCTAAGGTAACTCATACATAAGCCTTGACCACTTTCAAACTAGTTTATATAAGCAATTAGGGTTTTAAAGATAACCGTAAACACATAGGGTTCAATTAGGGTTTTGTTTGGGTTTCTGATAGATATAGCATCCTAGAGTGATAGATTACTTAGTGTAATGATATTTATAATCTAGACTTGACATACCGAGATGTTTATAGGAGGTAAACATAGTGGTGTTGTGGATAGGTGGATACGTGAGCAGGTCTAAAGAGTCATGCATGTAATGAAAAGTAAAATTTTACATGTGAAATTACCTTGTGGTGGAAATGATATGGATGAAATTTTATGGGTTATTACATTCAAGATACAGGAACGGTATAGATACGGCAATAAAAAATATAAAAAAATTAAAAATATATTAAAGTGGTACCAACAGAAACCAAAACCTCACCACACCATGAACACCAAAACCAAAATTAACCCACTTCCAATCCACTAAATTTCAATTCCTTCATAACCCACATCCAAAATCACCAATCCATCATTTCCCCTAATTCAATTTTTAAAAAATTAACGGATCACCAGTTGCTTAATTCATCATGGGAGACGGAGGTGGTATACTCATCAGTCTAAGAAAGATCAAATGCAAAAGATTTTGAAAACAATTTTCGTTACGAATTTTCCGGAACACTTCTCATTTCACGACTTATGGAGGGTTTGTGATGAATATGGAAAAGTCATTGATGTCTACATCCCTAACCGGAAATCCAAAGCAGGTAAACCATTTGCGTATATTAAGGTTGATCATGTTGATAGATTGGTGGAGAATTTATGTACCGTGTGGGTTGGCTGACTCCGGTTGCACGCAAATATCGCGCGGTTCCAGAGGCCATCTAAAACCTTTGATTATCAACCTAAAGTGATGGATACAGGTAATAAAATGGGAACATATGCATCCATTCTTAAAACGGGTAAGATTAATTCTGAATCACCAGAAAACTCGACACCAGCACTTGTCCTTGATGATTCTTGCGTCATTGAAAATGATCGTAAGTTCTCTTTGATGGGCAAGGTTAAAGAATTTGGATCCATACCGAATTTATACTTCCTTTTAGCAGAGGAGGGATTCTACAACCTGACAATATCATATTTAAGAGGTATGTGGGTGCTTATTGAGTTTACTTATAATGATGCTAAGCATAAATTTCAAAAGCATGTACGGGTGGGATCGTGGTTGACGACATTAAATCACGCTGACCCAAAGTTCATCAGTGACGAAAGAATTGTTTGGGTGGATATTGAAGGGGTTCCTTTACATGCTCGGACAACAAATACTTTTAAGAAGATAGGATTGAAATGGGGAGATGTTATGGATATGAAAGATCCTGTGGACTCTACTATGTATCATAAGCAGTTGTGTGTTAAGACGAAAGAAACATCAATTATCCTTGAAACGTTTAAAGTGATTGTTCAAGGTAAAGTGTATTGGGTTCGTGCAAAAGAAGTGAATGGGGGGGGGGGGGGATTCCAATATTTCAGGAAGATAAAAAGGAATACAACTCATCGGCGAGGAATCAGTGGGAGTTGGTTCGGAAGGGATAATTGGGGAAAACGCAAATGGTAACTCATTGGTGAATGATAGTGATGTTGAAGCGGTCTCAGAGTCTAGTTTTATGCAAGGGGGTAACCACATGCAGGAGCCACAACAGGTTAATGAGAACGAGGTGAATAGTACTATTCAATCTGAAGACCCGTTTAAGCTTTACGAATTACTAAAAAAAAAGAAGGGTGAAGGACTTCAGCCTTCGAAGGATAACCTACAATATCCACCAGGATTCACACCTTTGAATGATGAAGTTGATTCACCACATAACAAACAATGTGAAGGGGAGGAAGTTCACAAGTCAAAAATAACAGAATTGGAGGATAGACTCAAGGCTTATTCTCAGGAAGGTTTGGATAAAGTAGAATGTGACAAAGAGGGAGTATCTTCACAAAGGGTAAATGAAATTCAAAAGGAGAAACACAGAGAATGAGGATCTATTTTAAACTTAATGGATGAACTAGTAAAGTTTGGTCAAGCGATGGGTTATAACATGGATGGTTGTATCGAGAATATAGAAATTATAATTGGTACACAGGGAGAGAAAGATGTCTTTAAATGAATATCCTCTCTTTAAACATTCAAGGCCTTGGGCACAAGGCTAAAAAAAGGTGGGTTAGGGAGTTGTGTTCGAAGAATAGAGTAAATTTTATTTCTTTTCAAGAAACCAAGATGGAGTGTGTTAATGTTGTGGGGTAATTTTTCTTTCGATTATGCTATTAGTCCGTCGATAGGGAATTCTGGCGGAATTCTATGTGTTTGGGAGTCTTCTATTTTCTTAAAAGAGAACGTCACTGTCTCAGATTCTTTTTTGTTGATCACGGGTCATTGGATACCTACTATGTAACACCCCAATTCATGGTTGCAGCGGAATTCGAACTGGGTGTTACTCGATGGCACAATAGTCACAATAATAGAAAACGAACTCTAATTGAGTCGTTTTAAAAGGTTTATCATTCAAATTATATAAATATCAGAGATTACAAAATGAGGTCCCAGATGGTTTCATGTTTACAAATCACATTAGATGAGTTTTTGAATGATAATAAAATTTATAGCCCTCTTGAACATCCGTGCCCTTCCGTGCCATCCTTGATCGTCATGAACCTGAAATACATGCTTGAGAGGTCAACACAAAGGTTGAGTGATATTCATAGAGTTCGTTTAATGTTTGAACACAATATGTTGGTAGTGCGAGCTATAGACTCACACCAATGTTTGGAAAACAAAACAGGTAGGCTACGTTAGTATACGCCCATAAAATATATTATACACTAAGCTTATGACACCAAAACGTTAACGTGTACCAATATCGATCGGCAGATTTATCCTGGTAGGTACTTTGCTGTCATACCCATGTCTCAAATATTAATGCATTTGTATGAACTTAGTCAATACAAATGGGATTCGTCAATCCCAATAGGCCTATTCACAATATTTGCGCTCACTATTGCTAGTGATTAAATGGTTCATAATAAGGGATCTCGGTTTAGCAAGGCTGGTACTTAGTGATAGTAAAACAATCAGGCAAGCATACAATTTAAAAACATTGTGATCGGTTAAAATAGCATGTATTCCCCCCAAGGGTTTGTAAAACAATTAAGTAATGGAAAGTGGGGCTATGAACTCACCTTGAGTTGGATGATGTATAATGAGAATGATGGATATGTCGTAAGAACTTCTACGAGCAACCTAGAATAATTGTTGCAACTTAGGTTTGGAATAATGTCTAAGGAAACATAAGCATGCCAATATATGTCTTGCACTTAGTCCATGATGTGGTACTTTGTATAGTGTAAGTATATGAAAAGAAATGGTTCATGAAACATGTATAGTTTATATATCGTTTACTACCGTTCGGGCCGACATAATTCAGAAGTCATGTAGTAAACGTTCGAGGAGCCAGGACACTTTAATTCGTAAATCCACAACTCATCTCGACGACTTACATAATGAACTCCTCACATGAGGCTCCCTACTATTGTAGTAGTTGATAAAGTATATATATATAAGTTTTGATCCGAAAAGTTACATGTCCAATATTTGAATAAACTTAGGAAAGTTTATTTGTACATGAAGATTGTTATTAGGGTAAGTTTCTTATAACTTGTATGACAATTACTTGTAATATCTCATGATTCTTTAGATGGAGTAGATCCAAATTGCATGTTAAAGTTATCGCTAACTCTCTAGTTCATGTATTTGTCTTGGTAAGTTTATATGGTCGTTAGCTCATGTTTTCGCCTTGGTATGTTTATATGGTCTTTAGTCATGGCTTTTCCATGACCTTTGGTCATTGTTCCATGGTCTTGAGACTCAAACTTGGGTCTAGCCATGGTTGTGGTCTTGAATCTAGGTCATAAGACCTCTTGGTCTTTATAAACCATAACCTTTATATAATGACTTTGGTCTAAAAATGGGCTGTTAAGAATTTGAAGAAAATATCACTCGGAAAGTGTTTTCAGGGCTCGAGCTTCTTTAAACCTGAACGAAAACGGCGTTCCGGACAACTTTCGTGTTTTAACTTTTTGATGAATCGGACCAGAAGTGCCACTTTCAAAAAGTCAGAATGCAAAACAGTAGGGTATAGGCGGTTTTGCCGTTTTGGTTTCGCTAACTTCTTATGGCCATAACTTTTGACTCGTGTACTCGTTTTAAGTGGTTCAAATTGCTATGTTTTTCTTTTGAAGTCCTTTATAACAGTAAGTAAGTGTCCAATATCATAGTTGTACTATTTTGGTCGTGGTTCTCCATAAAAGTCACTAGTTTACTTGTTTAAATAACATAAGTTAACAATCATTTGTAATAACTTGTTTTACCCATTTTTATACATCATGGACATGATCACAAGACAAAATATAGCATGAATGATATGTAAATAACATGAATATGATATTTAAGCAAGGAAGTGTATTAGAGTTGGCTTACAACTTAGGCTTTCTACAAAGAAAGGTAAGTTAACATGTAAGGTATGGACTTTGATAGACTTTAGCTTCACCCTACTTCACTTCAAGCAATCTTTCTACACTTGTATTCTTGAAAGAGAGATGATGAAAGTTGAGGTGACTTGAGTGGATTCAAACTCAAGAGAAATCACCAAAGTTTCTAGGGTTTGGAAGTAGTTTGATAAATCAAAACCAAACTAGAGTTTATGTGTTGTTATGCTCTTGATCTCTTGGATAATACTTGGAGTGAATTAGCAAATGGAATGGTGTTTGTGTGTGTGTTGTGGGACGTACAAAGCAAGGAGGAGGGGAGTATTTATATGCCAATGAGGAGGTTAGGAAACAACTAGGAAATTACCTAAACTTGGGCACCAAGTTCAACACTTGTAATGATCTAAGGATCAATGGTCAAGATCAAGCCACAAGTGTGAATCCCCCCCCCCATATGGCGGTTCACAAAGTCTAGGGAGGATGAGGTGTGCCTTGGATGATATTATCCTAAGTATTGGATGAGTTTTGACTCCGGGAAATGCCAACCGTAAGTTGTTACATCACAAAACGTAAAACCGGGTGTCGTAAAAATATGGAACTTGAAAGTATGGTTAAACATGTCATGACACTCCATAATAAAATATAAAATGAGTGGTAGGTTCCATTGGGGTGCTCAAACCCTGCTAAAATCTGGAAACACGGGTCTAAAACGCGTAATACGTAAAACGTACGAATATTGCGTAAAATTGAGAAAAGTAAAATGTTACTTTTATAATAGGATATAAATGATTTAAAAAGACTTATAATGTCTAGACTGGGCTCAGTCTAGTGTCGGTTGGTATTAAATGTCTTTTAGACATCAAACCGTAAGCCTAAAAATCAAGGAATGACTTATAAAATCAAGGAATGATTTTTGGTCAAAGGAGGAGGGAAAAATATGTTGACTTTTTCTAATAAGTTGAAAACTCAAATCGTCTTAGAAACGCGGTTCAGGTATAGGCTAAGGTTACGGCTGAGTAAAAACGCTTAAAACTGAAAATTCCAGTTTTTCACGGCCGAGGCTTATTTTGGTCATGTTTTTCCTCAGTCATGATTAATTCTCAAATAAATCATGAGTGTACTAAACATTTTTCTGATGCGGGGTCACTTAACGCGGTCGAGTTTCGTTGTGCGTAGAATTTTTGAATGACGTTTTACCCTAAAACGTGTAATTCCTTATTAACTTTCACGAAAATGATCTGATGAGTGTCAAACTTTTAATTTGCCATGGAAATGATTTATCGCTCGAGGCCAAGAAACAAAAATCAAATTTCGGGAAAAATGAATAGTAAAAGTGAATAGTAAAATTTTCCGAGAATAGTAATTAACCTGAAATTGCGAATTGTTACATACTAATACTAGGATTCTTATTATTTCGGTGCATTCGTGCAACAACCCACAAAATCTTATCACTATCATTCCCATTACAAATACCTATAGTAGGTATTTCACAAGTAAATTTTTGCTTTTTATGTGCATTCATTACTTGCATGACTCTCTAGACTTGCTAACGTACGCAGACAAGCCAAATAACTCAACACTCACATCCTATAAACCCCTGGTATGTCAAGCATAAGATCACAACAACACCATAATAAGTAATCTACCAATCTAACACACTAAACATATCACAAAACCCTAATGAACCCTAATTAAGCCCAAATTAGGTCTATGTGCTTACTAAACCCTATATGCTTAACTAAACTAGTTTGAAAGTGTCCAAGGCTTAAGTATGAGTTCCCTTATGATCAATAGGACATATTAGCACCCTTATACTATAGTACAACCCCTTAGAACTTAGGTACAAGTCCCTTAGTCACAAAACCATAACTAGGTTATAACTTCCCGGAATTAGGTCTAAACTATCCCAAAACTTCACCATAAGCCAACACCACTTATTATAAGCTTCTTAAGACATAGGATTAGTTATTAGGCACTCATAGGAGCTTAACCTAGGCACCAAACCCTAGGAGAAACTCTAATCTCTCACTAAGTAAAATTAGGTCATTTAGGTCTCAAAACTAGGTCAAACCTTCCCAAATCTTTCCCATAAGCTACCACCACTTAGTATAAGCCTCTTAGGACTTAGGATTAGTAACTAAACACTCTTAGGAACCTAACCTAGGCACTAAACCTTAGGAAAAACCCTAAACTCTCACTAAGTAAAACTAGGTCTAAAGTTAACCTAAACTAGTAAAACCTAAACATAAGCACCTCAAGCATCTCAACCTAGCACCCTAAAACCTTAGTCACCCTCATAGGCGCAGCTATATAGGGGCGGGAGGGGGCGCCCGACCCCCCGAAATTTATTTTGCGATGTACGGGGTATATAGTTTTCATGTAGAAAAATTTCGGTATATTCGGTTTTGACCCCCCATTTTAATTGTGAATTTTTTTTATACATTAAGCAATAAAATTGATCCATTACATTTTACATAAGCTCATCTACCCAAACTAAAATCTATTAACAAACTAAATCCCAAACTAAAATCCATTACTTAGCCCATTAAAAAAAAATAAAAAATAAAAAAAAATAAAAAAAACGGGAACAATAACAATTAACAAACCAATTAACCAAATCCCAAACCCTCTCCCTTCGACCCTCATCTCCTCCCACCTTCTTGGCTCCTGCAGTCTTGCCGGCCACCGCCGATGGCCGACCAGCCTCAGCCACGCCTGCCGCCGCCTGCAGCGGCCCTTCTGGTTTGTTGTCATTAAATCTACTTGTCTTTTATTTAGGGATTTAGTAGAAATTAGGGATTTAAGTAGAAATTAGAAATTGGGGTTGAAAGTTCAATATGCCAGCCTGGCAGGAATTGTCAATCGTGTACCACTAATATAAGTTCTTTGCAATTTAGTTGTCTTGGACAAATGTTTAGTTTTTTAGTGATTGAAACTTTCTTTTATATAATAATAGTATTTAATTTTTGACCCGACCCGAATCGAATCACTGACCCGAACATATTACCCGAAAAATAGCATTAGGAAAAAAAATTTAGATCCCGACCCCGCACTGAAAATTTTCTAGCTTCGCCACTGGTCACCCTAAGCACACACCCTAGCACCTCTAAGCTAGCAAGCAAGGAGGTGGATCACCACCTTGTCACCTCCTTCTTGCCGCGGCTTCATAACCACCACAAACACCCCAAACCGCCTTCTAGCCTAGCCTTGTCACCACCATAGCTTAGGTTAGTCATATACTAGCTAAGCTTAGTCACATCCCCCCCCCCCATCGACACCTCCACCTTGCTTTTCTTGCTCGCTACTCCTCACGCACCATATAAATAGCTCGACACCCTCCTCATTTCAAAAGCACACCACTTCTCTTCTTCATCTAAAAAAATTCTGTAGTAGTAGTAGTACTCGAGCTATAGTAGGCCTAGGAGTCGAGCAAAGCAAGCCAAGGACCATTTTCGAGTTACTTTTCCATTGCAAAACCCTAAAACCCTAGGTTAGCTCACGTTAAACCCCAATTGACCCAATTAAGCTTCTATACTTGTTCTATTAGCTTTAGTTTAGTCTTAGGATAGTATTAGGATGCCTTAGATCCCATAGGAACCCTTGCCTAAGCCTTGGTCATAATCATTTGCTACTTTTCTTTTTAAAACCCTAAATAGTGTCAAATACATGTTTATATGCCATAAGCCCTTTACATAAGCTAAAATCTGATTTAGATAACTTATATAAGCTAATATTAGTTAAACATAACTAGGAAACTTAATTATATCATTAAAATATAGTTTACTTAAAATTAGGACTAGTTGTTGGGAACACTTGAAGTGACGATCATTATCGAGTCAATGAGTCTTGTAATAGGTTGCAATATTATATTAGCACGTTAAAGTTTTAATATATTTAGAATATATGTTTTGTTAAAGTCTAAGGGCCATTAGTGATATTATGTGAAACATGTAAGATGCCCTAGACAATGAGCATAAATACTCTTGTAAACCCTCCAAGGAGGGTGTTGGTTCATTATGGAATAAGAAACTTTCTCTTATTTTCCTCTCTTGTACTCTCTCTCTCTAAAATACATCTTCATCTCACTAAACCATATCTTATGTGTGGAATGATATAAACTTGGGTCCTAACAATTGGTATCAAGAGCTAGAAGATGATTTAGAAGTCTTTTTGTGTTTTAATGTTTTCGGTTTTTAGCTTATTTTGTGCTTATTCGTAGCTTATTTTCTGCTTATTTCGTGCCTATTGAGTCTTATCAAAAGCTTTTTATACTATTTTTTCGTATTTTATCCTTAAGCTTATTATTTCATAAAGTTTTACTTTTGTTTTGCTTATCATTAAGCTTATTTTAGTCAAAACTACTTTAAGATCCATACAGTCCTTTTGAGTCCTTTTAAGCTTATTTTGGTCCAAAAAGTCAAGATTGACAAACTGCTTATTTAGAGCTTTTTACTAGCTTATTTACTGCTTTTTCAGTCCAAAAAGAAGAATATCAAAAGTCTATCAATCCAATATTTTACATCAGTCCAAAACTGGTACTTTGACTTTTCTTGCTGGATTTCTTGTGGTCAAAACGTGGTCAGAAAGCTGTCACAAAAAGGTAGTCGGAATATCATCAGAAAAATCATCGGAAAAGTACATCGGAATAGTGGTCAAAAGCTCAAAACCCCATTCCTACGCTTAACTTCAAATCTTATGCAAAAAACCCTCAAGCTACGCACAAGGAGCAAAAGCTACGCATAACTCTTCATCCTACGCATATCTTCTAGCTTGGAAAGTTAGTAAGATTTTTTTTACGCAAAAGTTTTACGCGTAAGAAAGCTTTACGCTTAAGATCTACGCAAAAGATTTGATTCTTACGCGTAAAACTTAAGCGTAAGATTTTTCTGCGCAAAAGATCTCTACGCTTAAAGTTTTACGCTAAAGGTGTTACGCAAAAGATTTTTCTACGCAAAAGATCTTACGCAAAAGGTTTCACACTTAAAATTTTATGCATAAACAAAAGGAAAATTAGATAGAAGCAGATGAGAAGCTGATAACCAGTAACGACAACTACAACAATAATATAACCCAAACCCAGTAACCAACATCAACTGACGTAATAACAAGACCTCACTGTCAACGTCCACTAATAACAATCCCAACATATCTCCAATCGATAACAACAAAGATCCGAAACTAAAAGAAAGAAAAATACAAAGGTCTCAGCTTCTCTCTTTGTGCATTCAGTAGATTCACTAAGAAAATAATCACAAGAGATAAATCTTCACCGACCCATTTCAAAGCAAAAGCTTCATTGTATATCCAAAAATCAAAAAGGGAAAAAGACAATAACAACTATGTTATCATCTTTCCTTTTATTCGGTTAATGCTAGCAACACATAGCAAGAACATTAAACCTACCCGCGATCTGTTTAAAGGTCTTGAAGCCGAGACTCCTTGTGCTTCTTGCATACTTCCAGTAATCTATAAAAGTCATCAAAGATACAAGGGTACGGTTGTTTGTGGAAGCTGTTTGATTGATGAGCTGTGTCTGGTGTTCGATTATTACAAGGAGAAGTAAGGATATATTATCTAGATCTGTGAACCATTTGGTGAGAGAAAGTTTGGTGTGAGTGTATTTGTTGTGTGACTGCGTTTATTTTGGATAGAAGTGTGATTAGGGTTGAAGCGTGTGTTTAAGTGTGTCATTTATATACTCCGTGAGTTTAGGGTTAGAGTATTCTTTGGACTTGGGTTGGATTCTATCATTTTGGATTTGGGCTGCATGTTCTAATGAGTGTTATTGGGCTGAGAGTTTAAGGGAATTTTTGTTGATCCACTCGTTGTGAGCTTACGTCAAAATAGTGCTAATTTGGTGTAGTTTGAGATTTTAATACAAAATAGTGCTAATGAGTGTCCGAATTTTCTTTGCTATATTAGTATTTGGTGGAAAATTTTTATAATTTTGGAAACGGTTTGATTGAGCTTCGAGAAACCAAGATTGAGTATTATATTGGTTCGAGATTACTTGGGTTCGTGTGAATATAACTACTGTGCTAGTTATTGAGATATCGTGAGCAATGGACAAGAGACTCAATTAAAAACACAACCTTACTTCTTTATCGTCTACAAGATCCATTTTCATTTCACACATACAAAACCAGTTTAGTATCTCTTATTTCTTAAAAAAAAAAAAAAAAAAAAAAGTTTTTTGGCGGGAAAATTTGAGTAAAATTTATTTTTTACAGGAGACTAAACGTTCAATTTTTACGCGAAATTCAAATTTTGGCTTAACGGTGAAATTTTTGGCCCAAAATTCAAATTTTTAGGTCAAAATTCAAATTTTTTCGGTAAAATTTGGTGGAAAATTTTTGAAACTCAAATTTTTCTTGCAACCTTTAAATTGTATTTCATAGTGATTTTAAAAAATTTTGGGAGAGAAAATTTTAATATTAAATTTTGGAGGGAAAATCAGAAATCACTTTATCGACCTTGTGTGTGACATTTTTGGTTGATTATTTCGATTACGTCGCAACAATCACGGGGGAGAGAAAATGTATCAATCAAGTTCACAAGAGAGAAAGATGACTGAAGTTGAGAAAAGAGCCATCAATTCTACAGAAAATTGTTTAGCACATTTTGAATCAGTTAAGATTCAATGCAAGATTCTCTCAGATGCAAGGTTTCCTTCCTGGAGAACCTTTACTGCATTCTTCGGAACTGAAATGGACCGTCTAACCTTCCAAAGGAAACTCCAAGAAAACATCGTTCAACTAGAAAAACAAATTGAACTGGGAAGTGATTGCATGGAAGAATTTAGAGCGCTCAAGACACAGTTCAAATGGTTCGTGACCATGGATTTTAAAGCTTCTCTTATACACTATGAATATGAAAGCAAGGTATGGAGAGAGAACATCACTAGTATGGAGGTTGAAGCTTTTAGAGATCAACTGGTTTCACGACTGAGACGCTTAGAATATGAGCTTAATGAAAGATCACTTCATCTGAGTGTTGTCAAAGAACTGGAGATGCAGAAACGAGGAATAGAATTGAATGTACAGGAAAATGGAAGTAAAAGGCAGACACATGTAGGAACTGTCAACAATGAAGGGACGTTGGATTATAGTTTGGTATTCACGGGTAACAATGCATTATCAGAACTACAGACAGAAAGCAGCACGTCAAGGAATGATTCAGATGCTGACGGGAAACACAAATGTAAGGATGGTTTGAATAATGCAGCTGCTATCAGTCCTTCACAAAGTTCAGTCGCAGGACAACCTGAGTACATTAACGACACATATGTAGTGAATCAGGATGATAGAAATATTACTCCTGAATCTCCACATGTGGATCTTAATGGAGGTAAGGTTGAACATAACAATGTGACTCATGATCAAGAATGTGCTTCAACTGCTTTAATGATTAAGAATATGCAAAACGAAGTTGATCGATATAACAGGCTCAACTGTGAACTAAAAGCAAAAAATGTGTCATTAACAAGGGACATTGAGTGCTATAAAATACAACTTTCAAATCATGAAAACAAAGCCAAACGTGAAAAAAGTTTTGAAGTGGGATTTCAAGAATATTACAATAAGAACAAGATCTTCAACACAAAATACGTGAATTAATTGAGTCGAACGGAAAATTGGTTTCAAAACTCGAAAATAAAAAATGTGAACTCAAACAACAAGTTGAACAACTTCAAAAAGAGCTTTCAAAAACACAAACAGAGTTGTCAACTTGCAAAAAGGAATTTTGTGAACATAAAGTGAGAAAAAGGAAAAAGGAAGACTCGTATCTTAATGACATTGTTGATTTAGAAGCTAAATTGAAAGTCTTTGAAAAAACAGCTTGTGATAAATCATTGAATGTTGAGTCTGAAAATTTAAGAGTGGAAAATGGGATGTTGAGACACGAAAATGAGAAGATTTTAAAAGAGTCAAGCGACATCCAAGAGAAACTTAAACGTCAAATATTTTCTCTTGAACAAAATTTTCAAAGATGTCAAGCACAAAGCATTAACTTTGAGCTAGCTTTACAACACAATCTTGAAAAGCAGTCTTTTGAAAACCCCTGGATGTCACAGCTTGAACAAGTTGAAAATGAAAACGTGTCAATTAAATGTCAAATTTCAAAATACGAAAAAGAAATTGAGCGTTTGAAACAGATTTACAAAAACCAGTTTGATTCAATCAAAAGTTCACGAGTTCAGAAACAAAACTCAAACTTGAAACAAAAAGAGACTGAAGATTTGAAGTCTCAATTTAATGAATTTGCAGATAAAAAGTTTGAAAATGTTTTGCAAAAGATTGAATCAATGAAAAAGAAAAATGTTGATTTTCAAATCACAAAAGTTTCCTTCCCAAAACCCGTGTTCGATTCTAATACTCCAGATTTTGAAAAGGAAACGGGGGAGAAAATGTATCTTTTTGAAAATGAAAATCATGTGCTTCAAACGAAAGTGGTTGAGCTTGAAACGGTTTTAGCTCAACAAACAAACGATTTTGAGGATGCCAAAACCGACTTTTTCAACAAAGTAACCAAATTTGAAAATTATTTTGAAAGACTTGAAAAAGAAAATGTTGAGTTCGAACGGAAATTGGCTCGTAAAACGGATGATTCTAAAGCTGAAAAGGATCAACTTTTGAAACAAATTGCTTCTTTAGAATCAAAGTTGGCATCCCAAGATCATCTTTCTCTTCAAAAAGAATACAATGATTTGAGAATTTCATACAATGCTTTAAAAGTGAAGTTTGATACTCTTAACCGATCAAAGGGTAAAGCTCCAATTTCAAATGTTTCAACACCAGAAGTGAGTGTTTCGAAGAAGGTTTACACGGGTGAATCTTCAAAACCATTTTCGAAAAGGGTTTCTCAGTTTACAACCTATTCTTTGCAAAAAGGAAGGAAGTTTTCAAAGAGACCAAGTTTTTCCGAAATATTTACTTCTATAAGATTTTCAAATTCAAATGCTTCAAAAGAAAAGAATCATGTTTTTCAAACTCCACACTCTCGTTTTACAACGGTAAAGCAAGTGTGGAGACCAAAACAAAGTTTTTCGAAACACCCAAATGCTTCAAAAGAAAAGAATCATGTTTTTCAAACTCCACACACTCGTTTTACACCGGTAAAGCAAGTGTGGAGACCAAAGCAAAGTCGTTCTAAACCTTTAAAATATTCTATATCAGAATTGCTTTCGCTGCAACATGAAAATGACTCTGCTTTGAACATTCCTAATACAGGAAGGTTTCCATTTATCACAGAAACAAATCTTCAAAAAGAACCCATGAGGTTCAACTCTAGATGGAAATCTTCTTTTTCATATTTTAAAACTCCAAGAGAAACGCCGGGTTTCTCAAACAATTTTCAACAGAAAATGAGTTTTAAATCTCCAATGATTCCACGAGTGTTATTTCAAAATGAAACACCGGTTTTCAGTCCTCGTTGGAATTCAACATCTTTAAATCAGATTGACACAACCTACAAATGGATTTCAAAATTTGGTAAACCCGTTGGCGCCGTGCTTAAATGGGCTCCCAAGGTTGTTGTCTAATCTCAAATTTTTAATGGCTTGTAAGTATTTCAGCTTACAACCCGGGCTTAAACATAACGACTTGTGCACAAATTTCAGTGTACAACTCGGGTTTCAAATAAAGGAAAGTGCCTTGCTAAACCATTCTTTAAAACCAAATATGCACTTATCCTTGAAAAACAAGAAGAAGTTCTCATGCAAAGCTTATCTAAAACTTCTTAATCTTGAGCGAAATTTATTCAAAATTTTTCAAAAGGTTTTTCAAAACTTTTCAAAATTTCGCTCAAGATTTTTTCAAATATTTACTCCCCAATTCGCTCCAAAGTTTAAAAATGTCAAAACATATGCTAGTTTTGAGGGGGAGTATTTCTGTGTATAAAGTTTTAGTTACCTTGAAGTGAAATTTATTCAAGAATTTTTCAAACTAAAATTTCTAAATCTTTCAGAATTTTGCTTCAAGAAGACTCCTTCCCTCAAACTTTAAAAAGTTTAAAATTCTCAAAACAAATGCGAGTTTTGAGGGGGAGTATTTTCAAAACAAAATGTTCCATCAAAATCATGCTTAAAATTAAAGGACCCTGAGGTACGCGTCAGTGCCTCAATCCTAACATAAGGAGCGAAAGCTTCTTACTTTTGAGTAGAATTACTCAAATTTTCAAAGTTTTTTCTAAATTCTACTCAAAAGGACAGGTATTCCCTCTCGTAATCAAAACCTCAAAAAGTTATTTCACTTATTGAGGGGGAGTATTTGAAATGATCTTTGTTCAATATGATAAGTTCTTGGTGAATCTCCTCATAAGACTCAAAAAGCATATTTTAATCAAAAGTTCATCAAAAACAACATCTTATATGCTATTTTTGAGGGGGAGAAAAGTAAAAGTGATTAAAATATGGATGACAATGGATGCTTTAAGATTGAATCTCGTGCGAGCTCGACTCAGAATTGACCCAGGAACTGACGAAACACAAAAGTTAGTAATCGAAAAGACTTGTCCTCGACGGGTAATAACATCAAGTTAGTTACTAGAGCTAGTTGTCACCTAAAAGCTGACAATGGAACTCTTTAACTAGCCACGTAAGCGTGTCTCGAAAAGGATTTGTCTTAGTAGAAAGGTACCATTTCGAGAAACTTTCTGTGGACTTGACCTGGCCGGGTAATAATTTCAAGCTAGTCTAACTAGTGATGTAAGCGTGTCTCGAATCGGTCTTGTTCACTGAAAGTGGATCAATTCAAAAAGTGCTTACTCCTCCCGCATGTGTAAATTTATTTAAATACTCATGAGCACATGTGAAGGGGGAGTTCTTCAAAAGTGTACACAAAACTCTCAAAGTGTTAACCAAAATATTTGATGATCACAAACACTTTGAGAGATTTTCAATCAAAGGTTTCTTGGCTACTGTCGGAGTTATAAGGTGATTAAGATAGGAAAAACCGTCCTATGATCCGCCAGAGCCGGAGGGATCTACCCAAGGACATCTCCCATAGTCAGAATTAGAAGTCCTTAGGTATGATACGAAAAAAGGAGAAAAGAATGAAAGGGAAAGAAGGAGTTGAAGAATTAAAAAGAAAAGTAAAGAAAAGGGTGAAAAGAAATAGCCCTCCATATGTTCAACCTTAGGGCAGACACCGGGTTCAACTCATATGCTACTGGTTGTTGCTAAGGCGACACCAGTATTGAAGATAAAGTCGTCATGACCCAGTGACGCAATGCACTAAACCTTCTTAACCACTCAAGTTCTCTTAAAAGAACTTGTTTCATTCTCACGGGGAACCAGTGTAATCTATCGACCTATCTCTTAGAGATGGTTGATATTGAAGCAGGAGACCCCTCCCTAGTCTCCGCATAGGAAACCTAAGTATGCACTTGTAGAGTCTAGAGCCTTGAGATACATCAAAGATCTCTTAGGAACACTTAGTATTTCTGCAACTGGTGTTCTACATCAATGGACACCAGCTGTAAATTATCGAGTCCTTCGCAGATCTTAGCAATCTGCCAAGAACGTTTATGAGAGAATTACAAATGTAGTTCTAAATGATTGAACGGAAATTCCTGCCAGGGTCAACATCAAACAGCCCTGACAGCAGGTCACTTCGGTAACCCCACAAGGGTTACGCTTAGTGTTTGCGGTGGTTCCATAGCGGTCTACAGTCGTGGAGTGATCCCCAGCGACTCACCCAGTCATTGAGCTACTTAGTAGGTCTCGTAAGCTCCTTCGGGGGTATCTGACATGGGAACGGCCTTGATAAGGATTAGAAGGAGTCTTCACACTATGCTGTTGACGAGCTCTAATTCCTTATCTGTAAGTACCGGTTGTTTATTGCTAACTGTTTACCTGCAGCTACACATCATCTCTATGGCGATAGATTCCGCATGCTCATATATATATCTTGAAGTCAAAGAAAGCTCCCTCAAAGATCTAAGCAACACTAAGTTCAAAGAAAGATTCTACGCCGAAAAGAAGAATCTACAAAGTAAAGAGACTAAAGATCAAAGTGAAAGAAAGGGAACTACATGCATGTGAAAGTCAAAGTCCAAAGATGTATGAGCATGTTGGAATGGCGGACAACCACCACAGACACAGAAGTGACGAATGGCAGACAACTTCATCATTTGATCACAACAACAAGAACGAAGAACAAAGATCACAAAGCATGATTGGAACAAAGAATCTAGGAAAGCTATTACACAAAGACTCAAAGCTCAAAACAACAAGCATCAAAGAAGTCAAAAGATCAGTCATTTCTATTGGTGGACCCATAACCCACAGGTCGCCAAAGAGATCTCAAATGATCACCCCTTTAGGGGGAGATTGTTGGAAACGCAAAAGTGATGATCATAAATGCAATCAAAGAGAGATCTCAATGATCGTCCCTTAGGGGGAGATTGTTGGGAACACTTGAAGTGACGATCATTATCGAGTCAATGAGTCTTGTAATAGGTTGCAATATTATATTAGCACATTAAAGTTTTAATATGTTTAGAATATATGTTTTGTTAAAGTCTAAGGGCCATTAGTGATATTATGTGAAACATGTAAGATGCCCTAGACAATGAGTATAAATACTCTTGTAAACCCTCCAAGGAGGGTGTTGGTTCATTATGGAATAAGAAACTTTCTCTTATTTTCCTCTCTTGTACTCTCTCTCTCTAAAATACATCTTCATCTCACTAAACCATATCTTATGTGTGGAATGATATAAACTTGGGTCCTAACACTAGTTTTGAAAAGTTTTCCATGCATAGGGGTATATATGGTAAATTTATGAAAATATTAAGTCTAGAGACTATTTTGACATTTCTTAGAAGTTATAAGTATAAGGACCTTTTTTGCAAAGTTATAAAACCTTAGGATAAAAAGTAAAATAGTTATAAACTAATAAGGACTAGTTTTGCAAAAGTTATGAAACTTAGGGTATGAATAGTAAAATATGAAAACTTATAAGTCCAAGGGTCATTTTTGTCATTTTCTAAAATATAGAAGTTTAGGGACTAATTGTGTCAAGTATAGATAGTTATAAGTATAAATAATATAAGTATTATAAGTTTAGGGTAGATTTTGTAAATATATAAAACTATAAGGGTATAAAATGAAAATATTATATAAATATAAAACTTAATTAAAGTTAAAAGCATACCACAATACTAGGGAGCTTCATGTGAGGAGTACCATGTGGATATTTCGTTTTGACGTGTTTGTTGGGTTTACGAATTAAAGTGCCCTGGCTCCTCAAATGATTATTGCATGTACTTATGGATTATGATGGCCCGAACGGTGTTATGTTATAACTAAACTTAAAAACAACATAGCTCAATAGTAGGGAGCTTCACGTGAGGAGTATTAACTTCTGAATTATGATGGCCCAAACGGTATTATGCTGATAACATAATACAATAGTAGGGAGCTTCATGTGTGGAGTCATATACTTCTGGATTATGATGGCCCGAACGGTGTTATGTTATAACTAAACTTAATAACAACATAGCTTAATAGTAGGGAGCTTCACGTGAGGAGTATTAACTTCTGAATTATGATGGCCCGAACGGTATTATGTTGATAACATAATACAATAGTAGGGAGCTTCATGTGAGGAGTTATATACTTCTGGATTTTGATGGCCCGAACGGTGTTATGTTATATCTAAAACATTAACGAACCTAAGAATGATTACTTAAGAAACTTAAACAAGATAACTAAAGCTTGACATACATCCGAACCCACAACACATCAGGATACGTGAGTAAGGCAGTCTAGTTCCCGTGTCATTTTTTGCATCAATTAGATTTCTCTAAACCCAGGTGAGTTTCGTAGCCTCACATCTTTTTAAACTTTCACTTTAAATGCTTTATAAACCCTGTGAGGGGGATACATACTACTTGCTTTACTTAAAACCGAATACAAGTCTTTTTCTTTGCTTGTTGCCCGAGTAAACTATCTGCCACCACTACATAACTAAAATTCATGAATCTAATCGTTTGGGATACTTTACTCACACGAACGAGAATATAGTTGGTAGATATATTAGAGTTTGACAACTCCCGTTGATACTACATCTTTCTGGATGGTATCAATAAGTACTATATTTGAACCCACTGAAGGATTAACTTTAGCAAGTTATCCTTCCCATCCCCTCATGGTCGGGTCTGCAGCCCCCATGAACCGGATTGTTAACGTGTGGTTCATGAGCTTAGTGAAACACACCCCAATCTTGATAATTGTGCATGCATCACAATTATCACACATACACACAACATTTTCCTAGATGGGTGTAACAATGGAACCTAGGGAACTTGTATTCACTAACACTTAAACCTATGACTCTCACTTAACACCTAGTGTTGACTTTTAAGCATGTATTCTAGGTATATCACTTCTACGGAGATATGGCAGAAGGAGGCACTGGACTCGGAGGACTTTCAAACTAGTTATCATTCCAACATAACGTAACATCTAGACTTTGGGACCTCATCAAAAGTAAAAGTATATCTTTTACTATAAAAACTCTGATAATTAAATGAATGATAAGTAAATTTCTAAAAACGTCTCTTTTCGAGTCGTTTTCTATTACTGTAACTATGATTCCATGAAGTAATACCCCAACCCTAAATCTGCTGCGAACCTTGAAAATGGAGGTGTTACAGATTGGTATCAGAGCTTTAGTTGTAGAGAACAAGGTCAAAACCTAAACTACAACTATGTTTTTCCTAAACCTGAGAAAGTCCTCAGTGCCCCTGCCATTCTCCGTAACTATATGTGCTAAGGTTAGTATAGTAATTGCCTGCTTAACTGCTAAATGATTTACAGTATTTTTACTATTATATAGTTATGTCTACTCCCAGCTATTCTACCCCCGTATCGTCTAGTTTACATCCGGAGAATGATCTTTCCTCTCTGAATGTACTAGATTATTCCCCTAAACCATATTTTCCCGATCAGTTAGAAGACTCTAGGAATAGTTTAGATACACCTTCACCCTTAGGTTATACACCTTTCTTAGATAACCCACATTTAAAACACTTAAGAGATTTCTATGCTAAGGCATCACCTATTACTCCCCTAAACCCTATTTTACACCCACCATTCCCCACACCTAGATTAGAACCACATGGTTTCTTTCTACCTAGAGAACCATGTATACCTAGAAATCCTATCCCCACCTATACCCCTAGATATGACCCTAGGAAACCCTATACTTTAGGACCTACACCTTACTTAGTAAACCCACCCATTTCATCCTGGAAAGATGAATTTGGTGAAAACCCCACTAGGACAACTTTAGAAAATCAGGAAAATCAGTTAGAGGAAATTTTAAATAATTTAGATGAAATTTTCCTTGACCTTCTTGAGAAGATAGAAAAAGGTCATAATAATAACCAAGGTAATCAACCTGACTATAGTAGTTTAAGAAATACCCTACAAGAAACCCGTTTTAAGGTAGCTAAAATACAGAAAAACCAAATGAGACACCACCATAAAATATCCTTTGCCCGCTTTAGGATTTGTACTTTAGAAATGAAAATTGATGATGATGAGGAAAATCATCAATCAAACCTAGAAAACACAAACTCTTGAAATTAGGAAAAACTTTAGAAACCCCTAAGTAATATGCCTTTTATAGCCTTAAGAGTTATTCCCTAGAATAATTAGTGCCTATAGTAAATGTAAGATATGAAATCAATAAAATAAGTTAAGTTTTAGAAACTACCTAGTGCCCCTCAATTAGGATAATTTAGATAAACTAGATTTAGGTATGCCTCTCCTATATTAACATAGGTCATCCCTAACCAAATAGTAACCCCTAGGAGAATAGATATAACCTGTAGAACATGACAAGTTAGGTACTTGTTATAACCTACCCCGAACCCTTACCTCTAGGAATTTAAAAAAACTACCCCGATGCCCTATATACATAGATTCTCTAAATTGTTTTAAACTCCCCTCGTACTTCCTCCTTTCCTAAAACCCAATCCCTTCAAACACTCTCCCTTATCAATGGTGAGAATTCTTATTCTACACCATAGAGATCTGAATTCTTTCTCCCCGGATCTCTAAATCCTCACTACTTCCTTAGCTTTCTCAAGCTATCTTTTTCCTAGTTAGAGAATCTACCCCTAACTATCCCATATGCAAATATATGATAGTCATATATGTGGAAAACTAGAGGGGGGGGGGGGGGGTTGAATAGTTTTACGTCTTTTTAATTTTATAAAAAGAAACTTTGTTTTTAAAAAGGTTGATTCGAGTTTATGTGAAATCTACTCTTGTACAATATAAACAAGTATATATAAACTAAATACCAAAGTAAGTAAAGAAGTAATGAGAGATGGAAAGATCGAACCGCGAGACAAGAGATTTATAGTGGTTCGGCTACAAGGACACCTTCCTTGCCCTACTCCACTCCCCGAGCACCTAACTCGAGAGTTTTCTTCACTATGTCAACAAGCTCCTTATGGCAGAGAAAACCTTACACACCACAACTCAACTTCTACACAACTTCTTCACTACTACTTCATAACTTCTTCACACCTATTTCACAACTTCTTCATACCTAGTCACTACTTAATTACACTACTTCTTCTTCACACCTCTATTTCTTTCACACCTAGATTACTTCACAACTCCTCTATCTACACACCTTGCTTGTAACACCTAAAATCTAAAAGCATGGGAAATGACTAAAATGCCCCTACAAGTTAAAAATTATTTAAAAGCTTATTAAAGTATCCAAATAAATCCCAAACTCCTAACAATGTATAAGTTATGTATCCAAATAATTTTAACAACTTCATTTAACATTTATACAAGTTGCAAAATTACCAAATTACCCTTAAAGGGCCGAATGTCACATAAATAATATTATTTTGATTTAAAAATGATTTAGATCTTTTAAATAAGGAAGATAATCACAAAATATGTTCCCTAACCTATATGGCCGAAATTTTGGCCCAAAGCCCTCCCCTAGGATCGGTTCTCACCATTTAAAAGTCAACCCATGCATTTTATTCTCCCAAAACCCTAGCCGATCCAAGAAAACACACACAAAGAATTTCCTTAGCCTCCATTCGACTCTCCCATGACTCCTAAGCAATTTTCTGTGATCATACAACATCCTAAGAAGCCAAGAAAAATTCCTTTTTATTTGTGGAAGCCTTACACGATCGTGGTGACTTTTTCTCTTTGTCGAATCCTAAAAACAAGGTAATTCGCTTGTGCTTCATTCGACCTCTACAAAATTTGTTTCTTATTTTTCTGATGTTCCTTACACTTATTAAGACCCACGAAAATTGGTTTCAAGGTTAGAAGATCGTTTTTGAAGTCGTGGTGATTTTTGGATCGTTTTGGCTCTATGCGTGTGCTATAATTCGTCCAGCCTATTCTATTTGTTCCAAACCTGGTCTGGTATTTTTCTCACGTCTCTTACATCATATAAGTCTCAAATAAAATGCTAAAGTCGAACCATGCATGCTCTATGAATTATTTGTGAATTAAAACCCTAAAAACGTGTTTAATTGTGAAATATATGATCCGATCCAGAATAATTATTAATAAAATTATTATACGCTTTTTATGATGTAATATAACCTGGAAAAATATTGTTAAGAATTATGGAAGCTTAAATCTTGTGTTATTAATTATTTTACAAATCGGCTAATTAAGAAAATGAAGAAGAAAATAAAAAGAAACCCTAATCGAGCTAGGGTTAGGGTTTGGTACTTGAGATCTGATCATTATTGATGTTTTAAGGTTAAATTAATGATGGAGTAATGATTGGGAATTAGTTTAGGGCTTGTAACATTTTTTGGGTTAATTTTAATAGGAATCCGATTGGTTTTAAAAGTATAAGGGGGTGTTTTGCCAACTTTGAAACTTCTGGGATATTTTTGTAATGTCATATAAATCAGTAGGAATATGGGAAAAATATAACTTGAGGGTTCTAAGTGTAAATATTACAAGAAAATGAATTAATTGTATTTAATTGGTGTGATTTGTAATTAATTAAAGTAGAGGGACTAAAAGTGTAATTTCTGGGGACTTGGGACTGATTTGAGTAATAAAATATATTCAGGGGGTTTTGTGCTATTTTGATAATTTAATGGATTGATATATAATTATGGATAATTAAAAGTTGAAATTATAAGTTAAGGGTTAAATATGTAACTTTGATAACTTGAAGGACTTAAAGTGTAAATTGTGAATACTTGAAGGTATATTCGAATAACTTAATAAAATAAGTGATCATTATGTAAAATGGATAAGTTAAGGGTTTAAAATGTAACTTTGAGAACTAAAAGGGTTAAAGTGTAATTTTGGAAAGTAAAGGGTATAAAATGTAGAGTTATGAAACCCTAAGGACCAAATGTGTAAATATGTTAAAAGATACTTATTTCCATTAATAATGATTCAACTTACTAAATATGAAAACTTTCTAAAAGTGGAAACCTTCTAATTATGGAAACCTTCTAAAAGTGGAAACTTACTATTTATGGAAACCTGCTAAAAATGGAAAGTTACTAAAAATGGAAAGTTACTTAAAATGGAGAGTTACTTAAAATGGAAAGATATGCATTTAAAGAATGAATTATGATTCCCCCTCTTCTCCTCTAGGTGTGAAGAATGAGAGATCTTGAGTCCTTTCCGTTTCTGTGTTTGTTTCATTTGTGCTTTGCAATAAGGTACGGATACTCTGCCTTTTCAGTAAAGGCTCCTATATTCTTCTTATGACGTTGAGCTATGATTCAGTTAAGATTCCCCAAGCCATTGCTATGTTCCCTTCTGTTGTGAACTTCCTCTGATTCCTGTTAAGCTTTGATTTGTTAGCTTCTGATCTGATTTCGTTGCTATGATTTCTGACCCTTGAATATCCGATATCTCTGGTTCATCTTTTATGATAATCTGATATGAAAACCTTTTTAAAATATAACTTGATGTTATGGAAGGAAACTGTTTTGAAATGACATTCTATGATTTTGATACGAAACCATTTTTAAATGAAGGATTAATTGGCTTTTATGAAGAATGTTTTAAAAGGGAAACTTTTGTGATGAAATGGGTAAATGACTATTAAAGTTTTTAAATCTGTTTTATCTTAACCCTTTTCACATTTTATGAACTTATGAAACTTAATAATGAACCTTTTGTAATGAACCTTGGATATTCTGAACCATTGATATGACTTCTGATATTATGACTTTGAGATGACCTTGAGATATGACTTTGAGATGCACCTTTGCTATATGACCTTTTGCATGATTTTGAGACCTGACTCTTAGTTTGATACCCGAGCCATTTATGTTTCTTCTACCTATGGAGGTACCATAGGCATGTCTGTGATGCACCACTGGCATGACTCATGCGTGGGTGAGTGATTTCTCACGTCGTCCCTTTTTATGATTATCTGCCGGCTATGACTTTGAGTATATGACTTTGAGATTGACTTTGAGTAAGGGGCGTATGGATTGCAATCCTAGACATGTATGCTTAGTGGATTTAATTATGACTTTGAGTTGACTTTGAGGTGATTGGTACTGTGTGCTATACATGCCCTTCACAACCCCTGGGAGCTGATCACTCCACCTTTATGATACATGAGGACACCCCTCATATTATCTGGTTGCCTGAGAGGTATCCCCTCTGATTGTGAGATTATGAATTGACGGCTTATGACTTTGAGATTATGATGTTGAGTTATGACTTTGAGTATGGGCTCGTGGTGGATGACTATCCTTTCTTTTCTTTTCTATTACTCTCTTTTATATATTCCTTATTCTATTTCCCCAATGCACTCTACTTCTGTTTGTTTCATTATTATTGCTTTGTATATGTATCTGTTCACTGGGCTTTTTAAGCTCAGCCGCATTTCCTTTTCCTGCGGCAGGTTTAGTAGGAAGCTGGGTTATGGGAAGAGAGTGTGACTGGACTTAGAAGACTATGCTTTGGACTAGAGACGATTAGAAGAAGTTTCACTTTATTAGACGTAGTATTTATTTTTATAACTTTGTAGTATCAGATGTTCCATTTGTAAACCCTGGATATCTTTTGTATGTATGAATTATATGCTTGTGTTTGTTCTGATATGTCACTGTAATGTAATACTTCTACCCTTATCGGGTTGGGGTGTTACATTGCTAACCTAACTTCTTATACTAGCTTCTATCTACAATTCGCAACTTATACACAAAATAGATATATATGTGATGATGCACAAATAACTTGGATGTGGAGGTCACAACAAGTTGTAATACTTCTTGTCTTGATGAGTTAAAGTATTCTTCTCTTGCACTAGAAGTGTTGAAGCTTGAATCACTTGGAAACAAAAGCTTATGATTATATGATCAAAGGATTTTAGAGAATAGAAATGGAGATTTAGATCAGAAAGTTTTTAGTGCAAAAGGTGAGGAAAAAGTCCAGGAATAGTCCAGTATTTATATGAGAAAAATTACTGTGTAGGAGCGTGGCCGGTCCCCTTAATCATTAAGGGGGCCGCCTAATAAAATTTAGGGGGCCGCCCATATGAACGTTACCCAAATTTGTTTTTTTGTGGGGAAGGTTTTTCTGGACCATTTTTGCCATTTTTGATCGAAAATTTGAATTCATATATTTATAATGATTTAAACATATTCTTTTATTTCCAAAAATGATTTTGTAAAAGATATAAAATGTTTGGTGACATTTTATAAAAATTCTAGTGTTTAAGAAAAAAGTTCCTTTGATCATAGAATGCAATAAACACTTTGTTTATTCATACCTTAAGTGATTTGGATGTTAAGTGAATATTTACCACTAAATACTTGTTTATGGCATGATTTTTAGTTCAATGGGTTTACGTTTTATGATTATCAAAACATAAAGATATCAATAAATGTTAGTAATGTTTTTGGGCATTATTTATATCAACAATCTCTCCCATTTTGATGATTAAAAATTAGTTTTTAGACAAGTATTTAGTGAGTTTATGTTCACTTCTCCCCCTTTTTGTAGAATCAAAAAGGTTACGACGACTAGATTCGTGAATGAAGTTAGACGGGTAGAAACCTCCCCCTTGATGTGTGCTCCCCCTCATTTGAAAGCATCAAGGAAACGAGCTATGGAATGCTTGGTTACAAAAAATATGTGAAGAGTACAAGACATATATGTGCAAAGAAAGCATAAAGCAAACATGTATGGATTCATTCTAGAATTTAAGATGGTCATAGAAATGAGCATCATTACAACATTTAATATGCTTGAAGCATATTGATTACAATAAAATAAAAGAAACAAAATAGTCCTAAATTACCAAAGAGAGCTCTTAGACTTGCTTGCAACCCATGGTTGAATGTTTTATTTAGTTGCGGGGAGCATAAGCATAAAGCTTAGTTGTTTGATGGAGAAGGATATGGAGTTGGGTATGGAGCGGAAGAGGTGGATCTCACAATGTTGTATCGTATCAAGGGTGGTATTGAATGAGGACGAGTGAGAAGATACTCGATCCAAGAGATATCTTCACTCAAGTAGAGGATTTGTTTTTGGAGGAAGATGCAACAAGGGCAAAAATGAGTGTGGTTTGTAACTTGATCCAAGTTGAGAGAGTGGGGTAAGCAATTTGCATAGGGTAATGATGGAGGTTGCCCTTTGTTGCGTTGTGCAAGATGCATAGCAAGGAGATCACTTAGATCATGAATTTGGTTTATTTCTTCAAGGAACTTTTACTTTTCCGTGGCAATGTGGAGTGAATCATTTGGTTGATATGGATGAATTGGGGTTGTGTAGTTGGAATTGAGATTGTTGGAAGTATAGTTTGATGGTTGATCAAACTTATAGGGATCATTGTAGATGGTTTGAGGTTGAGATGTGTAGTTTGGGATGAAGGTGCATGTTTGGCCAATGTTGTATGGTTTGTAAAGTGGATCAAAGGAATGTCCTTGTGGATTTGGAGTGAAATTTGGGAATTAAGTAGTTTGAGGTGTTGATTGATTACCAACTTCATTGGTTATGATGGATTTGTTTCGAGGGCTTTTTCTTCACCAAATGGGTTTTTCCGTTATCCTTGCTAGCCTTGAGGCTTTTGGTTTTAGTTTGTTTGGAGAAGTCATGATAAGATGAAAGGAGAGTTTGAAGAATTGGGTACTTATAGTGTGAGATTTGTGTGATTATGGATGGATAATGTTTGTTTGGGGGATTAGGACAAAATATGTTTGTGAATTTTGGGAAGTGTAGGATAAAATGGGCTAAAAAGCAAAAAAGATTCTGTAAACCCGACCATCAGATGGCTGCTCCCCTTAATTATGGGTTGGTCCCCTTAATCATTAAGGGGGATGCCTTACATAATGAAGGGGGCCGCCCATCTGGTGGTTTCCAGATTGCCAGAATTGGGTTTTTGGCAGAAAATTGTAGAATGGTTGTGTTTTTGGGTTTGGTTTCAAGCAAGTTCAAATCTTTGAGGCAATTGAGAATGTAATATATTCATAATATAGCATGCATGCAAAAACACTTAAGTAATAGAACAACCAAGCAAGCAATTTTACCTAGTGGGGCAAGTAACGACAAGGGCAACCAATTCTACCTAGTGGAACTATCTTAGAGCAAGGACTGAGGCAACTTGTGAGTGAGAAACTAGTGATAGAACAAAAGTGACAATATTGTTTGTGACTTTGTCCTAGTGTGTGCCTATATGTAACAAATGTGAAGTTGTGATTGTTTCGACTCCTAAATGCAAATAAGAAAACTTCATAAGAAACAATCCAATATCTCCTTGATTTGATTTTTGCTCAATTCATGAATGTCAATGGTATATGTTAGATTATATATTTTGACAATTCATGTTAAATTTCATGCATGATTTTAGAAAATGTTTTTAGCATTGATGAGTGTGTAAATACTCATCATTTTTATCGTATTTTAACTGCCAAAACACGAGAAAATACTCAAGAATGCATCAAAATAATGAAATTATCCCAAAGATCGTGTTTTATATGTTTCAAATGCAAAATGATTGAAAACAAACAAAAAAATGAACAAAGTTGCATAATTGGCAGTTTCAGTCCCCCAGTTTTCAAAAGTTGTCAAAACTAGTCCCTAAGCGTTTATTTCAAATGAAAAGTCAGCCCAAGTTTCTTAAAAGAAGTCAAAAATGATCTTTGGGTAATAAACTTTCAAAAATTTACAAGTTTAGTCCTCGGAATTTCATACTTGGCATGATTAGTCCCTATACTTTCAAAGATTGTCAGAAATGGTCCCTGGAAAGTTTTTATGAAGAAAAGTCAACAAAAATCCTCCAAGTATCATAGGATGACATTTTGAGTTCTTGGATTGCAATTTTCAAAGATTGGCGATTATTTTCCCTCAAGTTTCCAAAGTGGCAGAAAAGGTCCCCCAGTGTTTATATTCGGAAATTAATCACCAATGGTCCTTGGGAAATCAAGGAATGGCAGGAATGGTCCTTGGAGTAAATTTGGAAAAGTGAGAAAAATCAGCCTTTTAAGTTTCGGGATCTACAAAATTGGTCCTTGTGAAAACACAACTACAAACGGACCCTTTGTGTCATTTAAGCTAAAACCAATCCAAATAACACCACCAATCCAGTCATCCTAATCCACCTAGGCCCAAAACATTCCCGAAGCCCAATCCCACTAATAAACAGCCCACCCCCCTCAAAACCTATTACGTATAATAATAAAAACGCGTCCCTATTTTTACCTTTGACCAGGTTAGACGAAAATCCCACAACCCTTTCTTCCTCCATCGTTTTACCCAGGGAGCATACAACCACCACCACCCCTGCTACACGCAAGCATCACACCCCTACCTCAAAAGTTCCACCTCTCCTCAAAAGCTTCCCTTTTCTCCATCTCCAAGAAAGGAGTCACATGTATCCACTCTATTGGGCGCTAAAACAAGAAATCAAAGGCTATGATGCATCTTTCAACGGCTGAGATCAAATTAAACGGAACCAAGAGCTAGGATTGACTCTGAGAGAAGCACAAGGCAGAAGCATCAAAGTAAAGAAAACCTAGCTTGAAGTTGTATAAAGAGATGACATGTTGTAAGCCAAGGAGGCAGTTTTCAGTCATTAGTTATTAAGTTTTACTAGTCATGAATTAGTTTTTTTTAGTCAATCAATTAGGTCTTAGTTTTTAATTTAAGTCTTTAATGTTTTTCTTATGATTCCCCTGTACTCAATTTTCAAGATAATACAAAATCAAGTTCCTTCAAAAAGTTCTATTTAGCTTATTTCTCACTGCTTATTTACAATTTAGCTTTATTTCATTTGCTTATGTTACCATTTTATTCTAAGTGTTATTTCAAAATTTTATCTAGTTGTCAAAAGTTCCTCATCAGGTCATCACCTTAAGGGGATGTTTGGCACTCAGGGGTAATTTTAGTCTTGGTAAATTTTAGTTCTCAAATTAGTTTGCTACAGCTTCACCATAAGCATTTGAGTTATTTAGAAGTTAGATTGAGCACATTTCGAGGTTTCTTCAAGAGTTCTAAAAAATTTTCATATAGCTATGCCTTTACATATAGCTTAGAGTGAATTCCTGTTAAGGCCTGTAACCTTGATGTGTTTGGTTCCTACTAGCTGTAAATAGGATTTAACAATTTGATAGCATCTGATCTTTGGATGCCTTTAGTCAAAATATTGTTTTATCATTCCATTTTCTACCCATTTTTGCTCACTGTTTTAGCAGCATACTGCCCCAACTTCCCCCCTTTGATCTTGAACTTAAGCTAGGTAGGGTAGGATTTAGGGTTTGATTTGGTGTTTACAATCAGTTTGTAGTATAGATTTTAGCTATTTAAGCTTATATCAGTTTTTCATGTTCGTTCATTTGCTTAAATTACCCCGGCACTTTGCCCACTTGGCCACTGTTTGCACACCCCAAACAAGCCCCCATCAGCAGCCCCTAGTCTAAATTGTCTGTGTAAGTGCTTCTATTTAGGTTGTTAATTGCTCATTTTTCTGCTTCCCTTAGCTTATTAAAATCCTCTCTAGATGCCTTAACATGATTTCCCCTTTTCGTAGTTTTTTTTATCAGCTTATTATAGCTTGTTAATTGTTCATAGTTTTCTTTAGTTTTCAATCTTTCTTTTAGCTCCCATGTGAACTGCTTATTAGTTGGCCTTGCATCTGCTGAGTTACTGTTTTTTATAAAGCATTTTAGCTTTAAACGTTGCTTCTCTTCATGTGTTCTAGAGGTTTGTGTAAAAAGAATTAAAAAAAAAGTGTTTTGCAAAAAAAGGTGGTTGCCAGGATTCGAACCTGGCACCTCTCAATCACCACAGACACAACACTCAAACACACCACAACCATCTGTGCTCTACTATACTTCTTGTTATGATTTATTTAAGTTAATATTTATTATAGTGTTAGTTTTTTGCTTATTTGCTTATCAGATTTAGTTTAGCTTATTGTTTGCTTAATTGAACTGCTTATTCCTTCTTTTTATTTTTCCTAGTTTAGTATTTGTGTTATTTAATTTCCAAAAAATTTTCAGAATTTTCAAATAAGTTTTAGTATTTTTTATCTTTTTATTTAGTTAATTTAGTTTTTAATTCATATAAAAAAATGTAAAAATCAAAAAAATATTTTTCTTCTTTCAAAAATTTTCTTTTAGCTTTTAGAATGTAGAAAAATAATTTTCACATCCGTAGGATTAGCGTAGCTTAAAATTCACTTTTTAATTTGCGCACTCGCGTTTTTCTTTAATTAAATTTCGCGTTTTTAAATTTAGATTACGTTTAAAGTTCCCTAGCTTCCTAATTTCCATTCCCGTAGAATTCCAAGCAAGTTTTAAGTTTAAGTTTTATTTCCTTGTTTGAATTCATGATTTAGTTTCGTTTATTTTATTTTTCGTACGTTATTTGCAATTTAGCGTAATTCAACAATACCAAATAATCAAATCCATTCCTTACAAGCATTTTAATCCCCAAATCTCACGATATTGTCCATTCACATCTCGTTGGGACACGACCCGGGTAATCACTTGCCCGGTATCACATATATATATATTGTATTCACGAGTTTTTGCAAGTCTTCCTTTTCCTAAAGGTTGATTGGTAAATTCCACTCACGTCTACTTTGTATATTTTTGATACGCACTCAAAAACGCAATATCAAGCATTATTCAACAATGCAAGAAAAATGGTTTTCATGTGTTTCCTAGATGTGAGAATAGGTTTAAAGAAAATTTGATTGGGTTTTATAGGAATGTTTATGCAGTAAAAGTGGTTTCCCAATCTTTGATTTTGTGCAAAATAGATTCCTAGACTCAGATATGAAGAGGTGGAAGGAAAATAAATTTTATGCAATGAATAAGTAGTGTAAATGCAATAAAATTTAGTCAATTTGTTCCATCATTCCTAATCCTAGACGCAAGTGGTTAAATAGTTCACATTTAAGGGGTTTAGTGAATATATTGTCAATGTTAGCTTCCGATGCGACCTTTTCTATAGATATGTTTCCCTTTTGTACATTATCCCTAAGGAAGTGGTGGCGTATTTCTATATGTTTAGTCCTAGAGTGTTGAACCGGATTTTTACTTAAATCTATAGCACCTTTGTTATCGCACATAATAGGAACATTTTCTAACCTAACGCCATAGTCTACGAGAGCTTGTTTCATCCATAGTGCTTGTTGACACGCCTTTCCAGCGCTTTCATATTCGGCTTCGGTGGTAGAAATAGCAAGAGCGGTTTGCTTCTTGGAGAACCAAGATGTTAGGCAACATCCCAAAAATGTGCAAATACCGCTAGTGCTCTTTCGATCCACGTAGTCTCTCGCATGATCCGAATCCACATAGACAATGGTTTCTATGCCAGATCCCTTAGGATACCATAATCCTAAGTGTATAGTGCCTTTAATGTATCGGAAGATACGCTTAACCACTTCTAGGTGAGAGGTTTTGGGATCCTCTTGAAAGCGGGCACAAAGGCAAACACTAAACATGATATTGGGTCTACTTGCCGTTAAGTATAGTAAACTACCTATCATTCCTCTATACTTAGTGTTATCTACGGACTCACCTTCTTCATCTTTTGTGAGTTTCACTTCCGTAGACATAGGAGTTTTCATGGGTTTTGATTCTTCTAGGCCAAATTTCTTAAGCATTTCCTTAATGTACTTAGATTGGTTAAAGAATATTCCATCTTCTAATTGTTTTATTTGTAATCCTAGGAAGAAGTTTAGTTCACCCATCATACTCATCTCAAACTCATCATGCATGATTTTTGCAAATTCATCACACATTTCTTGACAAGTCGACCCAAATATAATGTCATCGACATATATTTGAACAATGATGAGATTTGGGTTTTTCTTTTTAGTGAAAAGAGTGTTATCTACCATTCCCATGGAATAATAATGTTTAATAAGAAATGCTTTTAATCGATCATACCAAGCTTTGGGAGCTTGTTTGAGTCCATATAAAGCCTTCTTGAGTTTATAAACATAATTAGGTTTTGCGAAGTCAATGAATCCTGGAGGTTGTGCCACGTAAACCTCCTCATTGATAAAACCATTAAGGAATGCACTTTTCACGTCCATTTGAAATAACTTAAATTCTAGGGAGCATGCATAGGCAAGGAGTATTCTAATAGATTTTAATCTAGCTACGGGGGCATAAGTTTCGTCATAATCAATTCCTTCTTGTTGATTATAACCTTGGGCAACTAACCTATTTTTGTTCCTAGTTACTACTCCATTTTCATCTAGCTTATTCCTATATACCCACTTCGTTCCTATGATGGTCATGTTCATTGGATTTGGGACTAGTTCCAAACATCATTCGTCCTAAATTGATGTAGTTCTTCTTGCATGGCCATAACCCAACTTTCATCTTTTAAGGCTTCATTAATATTCTTAGGTTCTATTGCTGAGAGGAAACAAAAGAAGTTATTTTTATCTTGGGCTTGTGATCTAAGGGTTCTTTGATTAAGGCTTCTTATTATATTATCTAATGGGTGTGATTTAGATTCCTTAATATTTACTACTTCGTTTTCTTCTAAGTCTATGTTTTCAATATCATTTCCTAGGGGTTTTGCTTTACTAACCTCAGTAGCTTCTTCTTCAACTAGGTCATCATCTTCTAGTGGTAATGTTTTAGAAGGTGGTGGAGTTTCATCAAATGTTACATTAGTGATTCTTCTACTTTCATAGTGTGTTTATTGAGTATTATATATGCTTTACTATTTTGTGAATATCCTAGAAATATTCCTTCGTATGATTTTGGATCAAACTTAGTAAGGTATTCCCTAGTATTTAAAATAAAACATTTACTTCCGAATACCCTAAAGTAGCTTAAGTTAGGTTTTCTACCTCTTAACAACTCATAAGGAGTTTTTCTTAAAATTCTCCTAATTGATACTCTATTAATTATATATGTCGATGTATCTACGGTGTGACACCAAAATTTTTGTGAGATGGATTGTTCATTTAACATAGTTCTACTCATTTCTTGTAGTGACCTATTCTTTCTTTCTACTACGCCATTTGATTGAGGAGTACGAGGAGCGGAGAAATTGTGAGATATTCCATTTAAATCACAATATTTTCCGAATTGTACTTCGTTATCAAATTCCCTACCGTGGTCCGTCCTAATAGATACTATTGTGCATCCTAATTTATTTTGAATCATTTTACTAAATATTTCGAATTTTCAAAGGCTTGAGTTTTGTCACTTAGAAACCTAGTCCACGTGTATCGTGAATAGTAGTATACTATTACTAAGGTATAATGGTTTCCTTCATAGCTCCGCACAGCGGATGGACCAAATAGAGCCATATGTTATAATTCTAGGCACCTAGTAGTGGATACTATATTCTTAGCTTTGTGACTTGCATGAGCTTGTTTTCCAATTTTACAAGCATCACAAAAGTGTTTGTCATATCTTAGGTTAGGCAAGTTTCTAACTAATTCCTTAGAGGCTAAGGATTGTATTTGTTGCATATTTGCATATCCTAATCTCCTATGCCACAAAGTGGAGTTTTCGTCTAGGGTTGCTAGGCATATCCTATCTTCCGGTTTGTTTCCTAGTTTCATAACATATATGCCTCCTTTCCTAATTCCTCTACCTATGACTTTTCCATTCTTAACTATTTCGCTATCCCTATCGGTAAAGGTAACCCTACATTTATTATCGCATATTTGTCCTATGCTAAGTAAATTATATGTAAAATTATCTACATGCTCAATATTTTCAATAGTAAGTGAGTCTTGAGAGATCGTACCCTTGCCAATGATTTTTCCATGCAAATCACTACCGAAAATAACATTACCTCCATTGTATGCCTTGTATGTAGAAAATAGCTTGCGGTTCCCCGTCATATGCCTCGAACATTCGCTATCCTTGATCCATTCGTCGGGCTCCAAGTCTATTCCTAAGCATATTTCATCGGTCGCTTTGGCTACAAGACATTTTTCGTCTCTTGGTTTTTCCACTTCTTCTTTGTCACTATCACTCCATGTTTCACTAACGAAGGCACCTTGATAGTCATAACCCGGTGGCTTTGGACATTCGCCAATGAGATGATTTGGACTTCCACATCTAAAGCACTTTCTTTTCCCGTAGTTATCGCTTCTATTTCTTTGGAATGACTTTCTTTCGTCTCGTGGTGATCTAGTGAATCTTCCTCGTCTTTTGAAGAATTTCTTGAATTCTCTTACGGCCATTGCATATTCTTCATCTTCACTATCGTCACTTGAATCATCATCGTCACTAAGTTCCTTTTTGGCTTTTAAAGCAAGAGATTTAGTTTGTTCTTTCTTGCCTTTGACCGTTTATGAATCTCTTCTTATAATTTCTTCATGGAGCTTCAAGTTGCCAATAACTTCATCAAGTGATAACGTCATCAAATTCTTCGATTCTTCAATTGTCGTGACCTTAGCTCGCCAGTTTGGATGCAATGCCCTAAGAAATTTCCTAACACAATTCTTACTAGAAAATGTCTCATCAAGTGCTTTTAAACTTGTGATAATAGTGTTAAATTTAGCAAAAGCATTATCTATTTATTCCTCTTCCGGAATCATAATTTGTTCATATTGTTGAAAAATAAGATCTATTTTGTTGTCTTTGACTTGACTATTACCTTGGTGAGTGATTAGTAGTGAATCCCAAATTTCTTTTGCGGTTTCACACATAAAAATTCTGTCATATTCTTTGCGCGGTAACGCATTATAAATTACCATTTTAGCTTCGTTATTTTTTGCTAGTTTCTTTTTCAAATCATCATTTTGTTTTTCAAAAGGTAAAATTTCATCCATTTTAGTTTCCAGATTATTTTGAATAGGGGGAAAATCACCAAATGTAATAACATGCCAATGGTCAAGATCTTTAGATTTCACATAAGTTTCGAATCTATTTTTCCAATATAAAAATCCATCACTTTCGAATAGTGGTGGTCTTTGCATAGATTGCCCTTCTAAATATTTTTCAGATTCCATAGATCGTTACAAGTTTTAAAATACAATACATTTTAAAAAATCATGTTTGACGTGGCTCTGGTACCAATTGTGGAAAACTAGAAGGGGGGGGGGGTGTTGAATAGTTTTACAAAAAGAAACTTTGTTTTTAAAAAGGTTGATTTGAGTTTATGTGAAATCTACTCTTGTACAATATAAACAAGTATATATAAACTAAATAGCAAAGTAAGTAAAGAAGTAAATGAGAGATGAAAAGATCGAATCACGAGACAAGAGATTTATAGTGGTTCGGCTACAAGGACACCTTCCTTGCCCTACTCCACTCCCCGAGCACCTAACTCGAGAGTTTTCTTCACTATGTCAATAAGCTCCCTTATGGCAGAGAAAACCTTACACAGCACAACACAACTTCTACACAACTTCTTCACTACTACTTCACAACTTCTTCACACCTATTTCACAACTTCTTCACACCTAGTCACTACTTAACTACACTACTTCTTCTTCACATCTCTATTTCTTTCACACCTAGATTACTTCACAACTCCTCTATCTACACACCTTGCTAACCTAACTTCTTATACTAGCTTCTATCTACAATTCACAACTTATACACAATATATATATATATATATATATATATATATATATATATATATATATATATATATATATATATATATATATATATATGTGTGTGTGTGTGTGTGTGTGTGTGTGTGTGTGTGTGTGTGTGTGTGTGTGTGATGATGCACAAACAACTTGGATGTGGAGGTCACAGTAAGTTGTAATACTTCTTGTTTTGATGAGTTGAAGTATTTTTCTCTTGCACTAGAAGTGTTGAAGCTTGAATCACTTGGAAACAAAAGCTTATGATTATATGATCAAATGATTTTAGAGAATAGAAATGGAGATTTAGATCAGAAAGTTTTTAGTGCAAAAGGTGAGGAAAAAGTCCAAGAATAGTCCAGTATTTATAGGAGAAAACTTACTGTGCAGGAGCGTGGCCGGTCCCCTTAATTAGGGGCCAGTCCCTTTAATCATTAAGGGGGCTGCCCATATGAACGTTGCCCAGATTTGTCTTTTTGTGGGGAAGATTTTTCTGGACCATTTTTGCCATTTTTGGTTGAAAATTTGAATTCATATATTTATAATGAGTTAAACATATTCTTATATTTCCAAAAATGATTTTGTAAAAGATCTAAAATGTTTGTTGACATTTTTTAAAAAGTCTAGTGTTTAAGAAAAAAGTTCCTTTGATCATAGAATGCAATAAACACTTTATTTATTCATACCTTAAGTGATTTGGATGTTAAGTGAATATTTACCACTAAATACTTGTTTACGACATGATTTTAAATTCAATGGGTTTATGTTTTGTGATTATCAAAACATAGAGATATCAATAAATGTTAATAATGTTTTTGGGCATTATTTATATCAACAATATACAAGCACATTCCTATCCTTTCCCTCTTTATTTCCTTAGATTACTATGATTCCCGAGTTAGTTTTCCCCATCCCCTTAGTAAAACCCAAACCATATTCTTTAGGATTCCCGTACTTGAGGTTAGAAATAACTTTAGGATATCCCTAGAAAACATAAGCTTAAGTATAGAATACCTTAGATCACTAAGATAAGCTATCTAAGAAACCCTTGAGGAAATAGAAAAATAAGATTATGAATCTTTAAGGTTTTATAGGTTAGAAACCAAATTAAAATCCCTACCCCAATAGATAGAAAAATTAGGAAGACATCTCTATAAGATAGAATTTAGCCTAGCATAAGAATTCATTTATCAAGGACATTAGAACTAGAAGACAGATTATATATAAGGAATATTAGGAAAAATAAATGATTAAATAGTAAAACCTCCACCTTAAGCCTTTAAACCCCTAGTTTAGGAAAGGTACATTAGCAAGCTTCTACCATAAAGGTACATTAGCAAGCTTCTACCATATAGGAATAAGTCATTTTTAGGTCAAAAATTGCCCCTACCTAGTTCTTTAGGATACCCACATATATATTTGAGGATATTAGATTACATCTTAGGATTTGACGTTTCTTAGAATACACATTAGGAAATTCCACTTAGAAGATACTATGGATACTACCCTAGCTGGTTTCAAGTACCTAGGAATAGTTATACTTATAATAATAGTAATAATGGTAGTAATAGACAACTTAAAGCAAAAGAGAAAACCCGAAATTATGCCTAAGAATAAGGATACTCCTAGTAAACCCTTAGGAAAGAAAACACCTAGACCTACTCCCTCTTTAGAACCCTCTACTTCAATAGAACCAAACACATCACCCTTAGAAGTTTAGGTAGAAGAACCTTAGGGGGAAAACAAATTTTGGGAAGGAATCTAGTTAATCTAAAATTCCAATAGGATACTATCTTTCAGGTATCCTATACTCTTACTCTTCCGTTTAATCCTATTCTTCCATTTCCTCTCATTCTACCGTTTAGATCCCGTTTAAATCTCCTTCTCCCACCTTTTTCTCACTCTTCTAGTTAAAATCCCATTTTCCCGCCTTTTTCCTGCTCTCCTATTTAAATCCTATTCTTTCGCTTTCCTCACTCTACCGTTTAATCCTATACTCCTATACTTTTCCCACTTCACCTATTTCTACCCTTCCATCCTTTCATTATCTCCCACTCCTTCATACCTTCCTATTTCATCCCTTTCCTTCTTTCTTCCTCTTCACTCCTTCCTATAAAAATCCCTCTTTCCATTTCCTTCCATCCTTTTATCCTTCTGTCATTTTACACTCTATTTTCTTCACTCTAAACTCTCTCCCTGCCTCATCCTACAATGTTCTAAAAGTAGAACTTGTATTTCTTGTCATATCACAAGATTCTATTAGTTAGAACTTGTAAGAATATCTATATCGAACCTTAATCCTCATTATGTTCGATTATGATACTAAATCTCGCTTTGCAAGAGTTGCAAAAATGAGATCTTCAATGCCCGTCATTCTAGTCATAACATGGGGAGTTACCATATGGCAAGTTGCTAAACATGGAAACTGTAGAACTTGTCTCTATCATGACTAGAACTTGTCTCCACCATGACTAGAACTAGTTTTCATCATGGTTGGAACTTTTCTCTAAAATATTCTTGTACGACGTTTCCTTAAGTGTGGTAACTCTCTCCATTTTCCGCCGATACTACATAAGGATGATTTATAATGACTATCCTATTAAAATGAACTAGGACGCTCCTTCATTTTAATGAGAAAGTTATAAATCAAATGGATTATGAATTTATAAGCTCTTATTTACAAATATTAGGATGCCTTTATTTGTAAGTAATGAGATATAAATGAATAAGCCTAAGTATATGGCATTTGTGCAAGCATTTCCTACTCCGCTTGTGCAAACCTCCCCTTCTTTTCGCACCACTCTTCTTTGGTATCAGAAATTCATCCCTACAACTTCTACGTCTAATTAAATCTCGGGATGAGATTTCTTCTAAGGGGGTAAGACTGTAACAACCCACAAAATCTCATCACTATCATTCCCATTACAAATACCTATAGTAGGTATTTCACAGGTAAATTTTTGCTTTTTATGTGCATTCATTACTTGTATGACTCTCTAGATCTTCTCACGTACCCACACAAGCCAAATAACTCAACACTCACATCCTATAAACTCCTGGTATGTCAAGCATAAGATTACAACAACACCATAATAAGTAATGTACCAATCTAACACACTAAACATATCACAAAACCCTAATGAACCCTAATTAAGCCTTAATTAGGTCTATGTGCTTACTAAACCCTATATGCTTAACTAAACTAGTTTGAAAGTGTCCAACGCTTAGGTATGAGTTCCCTTAGGATCAATAGGATATATTAGCACCCTTAGACTATAGCACAACCCCTTAGAACTTAGGTACAAGTCCCTTAGGCACAAAACCATAACTAGGTTATAACTTCCCGGAATTAGGTCTAAACTATCCCAAAACTTCCCCATAATCCACCACCACTTAGTATAAGCTTCTTAAGACCTAGGATTAGCTATTAGGAACTCATAGGACCTTAAACTAGGCACTAAAACCTAGGATAAACCCTAATCTCTCACTAAGTAAAATTAGCTCATTTAGGTCCCGAAACTAGGTCAAACCTTCCCAAATCTTTCTTATAAGCTACCACCACTTAGTATAAGCCTATTAGGACTTAGGATTAGTCACTAAACACTCTTAGGAACCTAACCTAGGCACTAAACCTTTGGAAAAACCCTAAACTCTCACTAAGTAAAACTAGGTCTAAACTTAACCTAAACTAGTAAAACCTAAAAATAAGCACCTCAACCTAGCACCCTAACACCTTAGTCCACCTAAGCACACACCCTAGAACTTCTAAGCTAGAAATAAAGAAGGTGGATCACCACCTTGTCACCTCCTTCTTGCCGCGGCTTCATAACCACCACAAATACCCCAAACCGCCTTCTAGCCTAGCCTTGTCACCACCATATCTTAAGTTAGTCATATACTAGCTAATCTTAGTCACCTCCCCCCCAACACCTCCACCTTGCTTTGCTTGCTCGCTACTCCTCACGCAACCTATAAATAGCTCGACACCCTCCTCATTTCAAAAGCACACCACTTCTCTTCTTCACCTCAAAACATTTTGTAGTAGTAGTAGTACTCGAGCTATAGTAGGCCAAGGAGTCAAGCAAAGCAAGCCAAGGACCCTTGTCGAGTTACTTTTCCATTGCAAAACCCTAAAACCCTAGGTTAGCTCGCGTTAAACCCCAACTGACCCAAGTAAGCTTCTATACTTGTTCTATTAGCTTTATTTTAGTCTTAAGATAGTATTAGGATGCCTTAGATCCCATAGGAACCCTTGCCTAAGCCATGGTCATAATCATTTGCTAGTTTTCTTTTTAAAACCCTAAATAGTGTCGAATACATGTTTATATGCCATAAGCCCTTTACATAAGCTAAAATATGATTTAGATAACTTAGATAAGCTAATATTAGTTAACCATAATCTTTGAAACTTAATTATATCATTAAAATATAGTTTACTTAAAATTAGGACTAGTTTTGCAAAGTTTTCCATGCATAGGGGTATATATGGTAACTTTATGAAAATATTAAGTCTAGGGACTATTTTTGACATTTCTTAGAAGTTATAAGTATAAGGACCATTTTTTCAAAGTTATAAAACCTTAGGATAAAAAGTAAAATGGTTATAAACTAATAAGGACTAGTTTTGCAAAAGTTATGAAACTTAGGATATAAATAGTAAAATATGAAAACTTATAAGTCCAAGGGTCATTTTTGTCATTTTTCTAAAATATATAAGTTTAGGGACTAATAGTGTCAAGTATAGATAGTTATAAGTATAAATAATATAAGTATTACAAGTTTAGGGTAGATTTTGTAAATATATAAAACTATAAGGGTATAAAGTAAAAATATTTTATAAATATAAAACTTAATTAAATTTAGAAGCATAACACAATACTAGGGAGCTTCATGTGAGGAGTACCATGTGGATATTTTGTTTTGACGAGTTTGTTGGGTTTACGAATTAAAATGCCCTGGCTCCTCAAACGATTATTGCATGTGCTTCTGGATTATGATGGCCCGAACGGTGTTATGTTATAACTAAACTTAATAACAACATAGCTCAATAGTAGGGAGCTTCACGTGAGGAGTATTAACTTCTGAATTATGATGGCCCGAACGGTATTATGTTGATAACATAATACAATAGTAGGGAGCTTCATGTGAGGAGTCATATACTTCTGGATTGTGATGGCCCAAACAGTGTTATGTTATATCAAAAACATTAACGAACCTATGAATGATTACTTAAGAAACTTAAACAAGATAACTAAAGCTTGACATACATCCAAACTCACAACAAATCAGGATACGTGAGTAAGGCAGTCTAGTTCCCGAGTCACTTTTTGCATCAATTAGATTTCTCTAAGCCCAGGTGAGTTTCGTAGCCTCGCATCTTTTTAAACTTTCACTTTAAATGCTTTACAAACCCTGTGAGGGGGATACATGCTACTTGCTTTACTTAAAACCGAATACAAGTCTTTTTCTTTGGTTGTTGCATGAGTAAACTATCTGCCACCACTACATAACTAAAATTCATGAATCTAATCATTTGGGATATTTTACCCACACGAACGTGAATAAAGTTGATAGATCTATTGGAGTTTGACAACTCCCGTTGATACTACATCTTTCTGGATGGTATCAATAAGTACTATATTTGAACCCACTGAAGGATTAACTTTGGCAAGTTATCCTTCCCATCCCCTCATGGTCGGGTCTGCAGCCCCCATGACCTGGATTGTTAACCTGTGGTTCATGACCTTAGTGCAACACACCCTAATCTTGATAATTGTGCATGCATCACAATTATCACACACACACACACACACAACATTTTCCTAGATGGGTGTAACAACGAAACCTAGGGAACTTGTATTCACTAACACTTAAACCTATGACTCTCACTCAACACCTAGTGTTGACTTTTAAGCATGTATTCTAGGTATATCACTTCTACGGAGATATGGCAGAAGGAGGCATTGAACTCAGAGGACTTTCAAACTAGTTATCATTCCAACATAACTTAACACCTAGACTTTGGGACCTCATCAAAAGTAAAAGTATATATTTTACTATAAAAACTCTGATAATTAAATGAATGATAACCAAATTTCTAAAAACATCTCTTTTCGAGTCATTTTCTATTACTGTAACTGTGATTCCATGAAGTAATACCCCAACCCTAAATCCGCTGCGAACCTTGAAAATGGGGGTGTTACAATGCGCCTCAAGATTTTGCTGAAAAAAGGATGCTATGGGATTACTTATGTCACGTAAAAGGTAATTGGGATGGCAAATGTGTGATTTTGGGTGATTTTAACGAAATTCGTTCCGAAGAGGAGAGATTTGGATCCATATTTAACACGCAAGGAGCCAATGCATTTAACAATTTTATTTCATCAGCAGGTTTGGTTGATTTTCCGTTAGGAGGATACTCATTTATGTGGGCTCATAAAACAGCTACAAAAATGAGTAAGTTAGATAGATTTTTAATTTCTGAAGGTCTATTGACAATTTTTCCTCACATTTTAGCTATATGTTTGGATCGACATCTATCTGATCATCGTCCAATTTTAATGAAAGAGATGTATTCTAATTATGGTGCCATTCCTTTTCGAATATTTCATTCGTGGTTTCGAATGAATGGCTTTGATAAGATGGTGGAGGAAGCTTGGAAGAATATGGATATAGCTGAAAATAACAGTCTTATTCGTTTGAAGAAAAAGTTGCAATCGCTAAAACAAAAGATTTGTATTTGGATAAAGAATGAAAAAACTAAAAGTAACATGGTGAAAGTCGACACTCAGAACAAGTTAACGGAAATTGATAGAATGCTTGATCAAGGATGCGTAAATATGGAGACTCTCAATAAAGGATGGATCTCATGAAGTCCTTAAACGACTTCAATTGTCTTAAAGCAATGGAAGCTGCTCAAAAAGCTAAGGTGAGATGGTCTATAGAAGGTGATGAAAACACTAAATACTTTCATGGTATTCTTAATAAGAAAAGATCTCAATTATCTATTAGAGGTATGTTTGAGGATGGTGAGTGGGTTACTGATCCAGTTAACGTAAAGTACGATTTTTTTCCCACTTTGCCACTCGATTTGACAAAGGTCATCATTTTCGTATTCATATAGCAACTCGGTTTACAGATGTATTATCCATGGATAAAGTGGAAGAACTGGAAAGGGAGGTTTCTTATGAAGAAGTTAAGAAGGCGGTGTGGGACTGTGGGGAAAACAAATCTCCAGGTCCTGATGGATACACGTCCGAGTTATTTCGTCGATATTGGACGTTGATAGATCAAGATATTTTCAAAGCTGTCAAATGTTTTCTTTCTTCTGGCTCATTCCTAAGGGGCTGTAACTCATCATTTATCGCTCTAATTCCAAAGGTCCATGATGCTAAACTTGTAAAAGACTTTAGGCCGATTACCTTGATTGGTAGTATGTATAAAATTATCACTAGGATCTTGGCTAACAGATTGAGCCACGTGATCTCGGACCTTATTAGCGACGCTCAATTAGCTTTCGTTGCTAACCGTCAGATTCTCGATGGTCCGTTCATATTAAACGAGCTCATATCATGGTGTAAAACCAAGAAGTACAAAGCTATGATTTTTAAGGTGGACTTTGAGAAGGCCTATGACTCAATTAGGTGGGATTACTTGGATGAAATTCTACATAAATTTGGTTTTGGTGATAGATGGCGTATGTGGATTAATGGTTGTCTTAATTCCTCTGTGGGATCAGTTCTTGTCAACAGTAGTCCTTCATCGGAATTCCAATTTTTCAAAGGTTTAAAACAAGGAGATCCTTTATCTCCTTTCTTGTTCATTTTGGTCACGGAGAGTTTACATATATCATTTAGTCGTGTCAACCAGGCCGGTTTGTTTAAGGGCGTTTCCATTGGTGATTCGTTGGAATTATCTCATTTATTCTTTACCGACGATGCAGTTTTTGTAGGGGATTGGAATGAACCTAATCTTTCTACAATTGTTCATGTTCTAAAGTGTTTTTTTTGCGTCAGGGCTTAGGATTAACATGCTCAAAATCAAGTTAATGGGTATAGGAGTTGATAGGGGACGTAGCTAGAGCAACAAACGTAATTGGTTGTTCTACTTTATCTTCGCCTTTTTCATACCTCAGAGTTAAGGTAGGAGATTGTATGTCGAGAATTCAAGCATGGGATGAAGTTATTCATAAAATCTCGTCACACTTATCTCGCTGGAAACTTAAAACTCTTTCAGTAGGAGGTAGATTGACCCTCATTAAATCAGTCCTTGGTTCTATTCCTTTATACCACATGTCCCTTTTTAAAGTTCCTAAGGGTGTGCTCAATAAGATGGAATCTATTCGTAGCAAATTTTTGAATGTGTTAGAAGGTTCGGATAGAAAAATGGGATAGGTTGCTTGGGATAAAGTTTTGGTTTCCAAGCAGAAAAGAGGGCTTGGGGTGTCTAGTTATTTCGCTTTAAATCGGGCTCTTTTGTTCAAATGGGTGTGGCGTTTCATATCTAAAGATTCCTCTTTGTGGACGAGGTGCATTCAAGCTTTTCATGGGATTCCGGGGTCTCTTGATTGATCTAGAAGAATGTCTCAAAAATCTGTTTGGCTTGATATTATTAAGGAAGTTGAAGTTCTTAAATCAAAAGGTGTAAATCTTATGGGTTACTGCACCAAGAAGGTGGGAAATGGAGACGACACTTTATTTTGGGAATATGTATGGATAGGTGATTCATCTTTGAAGTGCCAATTTCCAAGGTTATATATGTTGGAAACGTGTAAGCAAATTTCTATCGCGGGGAAATTAAGGTATACTTCTATTGGCTCTTCTTTTCGTCGTGTGCCAAGGGGAGGGTTAGAATCCAAGCAATATGAAGATTTGGGAAATCGTTTAGCCTTACTTTAGTTGGTCCAAATGAATGATCGGTGGGTTTGGTCTCTAATAGGTAATGGGGACTTTTCTGTAAAGTCGGTTCGTAATCTTGTGGACGACTCTTTGTTAAGTTCAAATTTGCTTCCTACGAGATGGGTGAAGGATATTCCAATTAAAATTAATGTTTTTGCTTGAAAAGTTCAAAAGGATAAACTGCCAACGTGGTTGAATCTGTCTCGGTTAGGCATAGATATCTAATCTATTTTGTGTCCTAATTGTGGTGCAGGCGTTGAATCTTTGGCACACCTTCTTTTTTCATGTTCTTTGGCTCGTGATGTGTTATCTAAGGTTAGTAGATGGTGTCATGGTGGGGTATTTCCTTTCCAGATTTGCAATCGTATGAAGAGTGACTTCTTTGGTTTACGGGTCTTCGTTTAAGTTGGAAAGTGAAGAATGTGCTAGAGGGAATCTTTTACGTGATGAGGTGGAAGATTTGGAGCTTTAGGAATCAACTCTTATTTGGTACAAGTATTTGTTAGGTCACCATTTTACAACATAACCACTAAGATTTCTAGAGAGAGAAAGTAAGTAGAGAGAGAGAGTGGAAGGAACACTTAATATGAAAATAAGACACTAATGATATTACTAGGTGAACCAACCACCTCAAATGAGGTGTTACAAGACTATTTATAGGTAAGGATTAGGGCATCTCCATACTATGCTAATATCACAAGCTTAGCCCTTAGACTTTTTCCAAACCTATAAACTTAACATAAAAACTTTATAAAACATATAAAATCACTAACGTATTAACTAAATAATGCAACCTATAACAAAACTCAATGACCGACACTTGAAATAATAAAGTCTATTCCCAACAATCTCCCCCTAAGTGTTGGTCATCAAAGGTTGCTCGACGTCATCATCTTCTATACTTTGACTTTGTAGTTGACGTCCTCAAAAAAATAGTTAGCAAAATCTTTCATCGTTCTTAGTACTTCGTTCTTTGTTGATGTGATGGTGATCATGTTATGAAGTTGTCTGCCGATCGTCACTTCTGTGTCTGTGGTGGTTGTCCGCCATTCCAACATGCTCATACATCTTTGGACTTTGACTTTTGAAAGCACGAAGTTCCTTTGCATACTCTAAGATCTTTAGTCTTTATACTTTGCAGATTCTTCTTTTTGGCGTAGAATCTTTCTTTAAACTTTGTGGTGCATAGATCTTTGGGGGAGCTTTCATTTGCTTCAAGATGTATGTATGAGCATGCTAGAATCTACCATCATGGAGGTGATGTACCTGCAGATAAACAGTTAGCAATAATCAACCGGTACTTACAGATAAGGAATTAGAGCTCGTCAACAGCATATTGTGAAGACTCCTTCTAATCCTTATCCAGGCCGTTCCCATATCAGATACTCCCGAAGGAGCTTACGAGACCTACTAAGTAGCTCAATGACTGGGTGAGTCGCTGGGGATCACTCCATGACTGTAGACCGCTAAAGAACCACTGCGAACACTAAGCATAACCCTTGTGGGGTTACCGAAGTGACCTGCTGTCAGGGCTGTCTGATGTTGACCCTGGCAGGAATTTCCGTTCAATCATTGAGAAATACATTTGTGATTCTCTCATAAACGTTCTCGGCAGATTGCTAAGATCTGCGAAGGACTCGATAATTTACAGCTGGTGTTCATTGATGTAGAACACCAGTTGTAGAAATACTAAGTGTTCCTAAGAGATCTTTGATGTATCTCATGGCTCTAGACACGAAAAGTGCAAACTTAGGTTTCCTATGCGGAGACTAGGGAGGGGTCTCCTGCTTCAATATCAACCATCTCTAAGAGATAAGTCGATAGAGTACACTGGTTCCCTGTGAGAATAAAACAAGCTCTTTTAAGAGAACTTGAGTGGTTAAGAAGGTTTAGTGCATTGCGTCACTGGGTCCATGACGACTTTATCTTCAATACCGGTGTTTCCTTAGCAACAACCAGTAGCATATGAATTGAACCCGGTGTCTGCCCTAAGGTTGAACATATGGAGGGCTATTTCTTTTCACCCTTTTCTTTACTTTTCTTTTTAATTCTTCAACTCCTTCTTTCCCCTTTCATTCTTTTCTCCTTTTTTCGTATCATACCTAAGGACTTCTAATTCTAATTATTGGAGATGTCCTTGGGTAGATCCCTCCGGCTCTGGCGGATCATAGGACGGTTTTTCCTATCTTAATCACCTTATAACTCCGTGATTATCCGACAATAGCCAAGAAACCTTTGAAAGTCTCTTAAAGTGTTTGTGATTATTAAACATTTTGCTTAACATTTTGAGAGTTTTGTGTTTACTTATGAAGGGCTCCCCCTTCACATGTGCTCATAAGTATTTAAGAAATTTGCACATGCGGGAGGAGCAAGCATTTTTTGAATTGATCCACTTTTAGTAAACAAGACCGATTCGAGACACGCTTACATCACTAGTTATACTAGCTTGAAATTATTACCCGGCCTGGTCAAGTCCACAGAAAGTTTCTCGAAATGGTACCTTTCTACTAAGACAAATCCTTTTCGAGACAAGCTTACGTGGCTAGTTAAAGAGTTCCATTGTCAGCTTTTAGGTGACAACTAGCTCTAGTAACTAACTTGATGTTATTACCCGTCGAGGATAAGTCCTTTCGATTATTAACTTTTATGTTTCGTCAATTCTTGGGTGAATATGAGTCTAGCTCGCATGAGATTTGACTGTTAAGCAACATTGAACTTTCATATTTTAATCACTTTCACTTTTCTCCCCCTCAAAAATAGCATATGAGATGTTGTTTTTGATAAACTTTTGATTACAATATGTTTTTTGAGTCTTATGGGGAGATATCAACGAGAACTTTTGTTTTTCAAACGATGAGTTTTTCAAGTGCTCCCCCTCAACAAGTGAATACTCATTGAGGTGAAATACTTGTCTTTTGAGCAGAATTATGAAAATCAGAAAATGTTTGATTAATTCTACTCAAAAGTAAGAAGCCTTCGCTCCTTATATAAGGATTGAGGCACTGATGCGTACCTCAGGGTCCTTTCATTACAAGTGCGGGTTGTACACTGTTATATGTGCACAAACCAAAAAGCATGATTTTGACAAATCATTTTGATTTGGAAATACTCCCCCTCAAAACGAGCATATGTTTTGACATGTTTTGAAAAGTTTTGAAAAACCTTTTGAAAAATTTTGAATAAATTTTGCTCAAGATTAAGAAGTTTTAGTTAAGCTTAGCATGAGAACTTCTTCTGGTTTTCAAGGAAAAGTGCATGTTTGGTTTTAATGAATGGTTTAGCAAGGCACTCTCCTTTCTCTGAAACCCGAGTTGTACACTGAAATGAGTGCACAAGTCGTTGTTTTTATACAAAATTAGTTTTCTATTAAACAAAACACTCCCCCTCAAATAATGAATGTTATTCGAGAGATAGTCTTCTTGAGTAGAATTTTGAATCGTATTAAAGAAATACTTTTTGAAAAATTTGATAGATGATTCTGCTCAAGGTTTTAGAAAACATAATCAAGTATTATACAACAAAGAATGCTTGAAATTCAAAACTCTTTTACTATTGAAAGTTGTTTGAGACTCGGAGTCTCTCTTTTGAGTTTTAAAAATCTGAAAAAAGTTTCCATCTAAAGTTGAACCTCATGGGTTCTTTTTGAAGATTAGTTTTTGTGATGAATGGAAAACTTCCGGTATTTGGGATGTTCAAATTAGAGTCATTCTTTTATTGCAGCCAAAGCATTCCATATTTTGAAAATATGAAAGGTTTTGAACGACTTTGCTTTGGTTTTCACACTTGCTTTACTGGTGTAAAACGAGAGTGTAGAGTTTGGAAAACTTGTTTCTCACCATTTTGAATCCTTTTACCAGTTTAGCCTTTAAACACATTTTGCCCTTTGACCTCAAAATATGTTCCATAAGAAACATTTTTGTCGAATGTTGAAATTTTGACTTTCAATGGGATGACATGTATTTGCACATAGAGAAAATGCATCAGGCACAAACAAGTATACAGATGAATTAAAAACTCATTCTAAATCTTCCTAAGTGCTCAGAATTCTCAAATTAACACACACGATCACATATTAATTCATTCTTTCGCTCGAGATTTTCCATATGATAATGGTTTGGGGTTATGATTTGAGTCTATGCACACTTGTTAGCATCATAATGCCTGAATATTAAACAAACAAACATCCTAGTAATAGCAGCAAAGACATCGACATCTTTAAACCCTAAATCACATGATTTTAAACCTATGTTGTTCCTAATCGAGCAAACACACCAATCGAGCATTCTTTAGTGTTCTCTAAAGCTATATAAACTAGTTAATTAGACAGAACACATTAAAATGAAAGCCCTGATCGATAATTACATAAACCCTAGTTTCTGATTATGCCTTTTTGACCGTTGAAAACACTTGAAACATTTAGGGAACGATTAGACAACAATAATGAAGAAATTAGAAACTCACAAATGAAAAGAAATCGAGGATAAAAAAAATAGTTAGTCTGATTCGTTGAGGTTTCTAATTATGTGTGAAACTTTTGTGAGCATTTGTTGAAACATTTATTAGAGCCCATTTTATTTTCCATGCAAGATCCTTTTACCTAAGTTTAAGACAATTTTGAATCTTTACTCATTAAAGGTTAATTACCTTTCCATTTGAAGTCCAAACTAGATTAATTTGGAATCATTGCAGAAAAAATTTCTTTTCTCCCCCTCGAATTAGCATTTATTTTGTGAAACATTTTTGCACATTTTGATTCGAGAGATCATAGAACTTTTTGAAAATGAGTTTTTAATCCGAATGATGAAGAAACATTTTATCCTTGAAGAATTATGATGAGGTGTGCAAACTTCATGATATTGTGAAGAGTTTTCACCCCCTCAAAACATGTTCCATTTTGACAGAGTAAAGTAAAATTTGTTTTAATGAAGGAACATAGTTTTGAAGTTACGAAGTTTGTACACAGAGAAAGAAGATTATTTTTGTAGTTTTTGAAAGTTTTTTCTTTTTTTTTATTTTATTTATTTTTTATTTTTATTTTTTTTTAGTATTTACAACAAGAGTTTGATGTTTGACTCTCTTAGGTTTTAAGAAAATTTTGCAAATCATCTGGAGTCAAACACCACATACCAATTTGGAAAACTGAATCAACAAACCTTGATGGAGGTAATACCTTTGTAAACAAGTCCGCCAATTGGTATTCAGTACTCACAAACTCTAATTCAATTATACCCTTCTCGACATGCTCTTTAGATGAAATGGTAGCTGAGAGCACTTTGTTGGGCTTTGGAATGATGAATGGTGTTGCAAGAGATTGCAAAGGCACACTTTGAGTCGCAGTACATTGAGATCTAGTCAACTACATAGCCGTAGTCCGTGAGCTAAGTTCTCATCCAATTGACGTGAGCATAGAAAGCAGACATGGCTACATACTAAGCTTTTGTTGATGACAGTGATGTACAATCCTGCTTCATTGACTGTATCCCTTTGTAACTAAACAAGATTTGTTGCGAATCACTATGCCTTCTGCTTCCAGCTTGTTTTTCCAAATCCATTTAATTCCAATGTTGTGTCAAACGGTGATGTTGGTAATTATCTCGCATGTGAGTAGGATCCAAATTATGTATAGACGACTCAGTAATGTCAGGAATGAGTTGAGCCGGTGCAAACGGGTTAAAGAACGCTTAAAGAACGCCTCTGGGTCATGCTCTGCGGTTTGTGGAACTGATTAAGGTATAGAGTCTTCAGCTGATTGTCGTGAGTTGGACACAGTTTGTTCTGCTGTTATTGGAGATGCAATTGGAGGGCCGTCTTTCTCAACAGTTGTTGTAGTTTGCTGAGGTGAGTCAGGTACTTGAATATTTTCAGATTGTGCAGCGGAAATTGGTGAGACCTCTTGAGGACGGTTTTCAATTGAATCATCAAACAGTTGAGCAACAGGGTTTCCAATTCCTTGCGGGTAAGTGACAAAGGTTCAACCGAAGATTCCGGAAAGTTTAGACGGTTGAATGTGGGTCCTAAGCTGTTTTGCTCAGAAGTCATTGCTGAAGTGCTTTTAAACATTTGATTGCAGGTCCTAAGCTGTTGTGCTCAGAAGCCATTGTCATTAAGCTCGGGTCCGAAACTGAGTTGTTCCGAAGCCATTCCTCTTATATCTAAAAAGAAAGAATAGAAAAAACAGAGAACATGGATCCCTAAGTGTAATTGGGTTCCGGGTGTTAGGAGCATAAAGATGTAGTGTCAATTATCTTCTTGACACTCGAACACATAATTCCGATGGTTTTCATTCTTGTCTCAGAGGTAGATGTTGTGGAGATCACATTAGTTGTGGTGCAATTGTCTAAAATCTTTCCTGTAGGAATCCACCTAAGACCAACCGTTTTGAAAATTCTACCCGTGGGTACCCACCTAATGTTAGATATAGGAGATGTTTTCCTTTTAGATGCAGTGGGAGCATCACTTGGTTGAGAAAACCTACGTCCTATATTGATCCACTTCTTAGGTTTCTGACTTATGACATTTGGTTCAACGGGTTTGTTTGTCTTAGTTGATTGTGCTTTTGCACGTGAATTTCCTTTTTGAAGATATTCTAAAGCACAGACATCATGATTATTTACACAACTACTCTTAGATGCTAGCCAATTCCTATTAGTTTGTTGAGAAGTCCTAGGTTTTGGTTTGCTACTACTAGCAGTGTTTTGTACTACAGTGGAAGGCATCTCATGAGGTTTTGAACCTAGAATTCCATCCTTTTGAAGTAGCGCCTTTTTCCTAGCCTTTTCTAGATCATAGTTCTTGTACATGTCATATTTGCCATAAAACTCGTTACTTTTAATGCTCGTTTCAGACACTGTTTTCGAACTAATCCTAGATGAACCAGGTATAATCACGTGTTGAGATTTAGCAGACATAGATGCATTTTCCTTAGGCCAAGAATGTGGAGTGACTGGATTTGTCAAATTGTTTTTCTCAACAACTTGGGAGGCAAACCGAGGTTTTGAAAATTTAGATCGTTCAGATTTAAATGCAGTTGGTTGTCTAACCACTGATTGTTTTCTGTTTCTTTGAGAAGTCGGTTTCCCCAAGATTGATGGTTTTGCAAACTTAGTATCCACACTCTGGCCAGTCAGTCTTCTTAATTTGTTTTGCAATGCAGCATGTGCAAACACCTTTTCTTGAATTTGACCTTTTAAAAGCTCATTTTCTTTAACTAATGTATCCACACGTTTACTTTGTTCATTCGAAATTTGACCATTGTTGCCAGAAGTTAGAGTTTCGTTTTGCAATTTAAGTTCCAATGAGATGCAATGTGCCTCTAGTTTTGAAAAATCTTTATGAAACTGGGCAATGGTCTTTTTGAGAAGAATGTTTTCTAACTCAAGAGTTTGGTTAGATGTTTCAATTATAAGATTATCAGGTAAGGACTCAGACTCAGAATATTTGTCAGGACATTGAACAACATTCTGGTCAACCTCTCCTTCATTACTGAAGTTAGGTTGCTCAGATTGTTGTTTCTCATTTGCAGGCATAATATGATCAACAGTAGATTGTACCTCAACCATTTGCTCTTTGTCAAAGTTAGTTTCTGTGTCGTAGATGGGTATGACCTCTTCCTCATCCATATGTTCTTTGTCAAAGTTGGGCTCTGAGTCATAGGAGGATCTGATCTCTGCACAGTCTGCATCTGTATCATTCCCAAATCTACTGTTGTCATTTTGTTTATCCAATACTTTGACCTTATTGCCTGCATTACCGACATCTGCAATATTCCCAATAGTCCTTTCAGCATTCCTTCCTTGTCTATCAACTCTTTCACCTTGCCCAACAGCTTGATTCCTTGTGTTAGAAGAAGAACGAAGACAGTTGTTTGTCTTGTTGGAGAATTTGCTGAAGGCACGAGCAATAAGTGGGCATCCTTGATTCAGAATATTGACCTCATCATTGTCATCTTCATTGACATTTAAATAGTACATTGTTTCACTGCTTTCATGTGGGCCTGTATTATTCATGTGAGATTCCTGCATGTCTGCCATTAACATCACATCTGCTATATCGGCTTCCAAATCTGCTGTATTGGATTCCAAATCTGCATATTCATCATCAGATGGAATATCTCCCATGAAACTTTGCCAAACAGCATTGATATTACCCCCTTCAACTTCCATTTGACTAAGTGTGGCATTGTATTCAACATTAGCGTCAAAGAGTGGAGTTGAGTCATAATCTTGAGCTTCCACATCTGCAACATTTTCCGTATATGCCATAAATGTTGTGCTTTATTCAATAAGATCTTCTTCATCATCAGTATCTTTCATTGTGTTAAAGCATTCATAAGTTGAAGTCTTCATGCATTTGCCTTTATCAGTAGATGCTTGTCCAAGCTTCACTAGATTTTGTAGAAGAGATTGCATGTGATCATTTAGTGTTGCAGGATGGTACTGTGGAATGAAGATATGCTCAGGTGCATTTGGAGGAATGAAGAAGAGACCATTTGGAGTGTAAATTAAGGATCCATGGTCAACTGCTGGAGATGGTGGAGCAGGGAGAATGGTCTTCAGTGGATTCATGCTGAAACAAGATTCAAGAATTTGCTTCATTCTGATGTGATGAAGTTCTTATGTATGATGCATAGCTTGAAGATATTTCCACATTTCATAAGCACTAGCTTGAAAGTCCATATGCATGTAAATTGAGTTGGAAAGTGCCAATGTTATGAACCATACAACCTGTTGGTCAACATCGTACTGAGCAAGTTGAGTAGCATTCAAATCTTCATCAGTTTGTAGTCTGATAATCCCTGTTGAGTCAGCAAGAAATATCATTTTGTATGGACCATCTTGAATGGATTTAAGCATGAGATCTGCAGCAGGACGATCTGTGAGCCATTGTAGAAATCTCTATTTCCAATCAGTATACGTTCCTGGTAGCAACATTGGAGGCCTTGATTCATTGCCAAAGAGCAGAACATGGCGAATGAGGGAGTTGTGACTTTGTTGTTGATGATACTGTTGCTGATAAGATATTGGTGAGGAAGGTAGTTGGAAGAAGGTACAGTTGCTGATGACTGTTGCTGATGAGAATATTTGTGAGGAAGGTAGTTAGAAGAAGATGATTGAGACGTTGTAGATGACATTGCTCTCCCCCTTGATTTTTGCGATGTAATCGAAATAATCAAACAAAATGTCACATTCAAGGTCGATATAGTGATTTCGAATTTTCCCTCCAAAAATAATTTGAAAAATTTTCTTTTCCAAAATTTGAAAATCACTCTGAAATGCAATATTAAGGTTGCAAGAAAAATTTGAGTTTCAAAAATTTTGCCGCCAAATTTCATCGAAAATTTTTGAATTTTGGCCTAAAAATTTGAATTTTGGGCCAAAATTTTCACTGTTAAACCAAAATTTGAATTTCGCGTAAAAATTGAACGTTTAGTCTCTGGTAAAAATTAAATTTTACTCAAATTTTCCCGCCAAAAAACTCTTCTTTTTATTTTTTTATTATTATTTTTTTTTAATAAGAAGAGAAAGATAAGAAGGAAAAACTTTGATAAGATGAGATGATGTGATTATGTTAATATGGATCTTTAAGGATAAATAAAGGTTTTAATTTTAAGTTGATATGATTACTTGATAACTTTGGATTTCTAACTTGGTAAAAGTTGTGATTCTGGCAAACTCGGTAAGGTAACTAGAGTTTCACCAAACTCGGTAAGGTAAGATCTCAAATCCCTAACTCGGTAAAACTTGCAGAATATTTAACTCGGTAAAGTCACAAAGTCTCTAACTTGGTAAGTCTTAAAAAAATGTAACTCGGTATGTCTTGATGTTTGTCTAACTCGGTAAGTAGACTCAACTTGAGCAGAGTTTCCCCTAGGTATAAGCCACAAAGAACCTTACTCGATAAACGATAAGGTGAAGGCTAACTCGCCAAATATTTCTTAACTCGCAGAGATTATAACCTAACTCGCTAGGAATAATCTCTAACTCACATGAATATTACTAACTCGCTAAGTAAAATCCAAACTCGATAGAACCAAGAAATCCAAACTCGATGGAAATGTAACCTAACTCGCAGAAATTAAACCTAACTCGCTAGAAAATTTCAAACTCGCTAAGTAAAAACCCAAACTCGATAGAATTGATCCCAAACTCGGTAAAAACTAGATCCTAACTAGATAGAAATTTTCTAACTCACTAGTATGGCGATGAACAGTAACCGAAAAGCCCAAAAATCACTTTTAAACCTAGTTTTTCTACCAAATCAAACCTAAATCAACCTATGTTATCCCTTGGCGAATGATACCACTTGTTAGGTCACCATTTTACAACATAACCACTAAGATTTCTAGAGAGAGAAAGTAAGTAGAGAGAGAGAGTGGAAGGAACACTTAATATGAAAATAAGACACTAATGATATTACTAGGTGAACCAACCACCTCAAATGAGGTGTTACAAGACTATTTATAGGTAAGGATTATGGCATCTCCATACTATGCTAATATTACAAGCTTAGCCCTTAGACTTTTTCCAAACCTATAAACTTAACATAAAAACTTTATAAAACATATAAAATCACTAACGTATTAATTAAATAATGCAACCTATAACAAAACTCAATGACCGACACTTGAAATAATAAAGTCTATTCCCAACAATATTCCTACAAGGGCGACCGTTTTTGATGAAATTGTGTCCCAATCTTATACTTGGTGTTCTAATCGATGTAAATTCAAGTTTAATTGGATAACTTGGATGAAAGACCCTAATCTTGCTATTTTGTAATCTTTTTTTTCTAGCTTCTTGCTAGAGTTTTAATCTAATTTGCCATTAAAAAAATCAATTCTATGTTTTAATTAACATTATGATTATTGTTTCTTCAACTGTACGTTTATTAGAATACAGAGTAAACTTTAAAAAAAACCTATATATTAAATAATATTTAAAATAAAGAAAGAAAGGTCATAGGGACACAGTAACTCCTCTCGGGAACCAACAATATGTCTTCACCTAATAAAGTACCTTGATCACTTTAAATGTTTTCTTTTCATCTTATTTGACACACCAATGCACCATCTACATCAACTCTGACGTTAATGTCCGGCCAAATCTAAACTGTTTTTTTCTTTTCATTCTTTTCAACTTTAAATCCAAGGTGGTTCCTAACATAAAACCCAAAAGAAACGGCTTGGAAACTTCTTGGAAATTCATAAACGGCTAGGGAAACGCTTCGGGGATGTTTCGTTCGCGTTTTCGTTCCCAAGCCGTTCCCAAACGGGCACGCGGGCCTTCCAGGCGTTTTGGAGCATCAGGGCTTCATATATAGTATATATGGAGATGTGATCGGCTGAAAAGGGAACTAATTTTAAAAAGCCTAAAAAGTCATTTGCACCGTCAGATCATTCTATCAAACAATTACATGGTCAAGATCACAGCCCACTTTTTTTAAGTTGACCAGGGATAATTTAGTCTCTTGACACGTTTTTTAGTTTCACCATCAATTTCAAATTGTTATAACTTTCAAACGACAAACTTTAAAAAAAAAAAAAAAAAAAAAAAAAAAAAACACAACGATTTCACCATAATTTCTAAAATTTAATCCTCTTTAATTTGGTATAAATCTTGTTAAATATTTCAACACTTTTTTTCAGCTTTTTAAGTGATTATTGATTTTCTTGAAATTTTCGGCATTTTCGGCTCTAATTTTGTCTAGCTTATAGGCCGAATAATGCAAAACTTAAAACATCAAATATGTAGCTATTTGGCCATTCTTTACCCATAAATTTGAATCACTCAAATCCTATATTATATGTTTTAGATATTGCACGTTAAAGATGACGTCTTAGTCATATTTGTTGCACACAACGTGTTTAATGAAATATTTAGCTTAGATTTTTAGTCTCAAAATCGAGTTAAATGCACTCATTTTTGTACAACAATGCACCTTTAGTCATTTTATTAATGTAAGATTCAAATATATATATATATATATATATATATATATATATATATATATATATATATATATATATATATATATATATATATATATTAATTGATGAACCATATTAACTGATGAACAATACTAACTAATGAATACTCCTAACTGATAAACAAGACTAACTGATGAAAAAGGCTAAATGATGAATGGACTAACTGATGAACAACCAACTAATGAATTGATGAACATTGTAACCTTAACTGATGAACATTGTGATTTTTTTAGACAACAGATGAACACTATGATTTGTTTTTGAAAAATTGATAAACTGATGAACATTATATTTTTATTGATGAACAACACTTTTATATTGATGAACAAATATACTCTTTTTGTTGATGAATAAATGAACTAACTCTTTTTCTTGATGAACAACAATTTCTATTAATGAACAAAGTATATGATGAATAATGTTTTTTATTGATGACCATTGCGATATAACTAATGAACAAAATTAAAGAGAATTGATGAACAACTCTTTTTATTGATGAACAATACTTTTTATTGATGAAAAAATGAATATCTCTTTTAATTGATGAACAATACTTTTTATTGATGAACGATATTGGTTTTGTTACAAAACTAATGAAGCTCACTAACTGATGAACATTGCTATGTTACTGATGAATTGATGAACTGATTTACAATACTAATTGATGAACACTTATAAACATCATGTAGATTGATGTTGTCTTGTTCATTAGTTAGTCTTGTTCATCAGTTATGATTATTCATTAGTTAGTATTGTTCATCAGTTAATATGGTTCATCAGTTAATATGTTTCATCAATTAATATTGTTCATCAGTTAAAAAAAAAAACATTTTGAATCTTACATTAATAAAATGACTAAAGGTGCATTGTTGTACAAAAATTAGTGCATTTAACTTGATTTTAAAACTAAAAATCTAAGCTACACATTTCATCAAACACGTTGTGTGCAACAAATATGAGTAAAACGTCATCTTTAACGTGTGATATCTTACTCATATGACATTGTATTTGAGTGATTCAAAAACCTTTGTAAAGAGTAAACCAAAATCTACAATTTTCATGTTTTAAGTTTTTCACGATTCAAAATTTAGGATGGTAAAAAATAGGTCTGAAAATTGTCAAAAAAATCAAGAAAATCAAGACCCACTTGATATGTAGAAAAAAAAGTTCGTAATATTTAACAAGATTTATACCAATTAAAGAGGATTAAATTTTAAAAATTATGGTGAAATCGGTTTTTTCTAAAAGTTTATCGTTTGAGAGATATGTGCGTTTGAAATTTGAGGTGGAAAAGCAAAAAATGGGTCAAAAGACCATTATACCCCTGACGAAATTATTTTATAATTTAAGGTGGGGACACATGTCACTCTATGATTGTCTTTCTACACTTTTTAAATTTGCCTCACTTTGTAATAATAGATCCACCACTAATATAAATATAGATGCATGTGCTGCATCTTAAAAAAAACATTTTGCAGAAACATAATATGGTCTGTGTAAAAGAAAAAATTTATATATAGAGAGAGAAGAAATAAAAAGAACATGAAGCTTCAAGTGGTTGAGAATGTTTTAAACAAATGAATTTATTTCCTAACACTTGGTTATAGAGTTTCTTTTTGAAGAAAATTAAAGACAAATGAACTAAGTGATTTTATGAATGTCTTTTCAAACATTTTTGAAGAATTAAAAGGAGGTGAAAGGAAAAAAAAGTGATGGGTGATTGTTGTTTTATTGGGCAATAAATTAGGCAAACAGTGAAATAAACCTCACTTCAAACATATAAATGACAAATTTGCTTTTATTTGATCAACTTTTTTTAAAGAGATGTATTTATAAATTTACATCTTGCTTATTCATAACTTTTCTTTTGTATTTTTTATTCTTCATAACTCAAGAAAAAATAATAATATATTTGCTTTCTATCTCCTTTTCCTCTCTCTCCACGTTACTTTCTTTTTCTTTTCCTTTCTTTCTAATATTTAACTCAAGAACGGAGTGTATAATTTAGACCATGAAACTTTGATGCATCCAAACAAGTTTAATTATGTACGAGTATGTTCTATTGTCATAATCAATTTCATAATTACAATCAACACCTCATGGTAGGAGTAGCTTTTGTCACATGATAATAACCACATTATCCCAAGCAAAAAATGTTAACTAAGAGATGCGATCTTGTAGAAAGTGAGGGAAAAGTCTACTATTCTAAAATATCTAAAAAAGGTCTTTCTGCCTAACACGTGTCATCCTCACTTTCACATACCTTTTTTGAAAGAATAACATGCACATATATTATATATTTATAAATTTAATTATATATAAATGAATCACGTCTGGTAAGTAAGGCCTAAAGGGCCACATCAACACATCACAAACAAAAGAAATTATTTATTATGCGAATAATAAATAAAATGATGGAGAGAATTCAATTAGCAATGGCTAATTTAATGTGAGTTATATTTATTATAACTAAAAGTGTAAACTAAAAAGATTATAAGGGGTAGAATGAAAGAGTGAAGGAATTCTTGTTGAACAAGAAATCACCCGCTATATAAACAAACCCCTCCTTATTCATTCTACATAATTCAAACCAACACACAACATCCAAAACTCTACCCTCCCCTCTCTTGTCCGATCGACTGAAATCCCCAAAGGGATTTTATCTATTTCGTCGACCTAAAGTCGACTAAGAGTCAATTAGGATCACATGCAATGAAACAAGATACAACTGTCTAGCGGTTTTCAAATGTGACTAGTAGCTTCCTTATACAAGTAATCACGAGTTCAAATCAAAGGTATACATGTCCTAACTATTCATGTAGTTAATTCAAGAATGTAATATATACATGGATCTGTGGTTAGGGTTTGTAATTAAATTATTACCGCATATTAAAATGTTAATATTATTAATTACATATAACCTGATTAATCTAAGAAAACCCTACTGTGGTATTAGAGCCACTTGTACATTGTTACAGTCAATCTAGGTTTGCATGAAAAATTCTTTGATCCATTAAAACTGGTTGTGTCTTTATTTTTTTATTTTTTTATTTTTTTTTTTGGTTATTATATGTGCCGAAATAAAACCCTAGACGAATTAGGGTTTTAGAGTTTTTGAAAGTTTTTATTTTTATCTTAAAAAACTAAATCTTGGTTTTTCTTGCTGGGCAAGAAAACCCTGGATCCATCCATAGAGATTTTCGAATCCCTTAAAAGTCGCTTTTAGGGTTTGAGATTTTTCGAACCTTGTTTCTCTTAATAAAAATTGAGTCTTGAATTTCTTGCAGGGCAAGAAACCCTATTCGAATCACATAGGGATTTTTGAATCCCTGTGGGTGTCGAATTAGGGTTTCCTAAAAACCCTAGACTCAAGATTCCTTAAATTAAATATCTTTTACTTCCTATGTTTCAAAATTACAGTTCATATTTTTTTGAGATGTCTCAATATAATTTTCCACTTTCTTTTTAAGTAATAAAAAGAAATTTTTAGTGAGAGAATATTTTATTTGAGTGGTTGAAAATTATAGTTGTCACACTTTTATTAAACTTTATGATTTTTTTTTCATGACAATAATTTTGAGACGGAGGAAGTATTTAATTAAGTGTTCTTAATTTAACTAAAACATGAAACTTGGCAAAACTTGTTGGGCAAGTAATTATATTTGTGTGAAGTAGGGTTTCCTAAAACCATAATTAGGCGAATTGGGATTTAGGGTTTTCTAAGCCATAATATTGAAAGTTCAGAATAATATGGATCAAACACTAATTAAAGGCATACTTAATGATTTTTTTTTTTTTTTTTTTTTTTTTTGTGTGTAAGACCAAATATTTTGGCCATAAAATTGTTTAGGATTAGCTAGCAGGATTAGTTTACATGTTCCATGTAAACTAAGTTTTTTAAAAGCCAAAGTAAATGGTGTTGGTGATTTTACATCACCAATATGATTTAAGTGTAATGGATTGACTTAGTTGACCAATGTGTAATCATGATAAATGTTCAACAAGTCGGGGTTGTGCGAAGTGCACACTTGTATGACGTTATTGTGATTATCGCCCCGAATCACGGGGGTTCGGGGGCAGCGCCCCTGGTAGCGGGGTTCCAGGGGCGGTGTCCAAGGGGCGGCAGCCCCTGGCAGGGTCCAAGGGGCAGCGCCCCTGGCTGGGGTCATTTTTTATTTTGTATAAAGTGCTAAGTTAAAAACGCACTTAAAAATAAAATTCCCGTTATTTTGGACTTATATTTCGCTTGTTAATTTGACTGATTTAACGGTTGGAATAACTGCATAGCAGTTGTAACCGTTTTTCGGTTTTGGTTGGTCATATTCTATTCTCTGTTTTGGTTCTGGTTCATAACATCAAAACAGATTCACAATTCGAAAAATCTGAGTTTTATCCGATTAAAGATTTCGTTAGAACAATCAAAATACTTCGATCTGAAAGTGTTTATACGACTCTCAGATTACTGTGATCCAAATAATTTTAACAAATGGTCTATAAATATAGTAGTAACATGTGGGGTACATAACCAAACAGTCAATAATGCATGTATTGTTGTAATTATTTTATGGTTGTTTAAATTTCTTTTGTTGGTTTTGAGTAGGCTCGCGTGTCAATTATTTATTCCTCTTGAATGTAATAATTTAGATAGGTTAAACTAGGTTGTTTTTCCTATAAATCGTAATTCAAGAGAAGGCGCGGGAGCAAAAGACAACAAGAAAAGACGAATATATTACAAGGAAGCAGTGGGAGCAATGGACTTCAACAACTACTACCTTGTGTCATGTTGTCCATAAGATTGACCGTTTGTGCTTGTGTTGACTCACAAGACAAACAGTGGAATGGCTAGCTATGTCACAAGACAAACGGTGGTATGATTTTTTTCGCATAACGATTAACGGTTTGCGAGATATTATTTTTTTGAAAAAGGGTAAAAGTTTTTTGTTTTTTTTTTTTTTTTTTTTTTTTTTTTTTTTTTTTTTTGCACATGATTAGTTCATTGATATATGACAAATGTAAGATCTATATTGATCTCAACTCATGCCACACCAGAAGCCAATGAATTAGCAAGACAACCGGCTTTATGGTGTAGTGCTAGAGTCTTGAAATTGTGTGGATCACAATTGGCTGGTGTCGCCTGCTACAAGCTATTTGCATAAGGGGCAGTTTATACGGACCCCCTCCCCCCTCCCCCCAACCCCATTGGGGGGGGGGGTTCCAATCATTGCACGCATCGGGCGGTTGTACTGTGTGCATCGCGTTGTTATACTATGTAATTCACGGTTTGTACGGTTGACCCATATGGAGGTCTAAATAACACAACCCTTTGCATAAAGCCATAAACTAACCCACATCGAACCTTGTGCAAGAGTGTAATATGAATTTTGGACTAATAAATCAGGTTTAGGGTTTTATGATTTATTTTAATGAATAACAAAGGAAGTCTATTTTAATCAATAACAAAGACAGTATACAGCCTATTAAATTGTTTTATTCAAGTTTAAATTATTATTGCAATCTTGTAATCATCTCTAACACATCAAGTATTTATAATTAATCAGTAAGTGTACTGATAGTTGGAAATAAAAGCATTTGCAACTTACCGAGAAATCACACTTTCCATTTCAAACATCCAACTTCGACAATGAGGTTTTCTTACCAACTACCAAAGCCTCGGCAAATATTTTCCGCCTTCCATAACTCGATAAGTTCCCTGGCTTCATAGTGTGTCTCATCCTTCACGATTGTCAGCACAATTATTTGTTGTTTCATACGAAAAATACAAGGAAAATCAAAACACAACAACATTTAGATATTGAGAGGTCTCAAAGGCCACCAAAAACATTTGAATTTCGTATACATGGTTTACATACATATGCTTATTTGTAAATTTGTAATTATGTATGTTTTAAAGTAAATGTGTAACACTGTATAATCGCAATCAAGTCACCACCTGCAATAAGACTTGCTGTAGAAGATAAAGCTAGGATATTTTGTAGTTTAGAGTCATAATCAGATAATCAAATGTCTTAAAAGACAAATTTTGATTAGTAAAAAATTGAAAGATAAAGTGATGAAAAAAGGAAAATGTAAGAAACAGAGAGACGTTTAACGGAATGGGATTGATGGTCTCAAATTAGGTTTAAGGGCGTAAAATCATGTCATTACAGTTTACCTTCCAATAGTCAATTTTGCGCGGTTGGTAATTTTTGAGTATCCTAAATTGATAGTGTACCATAAGTCCATAAGTAATCAGGTAAATCTGTTTATTCAATCATTGAAAAAATGATTAACTGCAGCATGCTATAAGCTCTGTATCACAAATCCATAGAGCTAGTTTCTTGTTACACAAGGGCCTGCTCTCACTCAGTTATGTCAACTTCAAGTGATAGAAATCAGATAAACAGTTTAATAGTGCAAATTCAAATAGAAAGTTGGATCCTGTGATACAGTTTGTTCGAATTAATATATTGGTTGATTGGTTAAGTGTTATATGTAACGCGTCATATGCGTGTTTATAATTTTAGCTAAAAGAAAGTGGTCAAATGGGTCGAAAGTTGGCCATAGTGTGTTTACAACGCAGTATTATTTTGTAATCTTATACTTTTCGAATCAAACCTGGCAAAAAGTTGAGTTCAGCGAAGCCAAACCAATCAGCCAATTTTTCCACCTGTTATGCTGATTAAAAAACTCCCAATGGCATACAATATGGCACGAAGTGTACAAGGTGGTGACTTTGATGAATAACACCATGTAATCCGAAGATACATATAACCTTCAAAAAGACCATAGAAGATGTTATGTTCATTGAAGTTTAGATGAAAAGCTAGCAAGGCAGGTACATTATCAAAACTATAGTACGTCATTATGTTGCTATCATACTTGACAATTCAGTTTTATATAGAAGCAGAATCTAAAACCGAATGAAATTTAAATGCAACTGGTCGTGTTAAAGCTTTGCATGTGTAAACTTTTCTGATATAAATTGCTTCTGATTTATATAACTTAACAAGGTTTCAGCAACAAATATCTATGAGTAGCGGTTCAAAACAGATGGTAAATGATACTGAACAAAATGACTAGAGAAACAAAAGGAAATAGATACTAAACAAAATGGCTATTAAAGAAACAACGGAAGCAATGCCTATTCAACGTGTGTTCATATAGGAGCCTCCTAATCTTCCTTGTCACGAGCTTCTTTGTTATCAGCATTAGAGGTGGAACCGCTTGCAGCATAGTCAGAAGTATCCCGAGTGCCAACCCTCAATGGTTCTTCTTTTCCAACAGTTGCAATAAGAAACATCACAGCTATCAAAAAGATGACGATGTAGACGGTTCTCATGCCAAGAAGTGAAGTAACATAGCCCACAAATGATGGCCCTAGTGCCTTCTCTATTACTTTTCCATCTCTGTATCTTTCAAGGAATAGTGTGATTTGGGATCCCTGATCTTCACTGTGGATGTGTTCTGAATCAATAACCTGACAGCAATCAACACATTAAATACTTCAGTACCTGATCATACTCTCGATACTCAATGCACGGGTTGGCTAATCGATCAAAATTGAACTTTTTTTGTGAGGATCAACGTGGCCTGATAAACTATTTTCTAAACATTCAATATTTGTTATACAAATAACTAGTGTTTCAGATATAATCACAAAAACTGAACTCTGTAACAGTAGTCTGGTAGAAAAATATAATTTGGGAGTTTTTATGTATTAAAATGTACACTTAATTGACTTTGACTGACTCATCTGATCAGGTTTTTTACTTAAGTTTTCGGATTTTAACCAAGTTTTTTGAAATAAAATGTAACCGAAAAGGGCGTACTCGAAATCTACACTGAATCAACGGTTCTATCAACAAGAAGAGAATGGTGTGATATCTCCAATAAGCAGAAACAATAACTTGAGTTCCCTCTAAGAAAGACTTAGCTGGAAAAAGTATGCTCCTGTACAAGGAATATCTCCCTCATTTGACTCGGGTACTATCACCTAATGACATGTGGCAGATATATCCCCAGTTATACTTTTTCTAGGTCTCTAACCTGGATGTAGTAATTTTGACAGAAAACTAACAAATGGATCAATTTGGGTAATGGTTTTATCCCTAATGGGTTAACTGAGAACATAAAAGAAGCCATAATGAATATGGGTGAAATGCGGAAAATGGGTCAAAAGTTTATACAACATTACAACCTACTAATCGTTTAATTCAGGACGTTCAGATTATTATTGTAACTTTGTAATCACCTCTAACACATCAAGTATGTATAAAGATATATCAATTAAAAAGTAACTAATAGTTGAAACTAAAGGCATTTGCAACTTACCGTTAAAAACGCTTCATTTCCATCCCAAACAACCATCTTCGGCAATGGAGTTTTCTTACCAACTTCAAAAGCCTCAGCAAAATCCTTCCATTGGTTATAACCGACATAAGCAAAAACAAATTCACGGTTTGCAGATGCAGCAGCCCTCAATAACTTGATAAGTGCCTTGGATTCATAATGTGTCTCGTCCTCCACAATTGTCAGCACAATTTTTCTCTTATCATCTTTCAATAGATTCAGACTTTCTTGACTAATTGGCAAAGTCAATGGCAACAGACTCTGTTGAATAAACTCTTCCACAAAATTATCTGTTTGTTCATAGAAGAAATATAAAGAAATCAAAACGCTGCAACATTCCAAAATTGATAAGTCTCAAAGGCAACTAACACAATTAAGTTACGTCATGGTTGCATATAAGTATTTAGATGTACATATGTGATATTTGTATAATCACAATCAGATTATCGGTTGATAGAGTTGACTTGTTTTGTTTGCTAAAGTCATAATCAGATAATCAAATGTGTGAAGAAATTTGACATTTTATGGTAGAAGGAAGAGACTTTTTCTGAAAAGAGAGTTAAGGTCTAATATTAGGTTTAAAAAGGGGTAAACAGTTAACTTAGTTTACCTTTCAATAATCAATTTTACTGCAGCTAGTTTTATCCAAAATTTAATTAAACGTAAACAAGTAATCAGGTAAATCTGTTTATCCGATGATTGAAAAATGATTATGTCAACATGAAGTGACGGAAATCAAATAAACGATTTGACAATGCAAATTCAAACACCCAATAATTTGTTTAAATCAATATGTTTTACATAAGTATTGGACTATTGGTCGATTAAGGTTGGGTTACATATGTAAATAGGTCATATGGGTTATATTATAATTATAGCTAAATAAGGCGGGTCAAATGGGTCGAAAGTTGCACATAGTGTGTTTTTAAAGCATTATTATGTTTTTAATATCATACGAGTCAATTTCAAATAAAATGTGGTAAAAAAGCAATTCGGGTCAACCCAAACCAGCTAGCCAATATCTCCACCTGTTTGCTTATTATTAGAACTCCAGAAGAAACATGATGATTCGTCTAACCTTCAAATGGACCATAGAAGACGGTATATTCATCGAAGTTTGGATGAAGAGCTAGCAAGGAGGGCGCCTTATCAAAGTCATACATTTCCATGGTCTTTTCTGAGAAATCTTTGGCCACAGAAAACCAAGCCTTTTTTTTTAATTTAATAGCCACTTCTGATATTGCAGACTCATCCAAACCAAACCCAATGAATATTGGAAAAGATTTCCCAGCTTCTTCAACAAATTCAGCAATACCAGAATCTGATTCAATAACGGTAACATCAGGAGCGACAAACTTCCGCAGGTACCGAACAAGCAAGTCTGCTTTTCTTGGACCCTTATAATCAGTGGGAACTCCATTCATGAATATCTTTAAGGTGGGAAACCCACTGTATCACAAATATGTGCCTTGTCAGTAAAAAGGAAATATCTTCTACTAATTCTTAAAATCATATGGTAGAACTTCATATGCAAGGAAATTATACTTATTTTTGGACTGGTTAAAAACGACAGTACAGGTAAAGTGAAAAAATAAACTCCACAACAAGTTTATTTCAGAGATGGCAATTCGGACACATTTACTTATCATATTAACGGATCCATACATGTTGGAAGTGATCTCTAACTGGTCAAACAGGTCAAACAAAAAAGATTTAAAAAAAAAAGGAAAAAAAAATAAAAAAATAAAAAATAAAATAAAAAAATAAAATAAAAAAAAAAGAGTAAAAGTTAACAGGAAAACTAGTCAAATAGGTTAAATGAGTTGAGAATCACCGAAGTGTATTTTAAATGCACAACTCCTCCTAATCATTCTATTCAGAAATTTGTGTTATTATTAAAAAAACATTGTTGTAATCACATTGAAAAAACTATTTATCAATATTTATCAATAAAAGGTAATAGCTTATACAGATTTGGAGTAAAGGTGTTCTCGGTTAACCTGTTCGACCATTACCAAAAAGCTTTAACACGACCTGCCTACGCAGCCCTTTTTGCAACCACTAGTTTTTGTATATGTTGTTCTAAAATGACATGGAAATGAAATGAAATGAAGGCATGGAACATACTCAATATCATATTTGGAAGCAATACGAGAATACTTGTCGGCGTCTATTTTTGCAATCACGACAGTCTTCTTTAATCCAGAAAGCATCGGAGCAGCTTTATCTAACTGAACCAAACAAAAACAATTTGTTAGCTTTTATCGCATGGTATATGGAGCACTAACTACAAAAGTATCAGATGTTCGCTTGGCAAAAACTGGAGGATGGGTCATTTATAGAAGTTCTAAGCCTGACCATACACATATTCCTTGGATAAAAGGGTATGAAATTATGGATACCTACCAGCAATATCAGACAATCTCAAAGTCTTCAGAAATCCCAATTAGCTTGTTTCACATCATTAAGTAACATCCTTGATTTTCAAGTACATTTTATTTTTTATCTTGAATACTTTTTCTCCTATACAGCTAGTATTGTGGTTAGGTTGACGTGGCAAAACAGGCCATGTTAGGTAACAAGTAAAAGAATGTCGTTTTTTGGCGTGGGTGGAAACAGGTCAGGTCAGGTTCACCAAGAATACTTTTTGTCCATTTCTCACATAATTAATGCATTATTATATACTTACAAAAACTATATCATCACAGTTTTAACAATAATATTTTCAAAAAGCGAATTAGGTGTTCCTATACATTAAAATTACGCATTGAGCCACTTTCAACACATTTCATTTCTACATATTTGCCTTTAGGGTATTGGCGCGGAGCGGTGTGGAGCTTTTTGGGGCGGTGAGCAATGAGTATTCTGATTTTTAGTGTTCATTTGGCTGAAGAGTAATCGGGGGGACTTCTATGTGATTGACCCTTGTCTTGGACAGAAACCTAATTTTTTTTTCTTACTGTAGCATAGGCCTTCACCACTTCAAACGGGCGCTTTGGCCACAAATGAAGGTTGAATAAAACCAAGTTGTTGTCTTGTAAGTAAGTAACACCGGGCCATTTTACATATATAGCCATGTTCAATAATATGTATATATCATTTTACGTCATTTTACTCATTTATAATTACAGTTACATGTGTAAACAAACGTTTTTATTTAAAAAAAACAGTTAGTGCTCACGGCACAGCTACTGCTCAGAGCTACTGCCTATGCTACTGCTCACAGCTAGTGATTACATGGTAGCTAAATCAACCTTCTCCAAAGTAATTTAGTCAGAGATATCAGTATATCACCTTTATCAAGACAGTGTGGCTTGCAAATTTCAATATACGACCTTAAGTGAGCCTAAAAAGGGTCTATTATGCCATAAAATCTCTTAGCAGGTTTTCAAGATTGAGCGTTTAGACATCATTGCTGAGTGCCACAAACCGATTCTCCTATTGTATCGAAATTCTTTGGCTTCCATAAACTATGTTGAAGTTCTCACTCCCAACTATTTATATAGAAATGCCTACATATGTATTTATGCTATTTTCATCAGCAATTTGTATATACATTTGTTTTGTTCCGATCAAGTTCATAACCTTTAGGCGTTTGTTTCGTTCATCCCTGAACGTGTGTGGTCAATTGACAAAACAGAAGACTCCTCTTTAATTCAAGTGATACATTTCAAGTGTTAGCTTCAAGAGCAATAGATTATTGTGTTCTTTTACTGCATATGGTTTCTATGTTCTTGAGCACCTGATGTCTATAATAGCTTACAAATCTTTGATCTTCAAGTTACAGTAATGACTCTACACCAACATCATCAAGCTATTGTAGAGGATGATTCTAGGATTAACTATTTCTTGTTCTTCTAACTGACCTTTTTTTCTCATTGAAGCCCATAAATATTTTATTAGAACCTCTTTCCCCTAATTGAATTATGTTCCCCTCAATAAGCTCATGTCACAAATATATTAACCTTTACAATTCTCTCCCCAGAACTGTATTTCTACCTCAATAATAAATAAATTACTTTCATTTACAAGGTTGATTGTTAGGTACATGAGCATCAAATATGACAAAAAGATTGCCCCAGTATTGAAAAAAAGGTGCTTTATTAAGCCAACATTGTTTTCGTGATCTTTACCATACTCCATGGAATTTGGTTCAAACTAATCTATACTACCTATAAAGCAAAAATGGTCAAAGGTGAAAGTGGAAAAGTCAAGAAGTGAAATGTGAAATGTTGAAAAATGTATATAAGGAAATTATGAAATGTAATTAATACTCTTATTAAAACACCCCATTACTTAAAAGTAAAATGATTTATACACATTGCACAACCAATTAAAACAATTAATACAAATCACAAACCGGGTTGACCCGGGACGCTTCAAACCCAACGGGTTGAACCGGTTTAATTTGACCCGTTTTCGACCCAACCTAGCAAATTGACCCGGTTTAAATCGACCAAATTTTTGACCGGAACGGTTTAACCGGTTGATCTAGCAAATTAAATACAACCAATTAAAACAATTAATACAAATCACAAACAGGGTTGACCCGGGATGCTTCAAACCCGACGGGTTGGATTGGTTTAATTTGACCCATTTTCGACCCAACCTAGCAAATTGACCCGGTTTAAATCAACCAATTTTTCGACCGGAACGGTTCAACCGGTTGAACCACCCGGGTCGAACCGGGTTTCAAAACATATCTACCAAATTAAATATAACAAATTAAAACAATTAATACATATCACAAACCGGGTTGACCCGAGACGCTTCAAACCCGAAGGGTTGAACCGGTTTAATTTGACCCGTTTTCGACCCAACCTAGCAAGTTGACCCGGTTTAAATCGACCAATTTTTCGACCGGAACGGTTCAACCGGTTGAACCACCCGGGTCGAACCGGGTTTCAAAACATTATGTTTAATTCCCAAATCTTCAAACTTTTATTATTTTTCATTTATAACCTATAAACTTTTTTTTATCAATAAACTATTTGTCGCTATAATATCCCGTTGCTATGCACGGGTACTCGTCTAGTAACTATAAAGTATAATAACTTAAGTATGTTAGCATGTTGTAATGTCAACTTTCTGTGTGAGTTATTTATAGTGACATTAAAGTGTGACAAGATTGCACCACCATTAACAAAGTGTTTAATTCTAGTAGTTGGGTTCATCTCGGATAAATATCATCACCTTTGATTTTCATCGTAGTGTCATAACTCATAAGAATCAACAACAACAATACCCAATCCTGTATGAGCGAGCCTAAGGTAAAGGGTAGGGAGACTGCTTCCATGAAGACTTCCGACAAACGTGTGAGGGTGAATGTGTTCAAATATATGTGGTTGTGTGATTGTGCACATTAGCATGAATAGATATTCTTTATGTCGATGAACATGGCACATGGATTTCTTTTATGCCGTGTATCTCTCTATACATCTGATCAATAACACACATAAATAGCTCCCTTGAATCGCTCATAGACTTCATGCTCCCATAAAAAATATTGCCATTGGATATTTGCTAGTTCTTATAATTGAAAGCTTTATCCATTTTGCCCTTTTTAAGGATGGTACAAAAACCTCAGTATAGACATACACAAGGTGTCTCAAGCATGCACATGCCATCCTAATGCATTAATTATTTTCATCTTTTTCAAAGCTTTATCCGCCTCTGATATGCAAAATATTTCATTTCTAGACCAACATGTGACCCGCTATGTTTGGCGCAAAGCTTTTAGGAGCTTTTTGGGGTGATGAGCGGTGAGAATGAGCTTTTTGATTTTTAGTATTCGTTTGGCATGAGAGCTGTGAGCGGTGAGCAAGAGCTATGGCTACTGCTCACACCTACTGCTCACTGATACTTTTGCTAAACATAGCCAAGTCATTGAATTTTCACAAAATTTCTCTTTTATGTAACCTAGATGTAAAAGAATCTTCATTTAAAACATGGTTTTAGGCCATATAAAGACAACAAACTTTCCTTCGAGTTAGATCATCATACTGTTTGGTAATATAGCCGTAAATATGAAGTGTAAAAAGATGAAAGGAGAGCTTTTTAACAAAACGCTTCTTCACTAGCGTTTTAAAAAATAGCTTTTTTACAAAACATTAAATGCTAGTTGCCACTAACAAACACTGCAACAAGCTTTTTTACAAAAACTAAACGCAAAAAGCTCATAAACACTCTTAAACGTTTCCTTCCAAACATATATGTTCGTCACACTATATGGTAGTTCAAACTTTCAAATTTTGACTCCATATCACATTCTTTTTTACGGGTCAGCGCGCTAAAAAGTACCAAAATACCCCTCAGCCTAGTAAGAAAAACATATGGATAAACATATAATATTACTTAGCAACTAACCTTGATAACCCTATAATCATCAATCCTTAATATATCCAAAATCAAGAAACAAATATAAAAATACAAACACATTAACCAAAATTAAAAGGGTACCTCAGGGGAAAGACGTTTACAATGACCACACCACGGGGCATAAAAATCAACAAAGATATAATCAAACGTCGAAATCGCGGTATCGAAATTCGACTCCGTAAGTTCCAACACTTTTCCATCATCAACCTTAAATTCATGAGCATAGATCAAAGGCGACCACACTATACAAAGTGTCAGTACTGTTAACATAACGGAACATGAACAAGACATTTTTTTTTTCTTCTTATATTGTTGTTGGGTTTTTGATACGAGGATGAAATGATATGAAACAACTGAATCTAAAGAACTAGTTTCTTTCTTTCATAAGATGGATCGAAAGTAACTAAACCATTGTGTCAACTGAATAAAGCTTTTTATACGGGGCGATGATTATTTTGACTAAATCCTTTCTAGTGTTTGTTTTAAGTGAAGTACAAATAAGTCCCTCAAAATCTCAAATGTGATGTTAAAAGGGCTAATAGCGTTGTTATATAAATTGTTTTAGAAATGACCCAAATCGTCGAATTAATTCACCAAACGTGATACCTCATTTATATTAAAAAAAATATATATATATTATATCTACAAATTTTTCTTTAAAAATAATTATAATGTTCTCCAATTGAGAGAAAATATATGTCTGTTTGTGTCCATTTATCTTTTAAATGGTAATATATGCCCATTTTAAGTAAATGAGAGGGCTAAATGTACCTAAATTGTTTACAAATTTGCCTAAATTAGCCACCCATTTTTTTGATTATATATCATAATTGTCATCATTTTCTTTTATATGTATTGAACAATTGTTTTGCTATTATGTGTACTAAACTTTATTTTTTGGGCATTTTATGTACTTTATGAGCATTTTGCCCCTCTCATGTTAATAAAATGAATGGCAAAATAATCATAAAATACACAAAAATGCCAGAAAAATCAAGTTTAGTACACAGAATAGAAAAAAAATTATTCAATATATATAAAAGGAATAAGTGACAACTATAATACATTTTGATATCATTAGCCCTTGTTAAAGTAGGTAACAAAAATGTTAGGAAAATTTGCAATAAGTGACTTATTTTCAACTTAACTCAATTATATATTGTAAAGGGATCCGGTAAAAATAAAAACTAATGAGAAGAATGAGAAGGACTTCTAGCCACACATTTCGAATAAAAGGGAGAATTTTAAGGGGAAATGCATCTACTTTTATACATGCATCTGAAATGTGAGGTTGTGATTTCTTCACACCCTTCTCATTAATTTTTTTCTCATTTGATCCTAACTCTATATTGCTAAAGCTAAGACATATTTATGTGAACAACCTATGTTGCCCTTTCGTAATGTATTTTATGTCCAGGATGCCGGTTCTTTCTGACATTTTACACTGTTAACAGTTAATGATTCCTCTTTTATCTTCTTTGTGGTAGATTTTTTTCTCTATTTTAACCAAAAATACTTCAAAGTAGTTTAGAAAATTGCTCGTTAAATTATCTACATTTTGACATCCATTTTGTCACACCCCCAAAATCGGGTCCAGCGGAAGCATACATGTAGAGGGGGTGTAACTCAATCGGTATCACAACACAAGTACAAAAATGGTTTTCACTTTAATCATTTAGAATAAAATCGTTTAATCAAAAATGTTGAATTTACATCGTTAAAAGTAGTGCGGGAGTAGGCCCTTAAAATAGTTTAAAACGGTCCCCATATAAATAATCAGAGTCTTCTATGACCATGTCATGCCCTGCCAAAACCTCCTGTAGCGTGCCATTGCTTAATACCTGAAGATACATGCTAAAGTGTCAACACGAGGTTGGTGAGTTCATAGAGTTTGTTTAATAAATAAAGTCTATAGAAAAATGATCACACAGCAAAGGCATCGTAAATCCACTCAGTTACAAGTCCCGCCATAAGAGACTTGTAAACTGTGTGTTCACAACCCACTGCTAATATATATAGTATGATTAAGACATATGAGTATACGATATGTGTACATGCCACTGTTCAAAGATTAAAGACTACTGGGTGCCATTTCCCAAAGTTATGAGATTACTGGGTGTCATTTCCCAAAGTATAAAAGATTACTGGGTGCCATTTCCCAAAGTATAAAAGATTACTGGGTGCCATTTCCCAAAGTATAAAAGACTACTAAATTGAATAACGCAAATAAGTTCATCACAATCATGTATGTATGCAATCAAGTATAATGCAACCAAGTATAAGACAATCAAGTATAAAACAATTAAGTATAAATGTTTTGAGTATTTGTACAAGTAAGCAAGTAGTTGAGCATGTATCTCCCCCAAAGAGTTAAAACAAGTATGAAAAGAGTAGGGGCTATGACTCACCTGGTGCGATAGCTACGATGACAAAAGTGGATACACAGAAATGAGGTTCGATCTCTAACCGCAACCTAATATGAATGATAGTGATCTACTTAGATCATGAAATGATGTAGAGAATATGCATGCACATGATACCTATACCACTCATAACTTGAAAATAATAGTTATAGTCAAAGTAAAGTATTTTCCATACTTAGGAAAAATAAGTCCAACTAGGCTTATAAAAACTTGTTGTATTATATCGGATATAAAAGGTTAGTGTTATATTCCTTACTTTGGAAAACCTTGAGATAACGTCTAATCGCCGTAAAGATAAACTTATAATCCTTAGTACTTCATTAGTTATGAATATAACTCTAGAATAAGAAATCTAGAAAATATAGCATTTAGTACGTAGTTATATTATTTCTAGTAGTGACTAAATATATATATAGTTTTGACGATTTTAAAACATGTATAACTTTGTCGTTTTAAGTTCATTTTCCTCGTTCTTTATATCCCCGGAATCGTGGGACAAAATACTAACATATTTTTGATAAGTTGGGATGGCTAGATTTAGTTTTACGCCTCGAAACAGTCGTGACAACTGTTCATCAGCAAAGAATTTTCAGAAAAATAGTTTTCGTCGTTAACTTCGGAAAATCATATCTCCTTCGTTATTAACTCGTTTTAATCCGTTCTTTCGCCCACGGCTTCGTTTTTGAAAGTATTTTCTAAATCTTTGGTCAAAAATTACCCATCATCTACTGATTTTCCCACGTTTTAAAAATATGGACAGTAGGTATATATATTGTTTCAAAAGTCATTTCTAGTGTTCCAATCTAGTTCCAACATCAACCAAACCACTTACAATCACCACAAATCTAGTCTAATCTTACCATACACCTTCTTAGGGTGTCATGGGTTCCTAAACATCATAAATCAAGTGGATCTAACAAGGATCTAACTATAATCTATTTCTAGGGATCAAAAGTTTTATATATATATATATATATATATATATATATATATATATATATATATATGAGTGGTATAACTAACATATGCATGTAGATCTTGAATGGAAATCATATGATCATAAAAATAACATGAAGAAATTATGGAAAAGAGTTTGACAACTTACTTAGAAAGATTATAGAGCTTGAATGAGTAAAACCTAAGAAACCTTGAGTTTTTATCACAAAACCCTAACAAGGAATGAAAGTAGAGCTTGATTATGTCTTGATCTTGAAAAAGCCATGGATTCTTGATGGAGATCTTGTTTGGGTTGTGGCTAGGGAGGAAGAGAAGAGAAAGAAAGTCTTCTAGTTGATTTGGGTGAAAATGAGATGAAAAATGTGTAGTTGTTGGTATATATATTATATTTAGACAATTATTTGATACATTTATGAGTTAGTAACATTTTCAAAGGGTGTAAGATGATTAGCATGGAGGGTGGAAGAAAAGTGTGATTGGTATAAGATAGTTGGTGCAATTTTAAGTATTAGTATGTATATATTAATAGTTTTAGAGTATATCGGATACCGATTTAACTAAAAATAAATTTTAACGGAGTTAACCGGGACATAATAAAGTCGTAAGAATTGTAAAAATATGTTGGGTATCAATATTGAGTGTTTGGATGATTATTGTTTAGTTTCTACGAAAACCGTCGTAATTAAATTAGGCGTACGATATAAATTAAATAAATTTCCAAAATACCGGGTAAATTAATAATATAATTTTTATATCATTATTATGAGTATAAAAATGTGTTAGGACCATAGTTGGGTTTATCGGATCAATTATTCATAGTAATAGTTTATACGATAACGTTTATTCGGTAGATAACCGCACGTATACAGAAATGACGCAACTCACGCATAAATGACAAATTTTCTCCGGGGGTGAATAGTGTTTTATGAATAGTAAAAATTTTGAACGCTTCTCAGAATCACAAACTGACTCCGAAAAAGATGAATAGTAAAATAATAAATAGTGATCGATGAATAGTAAATGATGAATAGTAAATGTGAAAGTTCGGGAAAAGACCAGAATTTACGAGTTTTGACACATTTCGTTGAACTGTGAAGGTTTCTGGCAGGTCCGATATTACCATTCTCAACTCGACAATAAGACTAGGTAATATTGCGATGGTTTATGATTCATTGTGAAATCCTTCTTTTTGAAGACGATTGCATGGATTTATCCCACGTGATTTTCTATCGTAGCATGTGTCATATTTATTACGAAACTCATGTGACTCTATTACGAAGAACGATAGGTAAAAACGAGGTAATAAGTTTTTTCATTCAAATTTTAGCCTTAAGTTCTTTAATATTAATTTTCTTCTTCTCCATTTCTTTTCTCTGAATCATTTTCATTCAGACCGTTTATCATGAACCAGTCCGTAAGTTATTATTGTTCAATTTAAACACCATTCTCTCATCATGTCTAAGGTTGGTAATATAGTCGACTGCGATTTTATTACGATTTCAAATAACGAATCATTTAATTCCTTTTATGTTGTGTTGACATGGTTATTTTTGAAAGAAAAATAACCTTCATTTTTTTTTATCTGTTGTAGACTCTAGTTGTTAGTGAGGTCGACGTATTTCCAATTGGTGTTACGTATCATGCTAGTGGTTATTTGAATTTTCTAATTGAAGTATTTGTAGATCGATTTCTGATCAAACGGACCCAAAATTTTGTATTCAAGAAATTTTTCTCGATGAAAGAATTCAAGTTTTTGGGTGTTCTGATACGTGAGTTGCTTCTCCGTAAGGTATGTAATGAACCAAGACCATATTCTGAATTACACTTTCTCCTTGGTAACTGGGTATGTAAATTTGGGCGTGAAGAGTTTAGCCTAATACCAGGCTAAATTACTCAAAAACACCATCTAATGATGAAATTAAAGCCCATTGTCAAGACGGTTATCTGATTGTTGAATTTTTTAACAGCAAATAACTAATTAAGTTAGAAGAATTGTTTTACCAATTTAGACATTGTTGTTCGGAGAAAGATACTTTGTAAATACCGGGTATATACATTTTTGTTGAGGGTGTTTGTTGTCCCATAATTATCAAGAATACACGATTTATCTAAAGAGATTGGGTAAGGTAAGCACGCTATGACAAACGGTAAATGTTCATACTATTATATATTCAAAAAACTTGAAATATTACTTTTTGAATATTTGCGAGCTTATTTAACTCAAAAATGAGAAGTTATCTCGCTTACTGTAAAAAATGAGTTAGAACACGTACCGACACCAAACTAACTATGGTTCGCATTAAATTAGTACGTTACAACATTATTAAACTTATTTTCATAGCTTTTGCATAAAAACGCTTACAAATTTCATTTTTACTTACATGTGCATGAAAACGCCCAAACGACCCGTCACCTTTGCATTTAAACACCACAATACACACCCAAATACACAAAATTTCAAAATCAAAACTCTTCCCTCCCTCCCCTTGGCTCTATCCAATCATCAACCCCCCCCCCCCCCTCACATGCCAATTTTGTTTTGTAGCCTTACCATGAACTGGGAGATGATCTCGTGCATTTTAAACTAATTTGAAAGTCAAAACCCTCTTGTTAAGCCCACGTTAATATATAAAGGTTTTAAGAAAACTTGTCAAACGTGTTTTGCTTTGGGTTCAAATGGGGAACGATATGAGTTCATGGGAGTGAGTAATTTATGTAGCTCGTTAGTTTACCAGGGGAACTAACAGGTTGAGCTTTAAAAAGAGGGTGTTGTGTGTCGAGTTTAAGATTCACATGGTCAAAGTGAAACGACCAAATCCATTCTAAAAACAGTTTTGAAACTCAAAATAATCGAAGTGTTTTTAGTGAAACCGTATAGGTCAAAAACAATATAGGAACGTGCCACAAAAATAACGTATACGTTTATATATAGTTTAAAAGTTAATGGTACTTCGTTAATGGTCTAATGAACTATTGGTGTGTCGAATAAAATGTGTGTGTCGTTAATGTGATTTATGAACTAATGAGACAAAGTGAAATGTGATATAAATACGTACATGAAAATATCAAAATGGAAATAATTGAAAAGGGAGAAAGTTAGCTCACCTCACCTCAAAGGGTGGGGTAGAAACGTGATGTGGAGTTTGAGAATGGCTAGGAAAAGGTTGTTGCTTGATTCCACTCCAAAGACGTAGGAACAAGTTTTTGTTACTCCTTTGTTTGTTTCGAATTCCACCAACTTGTGCCAAAGCTTAGAGTACTCAACGACCTTAAAGACTTAGTTAATTTAAGTGGAGTGTGATTGTTTGTAGGTGTGCATGAGTCTCGACTTGCATGCATGCAAGGTTTATATAGAGGGATTTGTAAATGTGTTATGTGTGATCCTTGGTGACCAAGGCCAAAGGTGGTACGAGGAATAGGAGCCAAATAGTGTGGTGATGATTACAAAAGTTAAACATGAATCGTCCTTGTGTGTATACGAGCAAGATGAAGGAAACAAAAGTCCCATGTTTTTCATTTTGAGGCAAGTCAATCTGTTGAGGCAACATGATCAAGATCTCCTAATGTTTTAATGATGACAAATAAACCTTCGAAACACATAAAATAACAAACGTTAGCCAAAATTCCCCGAATCCATATCTGGTGCTGGCGCGCTGCCCGCGCGTTGATGCGTGGGTGACGCGCCAAGCTTCTGTATGGTTCGAGACGAATTTTGAAAGTCGGCTTTCCCCTTACCCGACAAATGTGGATCTTTCAATACAGGTATGAATATGTTATGTGATTAATTGAGAACACTCAAAACGAGTTTTGGGATTAGAGATATCCAACTTTTAAAGCACCCACTTACAGGAAAATGCCAACTCATGTTTTCTATCAAATGCCTCTAGCCAAGACTTTTCTAAACTTAGGGAGCTTATATACTTCACGTAACATCACGTGAAAGCATCCATATGCTCATATCCCGTGCTTACGTCTTCTCTAATCACGTAACGGGTTTACTCCCTTTTTGGTCAAACTAAGTCCAAGGTCTCTTTGTGTAAACGCATCCTTACCCGCATGGGTTATGCTTTACATCAAGGCAAAACACTTGACTTATTTGCACCAAGGTGTTAGTTGAGTACGTCGAGTCGTGGAAAGTCACGAGTTATGAAACTATGGATTCTCGACGTTGTGACTTGGACTTATAAGTAACTTATGATTTTCTCAACTTATAATCTTAATTTGTCTAAACCTTTTCTTCTTAATGACAATAAGATTACTTCTTAATCTTTTCCTAATCACTTCTTAACCCTCTTAATCACAAAAGACAAAGCCACCAAAATCTCCCACAATCTCTCCCAAAAATCATTTTCCAACATCTTCTTACATATCCCCTTACATCTTTTACACACTCTTACACCCTTTGACTCACACACTCTCCCACACAAGATTCCCCACTTTATACAATACCAATACACTTTTCTCATACACCAATACATATTCTTCCCTATACGGCTATACACACATACACTCTTTTCTACACACACATCCTTTCATATACACTCTTTTCTACACATACACACTTTCTCATACATACACTCTTTTCTACACACACCTTTATTTTCAAAATACACACACTTCACTCACATACCCCTCTTCACACACACAAGGCTCCCCATCCAATCACTCTTACACATACAACTCACTCCCTATACACATCACATCTTATACAACCCATATCTTACACTCCTAATACTCTTTCATTCAAAATACACAACTACTCACAACCATTTCACCTTCTACACACACTAGGCTCCCCATCACATCCATACTTACATATTCCCTTACACACATCTCTTCACTCTTACACAATCCAACTCATACTCTACACACTCTTCATCTCAACCATTCATTCTCTTACAACACATCTCAACCATCCATTTCTCCTTCCTCCCCAAGAAATGGAATATTCCTTGGAATATACTTCTCTTAACCCAACCATGGTTCTCCTAACCCAACTATGGTTAGTTCTCTACACTTAACCTTGGTTAACTCTTAACCTCTCCAAGGATGGAATATTCCCTTGGATATGCTCTCTTAACCCAACCATGGTTCTCCTAACCCAAATATGGTTAGTTCTCTACACTTAACCTTGGTTAACTCTTAACTACAACAAGGATGGAACATTCCCTTGGATACACCCTTTAACCTAACCATGGTTTATTCTCTATACACTTTTTTTCTAAACCTAACCATCGTTACTTCTTAACCCAACCTCTCACACTCTTCCCTTTAGAGGAATATCTTTTGGCATATTCTTTCTCTCTTTTCTATGCCATATGAGGAATACCCATTCTACCCCTACTCAATTATCTCTTCTATTCTTTCTATCCTTGATAATTGATTTCTTATAAACAATTCACAAAAACATTTTTTCAAATTGACTATTTGAGTTGGTAAACCTTAGATTGATTAATGTTAAGGTTTTATGTGAAGTACAATTGTGGGTTTAGCAAGGTAAGATATTTAAAAGGACAAAACCCAAAGTTTTGGGAAAATCTTTACAGACACAAGAGTTTTATTAGTATATAAAAGTATGGGAAAATCTGACACAAGGTGTGAACACCATAAAACTCATTCCACCCATGAGTGGTGTCTTTTGTCTGACACAAGAGGTAATCGAATACTTTTTTATTTCTTTTTTTTTTGTCTTTTTCTTATATTTTATTTTTAAACAATATATTTTAATCTATTTTATATATAAAACAAATACATTTTTAATATCATTTAATAGTTTTCTCTCTCTTAATCCAAACCAAAATCTAAATCCAAATCCTAAACCCATCTACGAACCAAACGGCCCCCGAGTTTTCTTAGTATATAAAAGGTATGCGTTAAAATATTTATTAATAAACAAATTGAACATAATAGATAAATGAGTGTTTGTATTCAGAAAGACACATTGTAATCAAACAAATTTGGCCATCAGAATCATAATGACACATCAGAATGAAACAAATTTGGTAATCAGAATCAGAAAGACCCATTAATAAGAAACTAGCAGGGTACCCGCGCAATGCGGCGGCGGGTACCCCGTGACTAAATTTTGTGATGAACAAATGTTTTTCATTTATATGTTTAGGTGAATGAATGTCTTTCGATTAGGCAAACGAATCCAAGGAACACACAGATATGTAACGGCGAATGGATGTCTTTTGATTATACGTTATTCATGATGATAAATTTATTGACGTGCGTGTCTGTGATGATAACCTTATCGACGTTTCACATATATATCTTTTTTAAAAGCAAAAAGTCTAAATTAATAATAGAGTAAATTGATAGTAGTTTCATTTTTCAATTTCTATCATTAATATACATGAATGTTACAAATTAATAGGCGTCCAATGTTCAATTTTTTTGCAAATTATTAAAACGGTGGTAAGTTTAATGGGCTACTTTTATTTATGAGTATAATGCAAGCTATTTATTTAATACATCATCAACAAAATATTGAACAAACAAAAAAGTATACTAAATAAAGACATCATCACTTTAGATATTTAAAACATCAATAAAATAAGGCGGATGCCGTTATACATTTTTAATAATCATTATTGATAGTAATGATCACTTTGTCATTACGAAGCTCAAATGTAGCTAGTAACCAATAACAATACAAAAAATTAACATTAGCAATCCATATTTTTGTTTAGCATTTGTTAACAGTCTATAATTTTCGTGTATTGATTCTCCATAATAAAAGTAAGACATCTTTCTTATTGTAATATATCTGGTGATCACTATAATTTATAAATACAACAAAAAATTTGCAGCTCACTTTTTTAGTTAGAACAACTATCGGACCATTCACACCCTTTAATTAACACTTGGCCCAAATGAAATATCCAACAACGAAATGCCCAAATAAATGGTTAGTCTTGTGATATAAAAGACCCTTAAACTCAGTTGCCCTTAATTTTCGTTTACCCTAAACACACACTCTCACACATGATAGGCAGTCACACCCTAAATTCACTCACCTAATCACGCCTACCACACACAGATTTGTAGCGTTTCTTTTTCTTTCACAAAATAAACAAAGATAAGAATAATTCGCCCCTTTTTCTGCTTAAATCCTAATATCAAACATACTCTCTTATCTTGGTTCACTTTATAACCGAGCCACAACATAATTCTTATTCGGATTTACGATCTTTGAAATGTCACAGGTAGGTTATTTCTTTTTGTTTTTGTTTAGTTAATCTTGACTGAAAGAAAGAGTGGAATGAAACAAGTACGTTTTGTTCTTTCTTTATAACTTTCAAAAATCAAAAAAGAAGTTAAGCTTCGAAAATAATCTATGATGAAAAACTCTCGTTTGGTTGTTTCGAGCAAATTTGTGGGTATTAAAAGATAAAACTGAGATCTTGTTTTAATTTTTTTTCCCGAATCTTGTGTCCATATGGTTTCATTACTATTCGACACTTTCTTTTTGTTCGTTATCGTTTTTTTGTACCCGCGAAGAAAACAAAATTCGTCCCTTTTTTTCTAGACCTAATCCGAACAAAAAAATACTATTCGACACTTTCATTCTTTTTGTTGTTACAAAGTGGTTGATGTTTGTTGTTGTAGGCTATGTATTGATGTGATGATGGAATACCGAAACAACCAAAACCATCGCTATATGGGCAGATGGCAGCGATGAAGGAAGCATGAACATATGGAAGGGTTTTAATATGGATGAGTTTTAATGGAGGGTTGTAAATTATGTTTAAATGATTGTAATATTGGGTGTAGGGGTGTTTTTAATGCTATTAATGTATAATTCTAAGGATTTTGGTCTGAATTTCAATCCATGCTTGTTTTTGTTGTACACAATGCTTTGCTTGTTGTAATTATAAAAATTCTTTGCTTTAAAGTGTTGTAAACCTTGCATCCTTTGTTGTACTATCTTAATTTTTTGAAGAGAGAGTCATTTCTCTATTATAAGTAGTATAGATTTTAGGTAGTTAAAGGTAAATTAGTGACTGTAATTTATGCTATGTGGTAAAAAATTAAATAGTGATAATTGTCATAATTTTGTCTATATCTCTTTGTCTTTAGAGTCGAGTTATTTTACAAACCAAACATTTCTTACATACAAAGGGACTCATCCCCACCATCCATCTAAAAAGAAAATCAATTGTTGAGATTAAAAACATTTTATTATTTCACCCATTTTTTATAATTTAAATATCTCTTAAACCGTTAATCGTTAAGCGAAAATAATTACACCATCGCGACAGGCATTTAATTATCTTTCTATAGACGGGCACTTTGATATACTTTCGAAAAAAAAAAAAAAATCATTTTTTTCACGTTTTTTTTCGTGGCCAAAAAAATATCATATATGATATTGCATATCATATATGATATTGCATATCATATATGATATGTAATATCATATATGATATTACATATAATATCATATATGATATGGATATGTAAAAGGTCCGCCCAATTTTGATATTGCATATCATATATGATTTTTTCGGTCACGAAAAAAAACGTGAAAAAAACGGAAAAAAAATTTTGTCGAAAATATATCAATTAGCCTATCTATAAAAAGATAATTAAATGCTCGTCGTAACAGTATATTTTTTTTCGCTTAACGATTAACGATTTGAAAGATATTAATATTTGAAAAAAAATAATGAAAGTGTGTTTTTTAAATTGTTGTGATTAATCTCATCCATTAGATGATAGAGATTAGTCTCTTGGTATGTAAAAAAAGTTTGGTCGTCAAATTATCTTTACTCTTGTCTTTATTATTTACTTTGTGATGAGTGTCAACTCATTATACTCAAAAATACCAATTAAAGAATGTTGTTATATTTAATTTCAACAAACATTTATCTAATAAAATTTAAGCAAAAGTTTAATTAAACAAAAGACCCGTGTGTGTACGAGGATCTAACACTATATACTCAAAAATATCAATTAAACAATGTTACAACTATAATGTTAGTTTTATATTTACTTTCAACAACTATTTATTTAACAAAATTTGAGCCGAAGATTAATCTAAGGGTGCGTTTGGTATGGTACTAAGGGAATGAAACTATGACTATCATAGTGATTAATGATGTTTGTTTTAGTTGAGAGGGCCCACAACTATGACTATGAAAGTTCAATATTATCCATACTCCATATACCTCAAACTAGAGGGGAATGAAACTTTCATAGTTGAGGACCCACCACTACTATCAAACTCATACCCATTGTCATTCCTCGCAGCATACCAAACGCACCCTAACAAAAATTAAACCAAAAGCACCGCGCGTACGTGGGAATGTGGGATCTGAAACTAGTACTGTGATAAAAACGCAAGCAATTGAGAAATAAAATTAGTAAAGGTAAAAAACCAAAGCAAACAACTCTTGTCGATCCATAATCACTTTTATTCTTTCTTCCCCAACACAACAAACACACCTTGAGTTTCTTTCTCTCTTTCTTTCTTTCTAGGGTTTCATTTCATTGAAATCATCATCATCAACAACAAGAAACCCCTAATCTCAATTGAAAAAAAGAAATGGTAAACAAAGAAGAAGAAGATCCAGTAGGATCATATTTCTTGGACTTATGGAAATCAAGAGATGATGTTTTTAATGATGACAATGAAGAAACAGAGGAAGTGGGTCCCACTGAACTGGATACATTAAAGAGTTCCGGTGGTTTTTCTACAGTTTTGCCGGATAAGTTGACGGTTAAGTATACGCATGTGAATTTACATGGTCATGATGTTGGTGTTGTTCAGGCTAATAACCCTGCTCCTGTTAATTGTCTTGTTTACTATTTTGAGATCTTTGTTAAGAATGCTGGTGTTAAAGGCAATGTTTCTATTGGCTTCACTACTCAGGGTTTCAATTTGCGGCGCCAACCGGGGTATATTCTTTTTCTCCATTTTTTTTTGTGATTTAGTATTTGGGTTTTTGTTAACTAGGAAAAAGATGAATTCTTGATTGTATCTAGTAAGAACTGTTATGATGTATTGAACGACGGTTTATGATGATCTTGGTATCATTCTTGGTGTGTTTCTAACGATCGATGTTGTCATGGTTTAGGATTTTTAAATATGGGCCTACAAGATTATAGTTTGACACTACGTTCTTGGTTTTCTGAATGGGATATATGTTTGAATAATCAAGTAGAATACTGTTTTTGGAACCGGGTGGATTCGTTTGAGGGGCATGTTGTCAAGAACTTAATATCTGGGGTATCAACTTTCTGGTTATAGTACATACAAAAAGGAAAGGGAGTACTCGATAACATGTAAATTATAACTTTGTTAAGAATGCTTATGTCAGTTTATGATCTTACTGATTAAAAAGTTAATTGAATGTGTATATTACTAATTAGGAGCTTGTTGATTATTTGCAACTAATAGCTGCTTTCTGTATTTTTGGCTACAAATTTCGATCACACGTCTTGGTTTAGCAAACTAGAAAATTGCTTTGCGATCCATTTCAGGTGAATGTTGTACAAAACGTAGCTTACCCTGTAAGGTCAAATATACATAGGAACAATCAACAATGTAGATTGAGACTGGTTTTAGAGACAATATATGGGAGTGTTGACGGAAGAAAACTAAATTCTTTTTGATGACATGTATTTTTGAAACTAGCGTAACGATCTCACTCAGTTATGGACAGCATATACTAGTTCTTGCCCCTGATTGAATTTTAGATTTATGTTGCTATACATCAGGGTTGGGATTAGGGGATTATATTTGGCTTATGTTTGGCAAAGCTGCATTTTATTAACTAATAATTCGCTCTCTGTTTAGATGAGGAGATGAATTTATTGGCGAATATTCTTCTTTGTTGAAAACAGATGAAACTACTTTTATGTTATGAACCTGGTATTGTGTGACAGGTGGGATGCAAATAGTTTTGGATATCATGGGGATGATGGACTGATCTATCAAGGACAAGGAAAAGGAGATGCCTTTGGCCCAACTTATACCACTGGTGACACAGTCGGTGGTGGTATTAACTATGCTTCACAGCAGTTCTTTTTCACGTAAGATTATTTCTATTTTCTATTCATTTATTATGTTTGATTTACTGTGAATTGGAACAATAAATAATGCAGTTTCTTTCAAAAAGTTTTACACGAATGTTTTTCTAATCTCAGGAAAAATGGTCAAGAGGTTGGGTCAGTACCGATCAATGTGACAGGACGCTTATATCCTACAGTCGGTGTTCATAGTCAAAATGAGGAGTAAGTTTGTGGTTTCTTCCCAAGACCCGACTTTTAGAAAAATTCTTTTGCAAGCCATAATATATAACTGAGATGTAATTTATATTGAACCATAATTTACATTGATCAGGTTGGTTATCATTTTTATGGTATGCGTGTCATATAGATTTGTTCTAATTCTCAATTATGATGAAGCTCTGCTATTCAAATTGATGGTTTAGCTAAATGTGTGGGGGTTCCGTTGGATTTGCTTTTTGTTCTGCCAAAGACAGTTCATTGGTTGCTCAAAATAAATGATATTCTTTTGTATGGGTATGTTGTTGCATTGCAGGGTGAGCGTTAACTTTGGGAAAGATCCATTTCTTTTCGACATTAAGGTAACACATGATATTCGTTATCTTTTACCCTTTTGTTGTTATGTTCATGTCCAGCACATATAGTTCATGATTTGTTAACTTATTGAGACTTCCAAATATTAATTTGCTTAGTGTGAGAAGTGCCTTAAGAAGGTTCTCTTCTTTATAAAAAAGTCGCATTCTATCTTGATTTGCATTGTGCATGCACCCACGTTCTACCTTATGGACTTTTGATGGTGCGAATGTTATGTTGACGTGATAGTTGTTTCAGTTTGTGAGGTTGGTTTCAAATATCTTATTAATGTATAACAACTTGATCTGTGCCTGAGTTTGCATAAAAGTAGCAACTTGCAAGTGAAGTGTTCTAGAATCTTATCTGAGTGTAAACTGGCATTATTTGATGATTATTTACCTAAGAAGCAGTTAAAAATATATAGAGGAAACATAAAACCTTATTTTAAAGTAACAGCTTGCGAGTGAATTGTTTCTGGAGTGTAAATGTAGATCAAGACTTGTCTTGTTAGCACCTTAACTCTAATTTTGAGGCATTCTATACGACTCAGTAGGTTCCACCTTCACAGTTCACATTTAAATTGGAATGAAGATCAAAACATGACATATCTTTTGAGTCAAACTTGCGTTGTAAATTGGAGAATATTACAACAATTTTTCAAATGCTACACACTCTGCAATACACCTGTGTATATTATATGGTCAGTGATTGATATTAGTGTTATGACAATCTACCCCCAAGAATTTGTATGTGTGTTCTGGTCTCATGCTTTCTTAAACTGTACAACATTCTTCCATTTGTGTTCCTCATTCATCAGGCCTCCTTTCTTAACTACCTTATTTTCCAGCTGTTAATGTCCTAAAATTGATGAGTTTTTGGAGATTCAACTATGTTATCTGGTATTAATTCAAGGCATTTACGGAGAAAAAAAATGTGTAAGTGAAAGAAGAGTTGCAAATAAAAAAATGATCAAATTAGTCTAGAGTAGACAAGATAGCCTTTTCTGCAAAACTATATAATATGTTTAATGTAAGTTAGCGGACCACCAATCCCTGCACGAGATTTATTTGTTTGACTAGAAATTATTTACCATATGGATCTTGTTGTTTGGTATTGGTTGAATTCCATGTCATTTTTCTGGCCTCAGTGGTATACTGGTCTGTATATGTTTAATTTAGGGTGTATTTTGTCGGTGAAAAATACTCTATTTTTCCAGGAACTTTTTCATTAGAAACTGAAAAAACTGAAAATCCGTTTAGTCACACATTTTTGAGAAATTTTTCTGAAAGAATGAAAATTTCATATCTAAATTTAACTAGAATTTAGGAAAGAGCTCTTTACTCTTTCTATATTTTTCCTTCCATTTTTTTACATCCCCTTGCATTTTTCAATTTTCTAAAATATATCATCTAAACGCATTCTCTAAATTTATTGCACCTTTCTAGGGATACAAACCCTTCCCTGTTTCTAAAGAAATTGAAATAGAAAATTAAAGAAATTTTTCTTCAACTAAACTCACCCTTAGTACTTTTTATGTATACGAGCAATTGAAAACATTACTCGTATCATAATGCAATGAATCGGTGAACTCTTATTGGATCATGATGCTATAAGATTATTTAATGTTTATCCTCCAGTCCTTATCCTTGATGAGTAAGTTCAGAATGTCAAAAACCAAAAGTATACGTTGGATGTATCATGCATAATAGTATAGTATAATACATAATACGTGATAGATTGGTTAACTCTATTTTCTTGCATTATTTATATAATGTGGCTTACATATTTTTTTGCTTTTTCCTTCGTGAACAGGCGTATGAAGCATCACAAAGAGCAGAACATCAGAGGTTTATTGAACGATTAACCATCTCACCGACGGCCAGTTATGGGTGTGTATCGTACTATATTTTATTTCCATTGCTTTTAAATTTGGTGCATCAAACTTGTGTCACTTGGACATATTCCAACATCTATCTGCGCTATGTTTCTCATTTTGATATTGGAATATCTTCAAAAAGAAGCTATGAAATTCTCTGCTTTTCAAATATGATCAAATCATGATTTTTAGTTCATTATGAATAAAGGGAGTCATTGATCAGTTATATCTAATTTATGAAAAGTTTGAGGGCGACTATCTCACAATGGCCTATAAGTTTGTTAATTTTTTTTTTGCACATTTTTCCCTTTGATTCTGTTACACAATTGTTATTTCCATGTTTCATAGTTTGTATCTCTATTTTGATCTTGCTGAAATGGTCCTTTAATTTATTTTGGCTGTATCAGAATTGTTCGTTCCTACCTACAGCATTATGGTTACGAGGAAACTCTGTCTGTCTTTGATGAGGCTACCGTAACTTCAGTGCCTCCTATTACTGGTTTTTATGATAATGGCTTCAATGAGCATAACCAGTATGCGTTACACCACAGAAAAATTCTTCGACAGGTATGATATGTCATTGCATAGAAAAAAAACATATATATGCATTTCAACATTTCAAATTTGGATCCCTTTTAAATTTGCCAGGGTATCATTCCCTGATACCCAAAGAATTTGGATCCCGTTTTCTTGATCTGCTTCCGGGTCTCATTTGGATCCCACTTGACGTGAGAACTCTTAAGTTGGTGCAAAGGAGTAGCATTTTAGATACCAGAGGCTAGAATGACATTTGTGATACAGCTAAATACTTAATACATATACCCTAAGGCTATGTTGCACGGAAATGTCGTCGGGGTGCCGTCTCCCGTACCGGAAACGGGAAACGGCTAGAAACTCCTGGAGACGGGCCGGAAACGTTTTCTGGGCATTTTAAACGTGTTTTTGTGCCTGGTGTTGACGACGGCCGAAGGCATCACACCAATAGGGGGCATCAAATTTTGGGTGTTATGAATCGATATTATGTGATGAAGATGGTGTTTTGATGATATAAACCGAATGTTAAACGCGTGATAAGCTATTTTAAATTCACAGCTTTCGGGAAAAAGGAATGGTCGCCGGAAGAGGTAAGGAAGATGAAGGCTAAAAACATTATAGGTTCTATTAAATGTAAAGTAAAAAAATATAGTCGTACTTTTTGTGTTTGACTTGGTCACGTGGTTAGCACACAGGGAACAATTTTTATTTTATTTTATTTTTATTTATTTATTTATTTATTTTTTTAACGAGTATAAATAATATGAGTACATGTTATACAACATATAACCAATGAAGTTTTGACATGCATCCGGAATCTATTTATCAACTCTAATCTTTGTTAGGTACTTAAATTTGGGTACTTATGTGAAATCTTAAAATTTGGTGAAAACAATTTGATGTTAGATGTTGGATGTTTATTTATTTTATTAATAATTATATATAAAATTATTTAAAATACACAAACGTTTCTGGCCGTACCCGTTTCTTGAATTTTGAAACATTGACATTTCTAAGTACCCGTTTCCGTCCCCGTCCAGTTTCTGTATCCGTCCCCGTGCAACATAGCCCTAAGGTTTATATACCAAATTGCGACATATGTTTCTTATTAATATCATGCTTCCTGCTGTGAGCTTCTACCCTGTTCAGAGGCAACATCTGTGAACAGTTTTAAAGGATCAGAAATATATTTTGTAGTATTTACGTTGCTTTCGGATACCTTCTAATAGCTGTATCCGATTGCTTTGATTTCATGTGTGATGGTGCTCTCTTCATTAAAAATTGTTGTAGCGTGTTTATGATAAGCTGCTTGTTAATTTGCAACCTTTGACTTATCTATTACGGTTTTCCTTTCGAAGCAAATCAAGGACGGTCAAATTGATGATGCATTTGCTAAGCTACGTGAGTGGTATCCTGTAATTGTTCAGGTAAAGTGTCTAATGCATTAGATATTGCTGTTATAATTTGTACCTTAATTGCGAGCAGCCGCTTACCCAGAATTCCTTGTGTAGTAAACAAAACAATGGGCTTTTGACCTTTTATTTACTAAGACATAACAATTTTTTTTTTTTTTTTTTTTTTTTTTTTTCGGGATATAAAGTGTTTTTCTGTTAGCCTTTCTTCAACAATCTTATGAAACATGAAAGTGTCAGTGCAATGTTGCAGATTTTTTAGTGTAAAAGAAAAAAAAAATGCATTTATCACCTTGAGTTGGCCATATATGCTTTCATGTGCAGTTCAGTAGACAAATGATCCTTACTGTAAACCTATAATATCATTTGTAAGATGTTGGTTGTCAATTACTCAGTTAGCAAAAAAGTTCCATGTCTATCTTGTAGTTTGAAAAATATGTTTCCATAAATCAAAATGCAGCTCCTTTATGTCGAGTGCAAGTTTCGAACAGCCCTCAAGCTGTATCCATTTTTTCAATATAAGTTTAGGTTACAGATATACTCTATTGGCTCTCTTGTCCTTTCCATGTGTGATGCTATGCTGTACATTATTATTTGATTTTCTATTGATTATTTTTTGGAATTTTCCTTTTTCCCTGCAGGATGATACCTCAGTCATTTGTTTTATGCTACACTGTCAAAAGTTCATCGAACTAGTTCGGGTAAATGATATTTCTTTTCTGACATTTTGTGATTATTAAGGCTTATGATACTATGGATATGATACTTTTATCATTTTAAACCATTATTAATGACACAAACTGGTTTTGGGCGGTTCAGGAATTCTAGTTTTTCTTTTACAGTTATTGTATGTGAAGCATTATTCTGTTTTTGAATGGTCATTCTCTATACTTTACAATAGTGGATATATGAAAATAGGGAATGATAATCTGCAATATATCTTTATGTTGGTCTATTATTTGTTTTTCAGGTTGGAAGTCTGGAGGAAGCTGTGTTTTATGGCAAGGCTCATTTTGAAAAATTCTATAGCTTGAAAGACTATGAAGATCTTGTTAAGGTAACCTTCTAACAAAAAATCAGGAATAGAAGCAAAAACTAGTCTTCACTAACTTGCATGATTCACTTGGCTGATAAATACAAACAAGACCTACGCCGCCTATTTTGACAAGGTTCTAGGCTAGGGTGATTTCTGTAGAAGTTATATTGTATCTGTCTGAGAATGGGTCAATTTGGATTAATAGATCAGATGGGTAGGATTGAAACACTTAAGCTAAAAAGGAAATGGGTTAGAATGTATACTCAAGTGTGTAGAATCTCTTTAAGTTACTTTATTCGAAATTTATATCATTGCCCTAAATACAGCTTTCGTATTCATATTTAATGTAATTGTTCTATATGAACTCCTAAATCCTCCCGCTGGAATCTGGATGACAATAAACTGGCTGTTCATAGCAACTACCGTTGTCAAATTTGACCCTTTTGTTTTTTTATACATGCTGAAAGTTTTTTTGGGTAAAGGGATTATACCCGGTGAATATACATGCTGAAAGTTTACAAAAGTGTATTATGTATGTGCATAAAACTATGTGATTAACAATAGTTTGCTGCCTTTTGAGATTTGGATTGTTTGTGTGTGATGTGTAGGACTGTGCTGCGTTGTTGGCATACCTAGAGCCAAAGAAATCACCAGTTGGATATCTACTGGAGGACGCACAGAGAGAAAACGTGGCAGATGCTGTGAATGGGCTGATATTATCTACAAATCCAGCACTGAAAGACCAACGAAGCTGCTTGCATTCTTATCTGGAGAGACTACTGAAGCAGCTGTCTGCTTGTTTCTTAGAGAAAAGGATACTTAATGGAAATCAAGGGGAAACTTTCCATCTGAGGAGAGTACTTCTTTCAAAAAGCACTTAGCTGTTTTAAGCATCAAATTATTTGATTCCCTCACCTGCTGTTGATATCTCTTTCTTGACATTTTCTCTGTTTTTTTTGTTTCCGTTGTAAAACTAAACCAAAGTAGTAGTACATGTACATTTTTTTGATTGTTCACTGTTTCAAGCAAATTTAGTCTTTACTGAAAACACCTTTTTTACACAACACCCCACTTGTTTATTTCATGATATGCCTTCTACACCCATATAAGTTCATGTATAATCAGTTCTGATATTTCATACTTTGTAATCGCCACTTGTTCAAATTTTCTAGTAACTTCTAAAGTGAGTAATTGCCAAGTTAATGCATAGACTTTTAAAAAATGAAGTACCATTAGACGGTTTATTCTAAATAAAAGATGTCAAAGATGGCCATATAATATCCTTAAGACTACTCTTAACAACGACCATTTTGTTCGGTTGGTCGCCCATTTTCAAATGCATCCCCCCTTACATAGCATAAACCAAACGTGTGGGTTGTCTCGCTGACGGAATGAATTGAATATATTTATGTGTGTGTGTGTTTAATTTATTTTTGAGGGTACGTTTTTTGTGGTGATCAGGGTCGTCTCATTACAAATATTTGATCATGTGTTTGGTGTAAAAGAGAGAAGCTAAGTTGACATTAAAGTGACAAATTTGTTTGGTCATATTGTTAGGTCACTCTATTACTAGTAGTCAAATGAGCTTTGACTTGACTCAGGCCCATAGCTTAAAATTGTGCCCTAGCAACCATCTTCTGGCCTCATTTTGTATATATATATACCGGCCACACATAACCCTAATTCAAACCTATCTCAGCCTCCTTTTTAATTTTTGTATCTTTTGGTTTATATTATGATTTTGTATAAATCTTGTTTATGCCTGTGATGGGTATTAAATATACTTTGAGTATTTACACTATGAAATCAACCAAAAATCTGAGGCATAAATTATTGGTTTTTCGATGATGTGTTTTACTGTTTTATTTTGCAACAACTTATGTTTTTTAAATCTCTTTATTTGTTTTTTTTATATTGCAAATGATGATAACAAGACAGGGACATCAGAAGTCCAAATTTATTTTGGATTATTAATGTTCGACCAAGTCTATAATGGGAATCTCTTTGATGCAATACTTTTTTTTTTATACTTTACTTTTGATGGTTATTGCCCATGATGGTTTATAAATATACTTTGAGTTAACACTCTGAAATCAACCTATAATCTGAGGCAATTTCTTCATTTTTTGTAGAGTAAGATTTTTTAATGATTTTCAATATAAATTTATTTACTTTGTTGCAAGCGATGATAGATTTCTCTGTGGGAATCTCTTTGATGCTAATATGACTATTTTTACTTGTTTTTTTTTTTAATAATTTGTTTGCCAATGATGCATTTATTTGCACGTATTATCAGAACAAATATAATGTTGATATGCAATTTATATTGTCACTACCTCTGAGGCAAACCATTGTTTTAAATCAATAGATAGTTTTTTTTGTAGTATTTGTTTATAGAATTTGTTAAGAGTTCTTATGATGGAGGGATTGTTAAGGGTCGGTGGTCTAGGATTGTTTTAGTCGGCTATTGGTTTCAAGTCTATAAATACCAATAGCATATGCAACTTGTTGAAACATTCTGGTGTGTATGTAGGACTAATTGACAATTTTTTTGATCTTATAATAAAGAGTCGATAAAATTGTCTTTCTTTTAATAATTTCCCTACATATCAGTTGGAAAAAAAAGGCTCTGGATCAATGATGATGGATCTAATCCCAGGTCTTAAACATGATATTGGTGTTGAGTGCTTAGTTCGAGCTCCCTTCAGGGAGATTCTTAGTTTGAAATCAGTTTGTAAAGCTTGGAAAACTGAGATGGAGCTGCCCGAGTTTTTTCGTGCCCGCAAGTCTGCAAAGAAAGCTCAATCTCTGGTCATTCTCGCTCAGAGTCTGTGGGGGTATAGATGTGGGTACAATTATGCTGATCCCCCGTACCGTCTTGTTGCTCTTGAGCCTGAAACCGGTTGCTGGTGGAAATTGCCTCCTATACCAGAGTTTGAAGCTGGATTTCCTGTTACGTCTGAGATGGTTGCTTCTGGGTGGGATCTCGTTATTATGGGTGGAAGAGGCCGCGGGAGTGAGGAATATTTTGATTCGGTTCTTGTTTTTAATTTTCTATCGTTCAAGTGGCGTCGTGGTGCCAACATGCCTGGTGGGCATAGATGGTTATTTGCGTGTGCTGCCGATGGTGATGGAACGATATATATTGCTGGTGGGTGTGACGCCAATGAGAATTCGCTTAATTCAGCATGGGCATATCATGTGTCAACAAACACTTGGACACAACTACCTGACATGGCACCACAAGAGCGAGGTTTCTGCAAAGGTTTATTTCACCTTGGCAAGTTCCACGTCATCAACGGATATGCATGCGATATGCAGGACCACCACCAGAGCCTCGAAATTTTTGATACGTGGTCAAGACAGTGGCTACTGCTGAGAAATGGTAATGATGAAGATAAGATTATTAAATCTCCGACATATTGTGTCCAAGGTACTAATCGTAAACTGTATACATGCTCTGCTAATGACCTCCTAGTATTAGACGATGGCAATTGGAAATTTGTTACAAAACTCCCCGCTGCTGTGGCAAAGAGACCATACATAACCCCATTCCCTGGAAATCTATTGTTGACTAGTAAACCAGACTACGACAATCCCCATGACGCTCATATATTGGATCTTAAAGACCTTATTTGGACAAGACTTGACCTACCGTTGGAGTACTCCGGCCATGTTCGTTACGGTTGTTTTTTCACCATCTAATATTATTGAAACTACCCATCAGTATTTGGTTATCATTAACATTAGTTATAATGCTCTTGCACGCACAGGATTTTGACATATATTTTTTATGTGGTTATATACCTTATTAGTTCATTGGTCTGTTTGGTTAGTTGGATGAGTTTGTTATCTCGTTTTAGTTGTTTACTTCGGGATTGATTTTGATTAGTTCTTCAGTTTGATTTATGTCTTGGTTTTGATATGGTTCGACTGTTGCAATTCTAGTCAATTTTATTGTAATTTATGTATTTGTATCCAGACGTAACAACAACGTTACAATTTTCATTTTACACAACACAATTCACACCCGTACAATTTTCACTTAGCTCAATTTTGTTCATGCTTATTTATATATGCTAGAAGAAGAAAGGATGAGCCCAGTAAATGTCGATTTAGACATGATTCCTAATGACTCGAGTCTGTTGTGAACAATGATGCTGCAAACGATTATGGATATTTATCATTTGGCACTAGCATAAATTGTAGTTTGAATTTTGTTGATTTTTGTATTTTGAACCAGTTTTACTTTATTTGTAGGCTTTGTTAAGTTTGTAATACTACATTTGACTCACTCATGTTGAAAATATCTAATCGATTCACTTGCAGTGTGATGTTCTAATATCAGAGATGACAATACATGATTTGATTACTTTATTAGTTGATGTTGGATGTTTTTAAGACAAACACTACTTTACATTCTACAATTTCAAATATTAGATTTATAATAAGCTAAAAGAAAAATAAAGCATATAACATGAAGTAGAACACAAAGTTACAAAAGATTGTTGTTTTTTGGCTGACGTTGCAACGCAAAAAATTGAAAAGAAAATAAAAGGAACACCGTACGATAGGCAATACCTCTATACGTAGCGTTTGGTATGCTGTAATCAAAGTGAGAACGAAAAAGGATATTACAGTAGAATGAAAAAATCTTGTTTGTATACACATTTACAATTTTTATTCATTAGGGGTCCATTTATTTTTTTTCATTACATCTTGTAATGGAATGAAAATTACAAAAAAATTCATCATTAACTAACCACATTAAATAAACTTCATATAAGCAATGGCCATTTAGTCTCTTTTTTTTTATCGATTCCATTACGTCTATCTTACCAACTGATGACGTATAGCCTATATTTGGGCCACAAGCCCAAATGATAGACATTACTTACACTTAAGCCCACCACGAATGGGCTACCATGACAATGGTATGGGCCGTAGTATTATTGCTTTGGGCTCATGAAGCCCAAAGGCCCAATCTAACCCATCGGGTACACGATAAGGATTATCTATTCAAGGAATAGATATCCTTACCTCGGATAAGCACCACGCGTGCGAAGAGTGAGGAGCAAGAAATACGGTTTCTTAGCCCCTATATATAGAATCACACGATTCTCATTCAAGGTACGATTTACACAATCCCTAACTCTTCAACTAAACCCTAAATCGATTGCTTACTCTCACGCCGGAGTCTAATCGGGGGAGACAATCCCTCGATAAGCCTAACGGTGTTGTTTATTTTCTTAGTGCGCAGGTAACAAAGTACTAAGAAGCTAATTGATATAAGAGCAAAAGCCCAATAACCCGGTACGCCCAACTTTTGTATCAACAAGTGGCGCCATCCGTGGGACCCTACTAAGAACTAGAATGACGAAACATAAGAATTCGAGCCAGCGGACTCCGCAGTCAGAAAAGCGTGACCATCAGAAGAAGAATCGACAAGATTCGACCTCTAGGCAGGTTGCTGGGACAACCAGCGCACCTGATCACCAAGAGGCAGGAACAACCCAGTCTCTTCAAGCGATGGAATTACCTATAATCTCTTCAGTGGTCCCAAGCGTTGAGGAACTCCAACGCACCCTCTTCACCACTCCTCATCAGGCTACACCCGCAGTGAACAACACTGCGCCGCCAGGCGCGCCTGAACGAAACAGGGCGCCCAACACTGAGGCAGAAATTCTTGCAACAACTGAGGACATACCCGATCTAACTTTGGGAAACTTTGTATCCCAAAATTATGAAACTCTAACCGCCCTCATGCAAGAAGAAGCAACAAGAAGAGCAAACACGAGCCTACAAGCACGACTCAATTTTGCTCTGGAACGTGAACCATCACCACCGCGTTACCCACGAGGAAGACGCGCAGAACGTACCACTATCCATGATAGGTTAGGTACAATATCTGATTCGCAGTACTCTGGAGACAGCGAAAGGCGCACCAATGTCCACTCCAGACTTGGCAGTCGGGGAATACATGACCGATTAGGGCCTCAACATTCGCCAAGCCAAGGATCTTCAAAACTTGGGAGCAGGAGGATCCAAGATAGATTGGGAAGAAGAAGATCCCCAAGCAGAGATCCCTCAGGCTCCTCTTCTGAAGGAAGCAGGCGCAAGCGCTGAAAGAGAGACTACCCTTCTTCCAGTGACTCCTCGGACAACGAGGATAAAGAAACAGGACACTGGAAGTCAAGAGGAAGACGTCGTGAGGAGGAGAATGAAGATATGTCCCTCCCATGGCGACGTCAAAAAATTGATGCGTTTACACGGCGCATCAGCGATTACTCAGACCACAAACGCAGGCGCATGCCCGCTAACGTAAAAACATATGATGGAACAGGTGATCCTGACGATCACCTAAAAATTTTCGAGTCAGCCGCAACAATCGAAAATTGGCCACAACCTGTGTGGTGCCACATGTTTAATTCCACGTTAGTAGGAAACGCGCGCACATGGTTTAGCAAACTCCCACGTAGGAGCATCGGTGGATTTGAGGAATTACGGAAAGCATTCCGCCACAACTTCACCCAGCGAAAGAAGTGCGCTAAAAACCCTGTGGAGCTAGCAAGAGTGAAACAGCGCCAAGGGGAATCCACCAGCGCTTTCATGGAACGTTTCAAGGATGAGTGCATACAAGTCAAAACATGTCCTGAAATTCTAAAAATTTCAGGGTTCATGAATGGGATCAATAACCCAGAACTCATCCGGAAGCTTAATGACAAAGTTCCACAATCCTTTGACGAGTTAACAAAGCGCACTAGATCCTTTATACAAGGAGAAGAAGCTGCTGCGGATAGCAAAAAAGGATATTCAAACTATAGGCAACAAGAACAGCCGCGGAGACAATCCAATGATCAGAACAACCGCAGCAGGAACTACCACAGTGGAAGAGACAACGACAAATATACTCCTCTCACTAAAACTCCGAGAGAAATATTTGTAACAGAAGGTGCGAACTTCCCAAAACCACCACCAATGCGCACGGCAGAAGCAAAGCGCCTAGGTAGTGGATACTGCGAGTACCACGGCCAAAAAGGCCATGCAACTAACGAGTGTGTTCAACTAAAACAACTAATTGAAAAATTAGTTAGAGAAGGCAGGATGGACCACCTCGTGAAAAACATTAAGGAGGGAAAAGATAAGCAGAGAAACGGGGGCAAGAAAGAACCCCCAAAAGAAAAGGCTGATACTATCTACATGATACAATCATGGCAACGCAAGATAAAGCAAAAGGTCAGCCAAAAATTCTCTCCAGAAAAAGAGATATCCTTCCCTGCCATAGCCGCGGACAACGCAGTCGTGGAGCCTCTAACCATTGAGATACATACAGGGGGACATGATATCCACCGCATGTACATTGATGGTGGAGCATCCGCGGACATCCTGTACGATCACTGTTTCAAAAGGCTGCGACCTGAAATCCAAAGTCAGTTGATACCAGCTACAATGTCATTAACAGGATTCACAGGAGAAAAGATTTGGCCCATGGGGCAGTTACGCTTATTGGTGGTCGTAGGAGATGAACAACACTCAACCGCGACATGGATAAATTTTATGGTAATAAAGTCTCCTTCACCATACAATGGTATAATTGGAAGACCGGGAATATCATCCATGCGCGCGGTACCATCCACAGCGCACGAAATGCTTAAATTCCCAGTGGAAGGGGGGGTGGTCACTCTCTATAACACAACAGTACCACCAAGAGAATGCATCACAGTAACAACTGAAGCGAAAACTATTCCAGAACAGCGCACGGAAAAAACACCAAATTTAAAGTCGCTATTCACCCAGATTATCCGGAACAACAAGTTTCGGTTGGAGGATCTTTATCTGAAAAAGGTAAAGCAGCCGTATGCGCACTCTTGCAAAAGAACCTAGATATCTTTGCATGGGAACCAAAGCATATGACGGGAGTACCGCGCTCTATCACAGAGCATAAGTTACAAATCCGACAAGGATACCCTCCAATACGACAAAAGAAGCGCGGCCAGGCCCCAGATCGTGCAAAGGCTATTTTGGAAGAAGTACACAAGCTAGTAGATGCAGGAATCATGCGCGAAGTATACTATCATGACTGGCTTTCTAACCCAGTTATGGTAAAGAAGAGCGATGGCAGTTGGAGGATGTGCGTGGACTTCACTGACCTCAACAAAGCATGTCCGCAAGACTGCTACCCACTGCCAGAGATAGACTGGAAGGTCGAATCCTTGTGCGGATACCCCTTCAAATGCTTCCTAGATGCATATAAAGGGTATCACCAGATCCAGATGGCAGTGAAAGACGAAGAAAAAACAGCTTTCCACACCAGTCAAGGGGTATACTGCTACACAAAAATGCCTTTTGGCCTGAAAAACGCTGGCGCGACATACCAACGACTGGTAGATACAGCCTTCGAAAAACAAGTAGGCCGCAACTTGGAAGTTTATGTTGACGACCTTGTCATCAAAAGCCATACAGAGGACGAATTGGTGCGCGACATCGAGGAAACATTCCGAACGTTGGGGAGGATAAACATGAAGTTGAATCCCAAGAAGTGCACCTTTGGCGCAACGGAAGGCATGTTCCTCGGATACTTGATAGAACCCGATGGAATCAAACCATGCCCAGAGAAGACAAAGGCTGTTATTGATCTCCCCTCCCCGCGCACACTCAAAGAAGTCCAGTCACTAAATGGAAAGTTAGCAGGGCTGAATCGCTTCTTATCTAAGTCAGCAGACAAGTCCCTTCCCCTCTTTAAAACACTTACGAAGTGCACAAAAAAGGGAGACTTTCGCTGGACTACCGAAGCAGAAGAAGCTTTCCAACAACTTAAACACCATCTGGCATCTCTTCCCAAACTCGTCGCACCGCGACCAGGGGAAGAACTAATCATGTACTTATCGGCAACCCACGGAGCAGTTAGCGCAGTACTATTGACAGACAGAGACTCCGTCCAGACACCCATATACTTTGTAAGCAAAGCCCTAAAGAAAACAGAGGTTAACTACAGTGCTATGGAAAAGCTGGTCTTGGCTCTAGTGTTCGCATCCAAAAGGCTGCGCAGATACTTTCAAGCGCATCCAATAGCGGTAATCACTGATCAGCCAATTAAACAAGTTATCTCTAAACCTGACGCATCAGGACGCTTACAAAAATGGAGTGTACTGCTAAGTGAGTATAACATCTCGTACAGGCCGCGCACTGCAATCAAAGGACAAGTCTTAGCCGATTTTATCGTGGAGAAGCCAGATAGCGACAGCCCGACCTCTGCAGCCAAAACAGACCTACAGGAACCATGGACCTTGTTCACAGATGGATCCTCATGCGCAGATGGAACAGGCGCAGGCCTTATTCTCACAAATCCAGAAGGTATGGAATTCACCTACGCGCTACGCTTTGAGTTCACAGCCACAAACAATGAGGCAGAATACGAAGCCCTACTAGCCGGACTACGCATCGCAATCCAAATGGGCGTTCGCAACCTAGAAGCAAATGTAGATGCGCGTCTAGTCGCTAACCACGTGTTAGGGGAATACGAAGCCAAGGATGATCACATGATCCAATACCTGGAAAAGACAAAATCTTTGATCAAAAACTTTGATAGGTTCACAATAAAACAGGTACCTAGAGGAGATAACAGGAAGGCGGACGCACTCAGCAAGATTGCATCCACAAGCTTCGCACACCTTTCAAAACAGGTATTGGTAGAAACCCTGAAAAACAAATCAATCTTGGATATAGAGATATCAACGGTGATAGAGGAACAAGATCCTACGTGGATGACACCTATCATCGAATTTATTAGCAAAGGAATCCTACCCCAAGATCATAAAGACGCTCGAAGAATACGGCGCACAGCGCAACGATTCGAAGTACGCGACAACGTACTCTATCGACGATCTTTCTTACAGCCATGGCTTAGATGTGTTGGACCCCTCCAAGCAGACTACGTACTCCGCGAAATTCACGCTGGGTCATATAGTATGCACTCAGGGCCACGATCCGTGGTGGCGAGCGCTCTAAGGTCAGGATACTATTGGCCAACAATGCATCGCGATGCACGCGATCTGATAAGAAAGTGCAGCAACTGCCAAGTGCATAGGCCTATTCCGCGCCGACCACAACACGAGCTAACACCAATCACCTCACCATGGCCATTTTACAAATGGGGTATTGACATCGCAGGACATTTCCCCGTCGCAGCTGGAGGAATAAAGTTCCTCATCGTAGCCATAGACTACTTTACAAAGTGGATCGAAGCAAAAGCTGTGGTGAACATTACGGGAAACCAAGTCAAACGTTTTGTTTGGGACAATATTGTCTGTCGCTTCGGCCTACCAGGCGAGATCGTATCAGACAACGGAAAACAATTATGTGATAACCCATTCAAAGATTGGTGCACACATTTGAACATCACACAACACTTTGCTTCAGTCAAACACCCACAAACCAATGGCCTAGTTGAGCGCGCCAATCGCAGTTTAGGCGAAGGAATTAAAGCGCGCCTTGACAGACACAAAGGAAGATGGGTAGATGAGCTCTCGCACGTCTTGTGGGCGCATCGCACGACAATCAAAACCAGTACTGGCGACACGCCATTCTCCTTAGTCTATGGAACAGAAGCCGTCATACCAGCCGAGATAGGAATGCCAACTATACGCACGACAGAGGTCAACGTCACAACAAATGACGAGGAACGGCGCATAGACTTAGATATACTGGAAGAAAGACGCGAACGCGCAGCTATACGTGAAGCAAAGGCTAAGGCAAAAATGAAGAAGTATTATGATGCAAAAGTCAAAGACACTTCATTTAGACCAGGAGACTTTGTTTACCGCGCCAATGACGCGAGCCACGCAGAAGACACAGGCAAGCTCGGACCCAAATGGGAAGGACCTTACGAGGTCACAGACGCGCTCGGCAACGGCGCATACAGGTTGCGCGATATGGAAGGTCACGACCTGGCGCGCACTTGGAACATCTGTAATCTCAAAAAATGTTACTTTTAGGCTACGGCCCTTTAACAAACACACTTGCATCCTACGAGGTGCCCAATAAGTGTTTGTATTTTTCTTTCTAGGAATTGTATTTTCTATTTTTTCCATTAGTTGCAAGTATTAATAAAGTGTTATGGTTTCTAGCTAACTCCATAACGCATTTTACTTTATTGCATATATGTCAATATTGTTTATTTTATATTTCTGCCTACATGGCGTGCATGCACCACTTAAAGACCCACGAAGGCATAAAGGATGAGTTAACCTACTAATTTACTCGTTGAATAAGAGGGTTGCAAACCCATCAACATTGGATCATGTATCCTTGCTAAGCGCCTTACTCTTGAGACGTCAAAGTAAGTTTCACATGCGCACCCCACGACGGATGCACATACACCAAGTACACCATACAAGCTTAGCAACATAACGAGCCAAGACACTTGGTCAAAATAATAAAACTTAGCAAACAATCCAAGTATACTTAAGTCACGCACTTAAAAGACTTAGTCAAATAAAAAAACTTAGCAAACAATGCAAGTATACTTAAGTCACGCACTTAAAAGACTTAGTAAATAAACAAACTTAGCAAACAATGCAAGTATATTTAAGTTACGAACTTAAAACAAAAATGTATCTTATTCCATATTAATAAAATTACAAGGAAAGATACATAAATATACAAACAGCCTATATACTATGGCGATGCTCATGACTCTCTTCTGGAGCGGCGGAACTCCCCGCTTCCTTAAGCTTACTCAAGATTATGGCATCCTGCATAGATACGGTTGGAACACTTACAGCCACGCCATCTGATCTAGGAAGGTGTGCAGCGCCAATGCCACACATCACGGCCTTGCCTTTGATGCCCTTCTTCACGGCAACCCTCTGCTCGTGACGCTCTAGCACTTCCTTCAAAGGAATTTCCTTCTCCAGAGCAAAGGGATTGAGGATGTCGCGAGGCCGCGCGAACACAGGGACTTGAAGCTGTGAGACATTAGGTTTTAGATAATAATCTAATTCCTCCTCTGCATTATCCTCAAGATGACGCTGCAAAGTCAGACCAGCCATCAGCACGTCTATGGGTTCATCCTGGTCGCGCTCCAACTTCCCTATGTGCGGCAATTCAAGGACCTTTAGCCCTGCCATCGCATGCATCAGCTCGTCATAGGCCGTAGAGCTGTAACCAGGGATTTCCGCCAAGTCCTTCTCCAGCAACTTGGCCTCATGCAGCTCCTCCATGGCCTGCGACCGGCCGCGCGCCATTGCGCAGTGCACAACCTTCCCGAATGCTTCCACTACCTCCGCAGACTCTAAAGTGCTCAGGGCCGCCAGGCGCAGCCCATGGCTGATCAACCATCTGCATTCACAAAGAAACAATTGTGTAAGATAAACAAAAAAGCGATGACGTAATTTTAAAGATAAAGAAGCAAGGATACCTGCGCTCGGCTATAGTAGACATCAGATGGGGGTACAGCTCCTCGTCATACTCTATGCTGAGGGCGCGCAGCTTCTCCTCATGCATCGAGACCGCCTTCTCAATACGCTCCTTGAACTCCTGAAGGCTAGCATAATGCTCCGCCTTCTTTTCCTCAAGATAAGACACCGACCAGGTAGTCTTCGCTTTTATCTGCTCGAGCTTCGACCTCGCATACTTCAAGTCAGCCAAAATGCTCATCTTATCTTGAGCAATCTTCTCAGCATAGGCCCTTGAGGCCCCCAGCTCCACTTGCGCATCAGCCAACTGCGCACGGAGGGTCACCAACTCCTCCTCCTTCTGGGCTAAAGCACGGCTCTCCCCAGCATACTTTCCCTTTAGCTGAGCAACAAGCTCAGCTTGGCGGGCGGTAGTCGCAGCCAGCTCATCCATCAGCTGCTGCGCCTCACCACCATTAGCAGCCTCGGTATTCCCCTCCTTGTTTTCGTTCTGCGGAGAGGAAACCTCATCATCCTTCGCGCCGTCATCCCTACGCAACAAAGACAGTAAACAACAATTACAACAAGTAATTGACAAAAGAAATAATAATAATAAAAGTGCACACTTACAGAAACGGAGAAGCATCATCAACCTTCAACCGAGCGCCAGATGTAGAGGTCTCTTCCGCGTTTGACTCTGCATCTTTGACGACGTGTCGACGCCTTTTCCTAGTACCACTAGCCCCAGCCTCGGCCTTGCGCTTGGAACTCTGTGCAACCTCCTCTCTCAGCACCTCCTCAGGTTTCAGGATCCGGAGGTTGTCAGATGACCCTGATTGCGCTTCCTCGCGCGCCTCCTCTACATCAGGTACCGCCTCTACAGTGGGCGCCACCACTACCTCCGGCGCTATACTCTGGACGGGCGTCACCACAAGTGGTGGCGTATCTTCGGGGACCGTCGCGGGCAGAACAGTCAAATGCCCCGCGGTCGCCTCCAGCAAATGCAGCTCTCCTTCCTTCAGAGGACGCACCCCTATGGTCACCTGCTTCGGCTTGTCTAACTTGACCACTGTGAACAGATCCATCTCTGCGCACATCAAATGAAGCAAGGAAAAACAAAAAGGATTAGTTATTAAAGGCGCGCAGACAAGAATAAAGGACTTACAAAGAAGGAAGTATAAGGGATGAACACCCACCCCGGCCATCCTCACTCAAGAAAGTAGGAACCTCATCTTCAGCGCCAAAATAAGCGCGGCTCAACCCCACATGAACCAAAAACTTTAATGAATCATTACCAACCAAACATGATTAATAACATTAATGAATCATTACATTGCATCATTCATTTTATTACATCGTTTATTCCATTCATTTGATATTTCATTCCTTCATACCAAACGAACCCCTAGACTTACTACACAATGGTTAATATTTTTGTAAGAAGCAACTAGTTGGTAAAAAAAACTCCTTATTTTCTTTCATCAACATACATCAATCACTTTTTCAAATGCATCAATCAAATCTTTAAGTTCATATTTGAAGCATACAAATCATTTTTCATTTATAAAATTTTAAGAGTTTAAATATAATAGCTAGTTTCATATTTTGAAGCCTTCTCTACAAAAGATATTCTTCTTGTTTGTAAACATAGGTCCATTATCGCCCATGACAAATTGACAATGTTAAATGTGTAAGTAACTACTTCCTCCATCCCATATTAAATGTCCAGTATTGACTTTTCTAGTCATTCTTTTTCAACTTTGACCTTAAATATTTTTGCTTATGTTATATATTATTTGATAAAAATTATACGCAGTGAAAATACAATTAAAACTCAATCCATACATATATTTTACATTAAGTATTATATAACATAAACAAAAATATTTTTGGTCAAAGTTGAGAAAAAAATACTTTAAAATATCAAATTGGACATTTAATGTGGGACGGAGGGAGTACAATGTTAAACGAGTTTATGTAACTGTTTATTTGCTTCGCATGAGTATATTTTCTTTTGCAAAGCAACAGATTAATGAATGAGGTTTTTCATGTTTAGATTATTTGGGGAAGGGCGAGTCTTTCGAATCATATGTACGGCCGAACCAATGTATCCAAGTGACCGGTTCACAACATTTTCCTTTGTCAACCCAAAGATGTTTAGCCAATGAGGTTATGAGGTTCGAACGAGAGACCTCTTGTGTCACTAAATAAACTGGGTTCATTTCATATGGTTACTAATTAGTTTCTCTAACCAAATATATTTCATTTGATGTTAATGCACCAACAATTTAAACGACATTGTACTTGGTCGATCATGATTTCGTACAACGCTGATATTATTAATTTCAAATCTGAAAATTGGTCGTATTATCGTAGTCGTTATTCCAGGCTTGGTCTTGTTGGGCTTGTTAGTGTATCGTTTAGTACTGTACTAAGATTATGGAAAAGTTAGATCATTGATACATTATTATGGTAACGAAAATATGTTGGTAACGATCAGTTAAGCGAAAGGTAGACGAGGTTGAAAAAGTAACGGATCTTATTATGGGACATGGCTAAGATCACTTATACTAAAGGTAGACGAGGTTGAAGAAGATAAGGATAAATTCCTCGTACCGTGTCTTGTCGTTCCTGCAATAGCTCGTTTGGAGATTGAAAATGAACGTGATTTTTGTTTAATGTTTAGCAACCAACAAGAATGACTTAGATCTTATTGCTGATTTAGCGGAGATTTTGATTTTGGGACAGCATTGTTACGTGAAGTGAATTTCAAAGCTTATTTCATTTCTTAATACAATGGTGACTGAAGTTAAATCCAAAGGCCAACACATTTCCCTGTCCTTACTTAGAAATCACTATCTGATGTCTTCTTTTTTGGGTAACCACGTTGTTCGTCTGGCCAACTAACATACGAGACTAGAATCCAACACCACTTCAAGTTTGTTTGATCACGTACTATTCAGCATTTCAGCGATGAGGTGAGGAAACTCGACTGGAATACCCCTATCTAAACTGGAGTAATATTTCTCCTTGTATTTGTTAGTGAATACCTATCCTGATTTACAGAGCATTTTCATGACCTTAGTAAATCTAAGTGACAAGATATATAGATAAGCACATAGATACGGTCGTTCCAAGTTCAATGTATTACGTAGGTTGGTATCTTTCAATCCTTCCAAAATTAAGGCGCATAGCTGGGGTTTTTGTAACCAGCTGAATTTTTCAAAAACTCGTATTTTTAACAAGTTTAAAGGCTTTATGTTTAAAATTGCCATTGAAGACACTAATTTGCTACAGGTACTTTGCCTGCAGTTGAACAATTTCAATTTCAAAATATGCAGATTTATGGCGACTGATCGGCCAATGCACAAAATCACAAAAACGTCATATATCCATATGAACGAAACAAATTCAAAACGTATGATGTACTACACGGCATTCATAACTTGTCTGCATTATTGAAAAATAGGAGAGTCTAGCACCCTTCATTTATAAGAGGCTTAACCAGATGCAGTCTTCTTTTGCTGGAAAACAACAGCAAAAATAGGGACACCAACACCGATGCTGAATGCTGTGAAAACACTAAGACTCATGGTCAGCTTCTGGTGTTTCATCCGGTCCAAGTTGTACATGTGCTTTGAGTGTAAGTATGCTGGCTCATCATGACCATGTCCTCCCATTCTCTTTGCTCCAGTTGAATGAAACCCTCTTTGAGCTGAATAAAAGAATACGAATCATTAAATTCTGAAAAAGTTCGGGTAAAGAATATAGTGAATTATAGCTATTTTCTGCACTCATTATGCCTGTATGGATATAAAGTTAGGTGACGTGATGTTCAGAACAAGTGGACTGACTAGCAGGTCAGAGCTTGGGGTAAAACCGACCATTCATGGGTCAAGAAAGAACTGGTCAGGTTCATTTGACCGAGAACCACATCTATGTCCATGCTTTACTAGATATAATAGCGTAAACTAACAAACTAAGCTTTTTCAACACAGATGATTTGAAAGGTTGCATGCATCAAAAAAACAGTTTAGGCGACTATCAAACCGTTTGATCGTTTTTATTTTAAATTTGACCCATTTTAGATCAAACATAACCTAAATCCATCCATTCATAGATGAATGTGTCGAAATTATAACCTCTAACGCTACTATTTTCTATGTACAGCACATTACTGAGCTAATTTGTTATTTATTCTGCTTGTAACTCCTAAGAATACCAACAGATTTATTGCAGCAATGCAATAGATACACAGTGGCTAGAACTTAGTGTGACTGAATAACAAATTAAAAAAAGTAATCTAAATGAATAAAGTAAACAAATAAAGGTTATCATGCTTTTTGCTCCTTGTAACAGGTAAAAGAATGTAACTCTCCCAACTAATGATAAAAAGTACAAATCACATTAACTGTGTAAAGATGTAGCCCACCAATCGAGACTATATATTTGAATATCAAGTTCACAATAGGAAACTAAGTGACAACCAAACGGAACCCTTTTTGGCAAGTGAAAATTCTGAAGGAATCAAAAGGACAGATCTGAAGTATTGGTATTCATGAAGATAAGACCGACTGACAAGTATCAAAATATCAAAAGCGCATAAAAAAGGTAATAAACTGAAGGAAAATCCGGGGCAAGCTAAGCAGTGGTGAACAACTAGGTCAGGAACATCACTAGAGCACACTTCAGAATTTGCCAAGAAACCATTTCAGAAAAATCTAGACGATCTAGATATATCACAGATATCATATCGGTAGAGATATAATGGAGACTTTCGAAGAACTCATGCTGTCATGCATGTTGAGCTAGCTTATGATTTGATGGTTGTATGGAATTTTATAATATACTATGTTAAAAAGATATCATTGGTACATTGTAAAGATATGAAGTGAAGCGTGGTACTATAAAAAGTATATGTGTAGACCACTGTATAGGGGAAAAAAACAACCACCTTAACCGTCTTTAAGAGCTGAATGGTTTGATAAATGGCTTTAACAATAAAAAAAAAAAAAAAAAAAAAAAAAAAAAAAAAAAAAAAAAAAAAAAAAAAAAAATTAATAAGATATGAAAGGACACGCCAAAGGCATTTAAAGTGTAGAGGTTATTTAACAAGTTTCTTTTACTTAAAATACAGAGAAATGTATAAAAACTTGATCACACTAAGTCAGATGAAAGCAGGCAAAGGCAGAAAGCCTCATAGAATTCCCCGTCAGCAAGAACAAGAAGATAAAGGGAAGTGTAAGGGAGCTTGTTCCATAATAACAAGAAGAAGATATTCAAATTCGTAGAATGTAAGTTATCCAACTTATGACCCATGAATGAAAACTTTTATCATGCGCAGCTTACGATATAAAGCTATGGTATGGACAGTCAACTTGATTTTTAGTCAACAATATCAACAACAAAGATTGGAGGTTCAGTTGAGACCACTAAAAAAACTGAGACCATCAAAATCACGTGTGTTAAAATTCTGAATTTTCAATCATGTGTGATATTACAAAATTTTCAAATAATCTTGAACAATCATTTTTTATTTAAGAGTCCAGATAAGTTCCCTCCCCAGATCTCAAGTTTTTTTTGGTGGTCTCAAATGCTATTTTCTCGAAAAATAGTCGGCTAGCAAAATGACATAAGAAAGACGGACTAATGTAAGATTGAAGCGTGCCACAAAAAGTGAAACGATGAGCTAAAATAACACAAGTCCTTACTGTGCATGCAAATATTTAGGATGAGAATGAAAACATAGTAACAAGTATGAAAGCTTATTCATAGCAATATAGTAAAACCCAAGTGCATTTAGCAATAAATTGCTGTAGCAATGAAACATGCTTCTATAGCAACGACATCTAGGGTTGACTACTAAGGCTGACTGCTATAACTTCATAAAGCCACTATGAACATTTAATTTGCATAATTCAAGTATAGAAAAAGTGGCTTAGATCAACACTAATTAACACTCAATCATACGCTGTTTTATTTTCTTTCTTTTCCAACCCATATGCAGCTATAGCAAAGCCTGGACATTGACACACTACCGAAGGGGATAAAGTATGAGCAGTAACACATTACTAACTCCTTCTCAGAACCCCTAATAATCAACCGAGAATGTCTCATTTGAAATGCAGAAATGACACGAATAGGAGCTTACTTTAACCATTTCACGAACCCCCATCGGCCAATGGAACCATTGACGTGCACGAATAAAAATACCCCAACAAGGTGAGTATCAATATCAGCAATTCAGTATGTAAATGAAGACCAAACTTAGCCACATACTACACACCACTAAAATTTTAAAAAACTAGAGCCTAAATAGCATCAGTATATAATCACTTCATAACATACTTAACACGATCTACTCATAAATTGACAAAAGACTTGTAAAGAACTCCAAGTATTAGAAAGAGGGAAAGTTAACATTTTACGGTTTTCAGTTTGAAGACCCAGAGTTTATTTCCCGAAAATACTAGGAATTATACAAATCCCTCTTTGCAAGTGTTATGTAACAAACAAAAGTTTTAACCAACATCAAAACTATCGATTACAGCCACAATTCCAAACAGCAATCAAATACTAGTATAAAAACATGCAAGTTTTACAACTCACTTTGGTATTTCAAAGTGTAAACTGGAATTACAAAACATTAAGGGAGCGTTTAGTTGGAGAAAAAAATCTCTTGTTTTCTATCTCTAGTTTTGTAAAAATTTGAAAGGAAAATTTATCTCCACAAAACACTTGAAAATATGGAAAACGTGTTTAGTTGATATTTGTATTTTCTATTTTCAAGAAGGGGAGGGAGGGTTGTGGGTTACAAGGGAAAACAACTAAAATTTGTTTTGTAGTTTTCCTTGTTAAGTTTAGAAAATAGAGGATTTTGTGTTTTGTAAAACATTTTGTTGGAAAACGCTTATTTTAACGCGATCTTTGTTTTCCTTGTTTTCCACAAAACAATTTGTGGAAAACAAGGGTGTTTTCCCCCAACTAAACGCATGCTAAGTTTCTCTAAACAGTCGACGCGCTATACCACTCGCTTAAAATTCCTAACAACAAACCGAACCACATTCAATAACAAGGTTTTATCACATTAGCAAACTCCATAGGTGGTATTATTAGCTTATCTCATCTCGGCTTACATTTCTTACACCCATTTTGTCCGGCTTAGTTTGAAACTTATCATCCTATATAAGCTTGTTATATATAAGTCTAAAAATAAGCCGGAAAAATTGGGCTTGTAAAATACAAACCGAAATGATATAAGCTTGTAAGCCCACAAATAAGGTTAAAGGGGGTGTTTGTTTAAGCTTATCTTTTTTGTTAATAAGGTAATTTCATTCCGGCTTATATTTAATAAGCCCTTTTTTTGGGGCTTATTTTTTAGACTTATATATAACAAGCTTATATAAGCTGATAAGTTTCAAATTAAGCTGGAAAATCTGTGCTTATGAAATATAACCCGAGATGAGATAAACAAGTAAAACCCATAAAAAATTAAATCCAGATCTACATAAATCATAAAATATATATATTTATAAAAAAAAGAAAGATATACCAGATTTAGCGATAGATGAATCGACAGAAAGGATGAGCTTTGAAGCGATGGATCTCATTCCGTTGTTCAACGCCATCGATTATTTCTTTGTTTAATTGATGCTTGAAATAAAATGATATCACCAAATGAAATGAAGGAATATAGCAAAATTAGGGGTGAGAGAGTATTATGAGATGTGGTTGGGTTTGGGCCGAAAACCAACAATTCCCAAGCCCCTCAAACTATCAACTACAGTAACATCATTTTGGGCCTTAAGAGCATGACGATCTGTAACTTGAGTTAACTTATAAGTCAGCGCCAGCACCAGCGCTACATCAGCTTTATCACTTTAACCTTAACTAAAAAAAAACACCCACAACAATAACTCAGCTTTAACTCAAATATTTTCAAATTCTACCCTCAACTAAAACAAACAATTCAATTAATAAACCACATAACATTAAAACTTAATTTCTTACAATACAAATTATAAAAAACTTAAAATAACAACAACGATTAACAGAAAAAAAAAAAAAAAAAAAAAAAAAACATAAGAAATTAAACCATACGTATTAAAACTACTTATTCGTCGTCTTCGGAATATTCTTCTTCTTGTTGTTGTTGGTGTTGAAGACGTTTCTGCCAAACATGTTCCATGAGATCTCGTTGGAGTTGAGTATGCACGCCTGCATCGCGCATTTCCCTTGTCTTGCGCCTCTGCGTATCACACCTGTCGATCCACCTTTCTTGACTCAAATGTGGTGCCGGATCTACCCACATTCTTTTATACTCGCGGAGTGTAAATTTTTGATCTTTTAGAATCATGTTATGCAAAATAATGCATGTATACATGATTCTTTGTATCTTGACAATTTCCCATGCACGTGCCGGTTGTTGTAGTATACCCCAACGTCCTTGAAGCACGCCAAAAGCACGTTCGATATCTTTGCGTGCACTTTCTTGCTTCCTTTTAAAATAGCTATGTTTCTCATCAGTCGTTGCCGAGAAAGATTTGACGAAAGTTGCCCACTGCGGGTAAATTCCGTCAGCTAGGTAATACCCCTATTCATACCTTCTTCCATTTACTGTATATGGTGCCCTTGGGGATTCATCAGCAAGAATGTTGTCAAACAAGTTAGAGTTATCTAAAACGTTAATATCATTATTTGCCCCTGCCATACCAAAAAAAGCATGCCAAATCCACAAATCATGTGAAGCAACAGCTTCAAGCATTAACGTTGGGTATCTTTTATCACCCCTACCAAATTGCCCCTGCCAAGCTACCGGACAATTTTTCCACGCCCAATGCATGCAATCAATACTACCAAGCATACCCGGAAAACCATGTTGACGCTCATGCAATTCATAAATATGTTGCATGTCGGACCATGTTGGTGTTCTTAAAAACTCATGCATAAACAAATCCATAACACACATGTTAAAATTATCAAGACAAAGACGTTGAGTAGACTCACCCATTTGCAAATACTCATCGAACGCATCTGGGGCGGTGCCATACGCCAATTGTCGTATCGCAGATGTACACTTCATAAGTGCACTAATACTCGCTCGACCCGTACAATCGATTCCTGACTTAAAGTATTGAAAGTGGTCTGGAATAACATCGGATTCGTAAGACTCAATACCGTTCACTATTTGCAGAAATAGTTTCCGGCTCATACGAAACCTCCTACGAAATTTACTGTGCTTATACTTACAACCTTCAACGAAATAGTCGTTTTTCAAACGTTCTTCAGCAAGCTCACGTTCACGATGTATGTTGGTACGGGGCACATGAGGATGAGCTTCTTCTTATTCTAAGCGTTGTTGTAGCTCATACGCTTGAACCATAAACTGTGTGTCTTCTTCGTCATCAAGGTCTGACCAACTCGGATCAAAATCGTTATTTTGATTTGGATCCATTATGAATGAGGAAGGTTTTTTTCTTATAAAGGAAGTATAAAATAGTAGAAAATTAGTAGTGGATGTGTGAAAAATATATGTGTGTTAAGTTGGTATTTATAGTTGTTTTAAATGTTTTAAAAGTAATTTTTGGGTGACTTTTAAAAACTAGCCGTTTTTAATTATTGAGGGGGTGAAAGTGAATTTTTTTTTTTTGAAAACAAACGGCTAGAAAATGGAACGTTGGAGGGGGTAAAACAATTTTTTTTTATTCACGTTTCAAGCTTAACACAGCGTTAGCACGCTAACGTGGTGCGTTAACGCGCCTCTAACGCATGAGGACACAACCGTAACGCAGGTTAATGTAGGGCAAAAATCACTTTAACGCAGCTGTAGCGTTATGGCTGCGCATGCTCTAAGCTTATTATATATATCTACCTATTATACAGCATAAGTTAGGCCATTTTTTACACCTATTATTAGATCACTAAGAGGGTGCCACATAAGCACACCAAAAATTGACACCTATTATTGTTTAACTTGACCCATCATTTGTTAAAAAAAACTTTGACCGATCAAAATATCAAACTATATACTCCGTAATTCTTTGGGAAAATTCACACACTTTGCCAGACACTCTCATCCCATCTAAATTCTAACATACTACAACACAACAACAAATATCATTTTTGATATATCTCCTTTCCTATTTCTTTTTCTTCAACTGGTAGGGATAGCTTAGTGGATGACGTTGTGGAGGAGATCGGCGGTTAATGTTAAACCCAGGTAGTGGAGCATATACAGGAGAGGAAAATGGCGATTAAATGAGGTTTGGTAAGGTTATATTTGTAATAATACAATGTAAATGAATGTGTTATCTATTCATTTATATGTCTGAACATGCAATAATACAATGAATATATAGTAAGTGTCTATGCTCTATTTAGGGTAAATAGTAATCACCCTTTATACACAACTAATAGACAACTCACTAATCTAATCCTTATACATGGTACACAACTAATAGACAGCTACATTGATCTTATCCCCATACACGAGATATACATCTAACACTCCCCCACAGTCGCAGCGGGAGGACACCGGACACTGAGGCTGGAGCGAAATTCTTCAAACAGTGCAGACGGTAAGCCTTTCGTGAAAGGGAAGTGATACTTACACCACTTTTTTTTATGCACACACCACAATTATGCATATAGCATGTTGTAACATGTGCATTAATGATGTAACATTGTGGTGTGTGCATAAAAAAAAGTGGTGTAAGTATCACTTCCCTTCGTGAAAATATCTGCATATTGGTAACGTGAGGGAACATGGAGAACCCAAACCTGACCAGTTGCAACCAAGTCACGAACAAAATGAATATCAATCTCTATGTGCTTCGTTCGCTGATGTTGAACCGGATTACATGATAAGTAGACTGCACTAACATTGTCAAAGTAGACTAGCGTAGGCGAAGATAAAGGTGTGTGCAGCTCACGAAGTAAATTCCGTAACCAACAAGTTTCAGCAACAGCATTTGCAGCCCCACAGTATTCTGCTTTGGCACTAGAACGATATAGAGTTGGCTATCTCTTAGATGACCAAGATAAAAGGTTTTTGCCAAGGAAAACAGTGGATCTCCTAGTAGTGGGGCAACCAGCCCAATCCGCATCAGAATATGCTACCAAAGATGAAGTAGAAGAAGCAAACAATTGTAACCCATAGTGTAATGTACCCCGGGCATACCGCAAAATCAGTTTAGGAGCTGATAGATGAGGCTCTCGAGGATCATGCATATGAAGGCAGACCTGCTGAACTGCATATGATATATCAGGGCGAGTGAATGTAAGATATTGAAGAGAACCTTCAAGACTCCGATAAAAAATGTAGGGTTAGAGACTGGATCACCATCATCCCCCAGTTTGGACTCAGTGTCAACAGGAGTCCGACTGGGATTACAATTGACCATATGAGCTCTCTCCAAAACCTCAAGTGCATATTTCTTCTGAGATAAAAATAACCCTGTAGAATCACGAGAAACAGAGATACCTAAAGAGTAATTAAGTGGACCCAGATCAGTTATAGCAAACTCCTGATGTAAGGAACTAATAATCCGCTGTAACAAACTATCAGAAGAAGCTGTGAGAACGATATCATCAACATATAATAAAAGATAGGCAGTATCCGTCCCTTGTCTGTATATAAATAATGAAGAGTCACAACGACTATGTGAAAATCCAACCCGAGTAATATAAGATGCAAATCGCTGAAACCATGCTCTAGGGGCCTGCTTGAGCCCATACAGAGACCGCTTCAATAAACACACTGTAGAAACGTAGAGGGGGTGAATACGTTCCTCTTAAAACTTGAAATGTTTCGTATCAAATTTCCGATCAAGCGTGAGTAAACATAAATAGTGGTTAAGTCACTCATAACAAGCAATCACATAAGCCTGACACAAGGTTTAAACGTTTCTAGGCTAATTTTGATTGCATTGTGGATGGTCCTTTAAATAGGTGGATGGTCCTTTATCATTTGAGGGACCGTCGGTCGATAAAGGACCGCCACCAGTAGGTTTGCCAGTTTTATTTCGTGTGATTAAGTTTTCTTGTATTTTGTGTTTCTAAGATAACTAGTTGATATTATAAGCACATACACATCAAGCCACACAAACATAAATGTAATGCAAGTATAGAAAGTAAAGAGCAAGGAAGAGAAAACGCAAACCGAACACGATGATTTATAGTGGTTCGGCACGAAGCACCTCTTCGTCCTACTCCACTCCCCGAGTCCCACACTCGAGAGTTACTTCACTAATCAACACGCTCCTTTATGGTGGAACAAACCGTACACAAGCTTACACCAAGTTTAACGACACTAAGCGGAATGTCGAGTCCTTATCCTAACTAGAACTAATCTACACAAAAGCCCACATGGCCACACGAGCAAGCACTCTTGTCCCACTTAGATCGACACACTATCCAAGCCTTCACAAGAACGAGCACTCCCGTTCACTTGAACCTTCACCCGATTCAAGTCTTCACACATGGATTTCACTAAGTCCAAATCTTCACACTAGAACTCCACTAAGTCCTAGTCTTTACTTCTTGAACTCACACTTGAGCCCAAGTCTTCACTTCTTGAACTCACACATGAGTCCAAGTCTTCATGCACCGACACTCTAACATACACAAAGTCCTAATCTACACAAAATCACCCACGGACGTACACACTGACCTAATCTACATAATTACCCACGGACTTACACATCGTCTGGATCATCCCTATTACAATTGAGACTCAAGACTTACATTGTCCTAGTCTAATTACATGATGAAATAATCTTTGTATGTGTTTTTGATGCTTGAAAAACCTGCGCCTAAGAATGGAGGATGCTTGCTATTTATAGGCCCGAACCTTGGAGACCAAGTAAGGAATATACCAAAGAATATTTCATAGCATAAGGAATATGCCAAAGAATATTCCATCCATTTCCCTCCTAAATTCAAAATTTGAATTTTGAATTTTCCATTTTCCCTCCATGTTCTAGAAGCTTCTAGGAGGTCTTGATGGGCCTTGTTGGGCTGGTTACTATTGGGCCTCGAATGGGCTTGTTTGTTTGCTTGGCCTGGTCCATTAAGCTAAGTCCATATGCATGCTTGACCCAATCCAATTGACTATGTCCATATGTAGAATTCTTGTATGCTTGGCCCAATCTGAAGTGATGTCAAGAGACGTTGATGTGTGAACGAGTAACTTGTGCACTTTACGTTATGTATTACAAGTTACGTGTTTGTCATCATTAAAACATGAAGACGTTGTATAGATTAAACGTCGTAACGTTTGCACTAATACGCACATAATCAGGATGCACAGAGTCTCAAAATCCTGGAGGTTGATGCATATAAACAGTTTCGTGCAAATCTTCATGTAAGAAAGCATTCTTGACATCAAGCTGGTGAATCGGCCAATGTCGAGAAGTAACTAAACTCAGTACAGTCCGAATAGTACCCGGTTTAACCACCGGACTAAATGTCTCATCCACATCAACTCTCTTTAATTGATTACTAGCGTTGGACACAAGACGAGCCTTGTACCAACTAAGAGTGCCATCAGCCAAATACTTATGGTGAAAAAGCCACATTGAGTGAATAATGTTGGTGTCCATGGGTCTCGGCACAAGAGTCCAAGTTCCAATCTTAATAAGTGTAGTGTATTCATCACGCATAGCATTTTGCCAATTAGGATCAGTAAACGCATGACGATAGGTTTTTGGTAACAGTGAGACCGAAGACACATTCATATTGAGACGCTCAGTGGGACGATTAGTCCTGACATGAAATCGTGTGAACATGGGATGTATTGAGACAGGGTTTGGGTTATAAGGAGGATTTGGGATAATATGTTGGTATTGGTACGCGGGTTATGATGTATTTGGTGTCTGTTGTTGGGCGGCGGGTGGTGATGGGGATGGTAATGGGTCATGGGTCACATGATGTTGGGCTGTATTAGGACTTGTGGGAATTGGTGTTGTTGGCTCGTTTGTGCTTGGAGGCACAATGGGTTGCACAAACGGGGGCGGATGGAATGAATGGAGGATTTATATCGGGTGAGTCATCCAAGAAATTGTATTTGGGTGCCGATGTTGGTTTAGGGGTGCCATATGGAAAAACAGTTTCATCAAAAGTTACATGGCGAGAAATGATTATTTTATTGGTATTTAAGTCGAGGCAACGATACCCACGATGATTTGAAGCTTGTCCTAAGTAGATGAAGGGTGTGGTGTGTGGTTCAAGTTTGTGATTAGGATATAAGTGGGGGTAACATAAGCAGTCAAATGTGCGTATAAGGCTATAATTCGGGTTTTGGCCAAACAGTCGTGTATACGGGATTTCGTTGGCAATGGCTGTGGAAGGTAAGAAGTTGATTAAATGGATAGCCATGTTTAAAGCTTCAACCCAAAAGGTTGGTGGAAGGTTGGCCTAGAAAAGTAGGGTTTGAATGAGGTTGTTAATGGTGCGAATCATCCATTCTGACTTCCCATTTTGTTGAGATGTCTTAGGGCATGAGAAATGAAACTAAATGCCATTGTCGGCAAAAAGTTTATGTAGGGTGCGGTTATCAAATTCACCACCATGGTCACACTGAAACGATTTGATTTTACACTTAAATTGAGTGTGAACGTACTTGTGAAATAGTTCAAATTTGGATAACACATCAGATTTGTTTGCCAATGGGTAGACCCAAACAAAATGAGAATAGTGATCTAAAAACAAAACATAATATTTGAAACCCGAGAGGCTCAAAATTGGTGAAGTCCATACATCAGAATGAATAACATCAAAACATGCATTAACAATAGTATCGGAACTGACAAATGGAAGTCGAACATGTTTGCCAAGCTAGCAAGCATGACAAAGCACAAGCAGCTTTCCATTATCACAAGATATAAAATTATTGGAGACAAGACGGCGTAGCACTTCACTCCCTGGATGTCGAAGGCGCTGATGCCACATATGTTGACTTACAAGAAGAGCTTGGGGAATAGGACACGGGGCCGTGACAAGGTATAGGTCGCTCGTGCTGTCACATCGGAGAAGCACCCGATGTGTCATAAAATCCTTGACGAAAAACCCAAAAGGATCAAATTCAACAGTGTAGTTATTGTCACAGACAAATTGACGGACAAATATAAGATTTTTGACAATATGAGGGATAATAAGGTCATTGTTTAAGCAAAGGGGTCGAGAAGGAGTAGGCAAAATACTACGACATTGGTGACCGGAATGTAATGCCCATCACCAACCGATATAGATGGATACATGCAAGTATTAAAAATGTGACTAAGACTATTAACAGATGTATTCAGATGTGAGCTCGCACCTGTGTCCTGATGAGGCGAAAAATGAACCACTTTTAGGGGGTCATTTAAGCCCGGAATTGAATTTATTTGATCAAATGTTGCCCTAAATCGTTCCTTTTGTGATTTTAGGTACTTTAGGAGTGAAATCTGGAAAAGGAAGCAATTCGGATGTTTTTGGAGCATAAAAGTGGAGAAAACGCCAAAGACTTAATTTTCCAAGCTGGGAACAGTGTGTGACGGCATCAAGAGTAACAATTTGACGGCGTCAAGAGTAAATTTCATGACGGCCCAATACAGAAATGAAGGCGTCACAAGGAAGAGCGTCAAGAGTTAAATGTGTGACGGCCTGGAAAAACTTAATATATGACGGTGTCAGATATAGATCAAGGAAGTCCGAGAATTCTTTTGGCGGCGAGGTGACAGCGTCACAAGTTTGTTCTTGACGCCCTCAGACTCAATTTTCTATATATAGTTTTCTAATTTTCATTCATTAGGGAGAGAAGTTTTGGAGAAACCCTAAGGCCGAACCATATACGAATTTTACAGGGTTTTCAGCCCTTGAACCCTTACATGTGTAATTGAGATAAGTGTTCTTTTAATTCAATCAATATGTCTATGTGTTGGTTGTCTATATCTTGTGTTTGTCTTGATTCCACCATGCTAGGCTAGATTTATCTTGTGTTTGCTTAGATCTAATGAAACCTAGATGTTAATTATGTGTTGATTAATTATTTATGGTTGTATTGGATGAATGATTTCAATGTTAGGCTTAAGAAAACTGGCAGATCTCCAATTGGTAACATGCTTGAACGTCTTAGAAAACATGAACCGATGTGTACTAGGTTTTATTGGTTGTATTTAATGCATGAGTAAATTCTAATGATCCCATGTTAGGAGCTTCTTAGCCGGCTCGACATAGGAGTGAAGTAGGCACTCATAGGATTGGAGAGTTAAGTACGCCACCCCATGAATGGTATTAAGGAATACAATCCGTCATCCACGCAACTATAACAAGTAATTAACGTGTAAAAGATATCTATGGAGTAGTGAAATCTAAGTAAACACATTTCTCCACTTATTGCTCACAACCTTAGTTTAATTTAGTTTTATTTTCATTTCTAGTATTTTATTTTGATTGCATCTTTAGTATAGGGTTAGTTGACTAGCAACTAATTCCGCCCTAATCCTTCAAACCCGAGATTTTTACTTGCTTTCATAAAAACATAAAAATACAAAAAGAATCATCCCTCATCTCTAGAACTAGTATTTAGGCTTTCTAATCCTAGCGACACTATTCCTAGCTGAACGATCAATCCCCCGGTACTTGTCACTATACTATACTACAACGATCAGGTACACTGCCTGGTGGGGGTTATAAGCTTCTCGAGATCCCTCGAGAGGTAAAGCCTGGTGCAATCCCCACGTATCAAGTTTTTGGCGCCGCTGCTGGGGAATAGTTATTGTCTAGGTTAGAATTTCTTTTTATTAGGTCTACTTGCTAGATTCCTTTCTAGTAAGATTTTATTTTTATTTTTTAGGTTTTCTTTAGTCTATCTTATTTCTTTCTGTCTTTGTTCGTAACTCTTCACCACCCGACATCATGGACAATGGGAACATCTTTGAACCCGTCATCCCACCACAACAAAACCCACCACTAGAACCTCTTAGGCCCCGAACCTTAGGAGAGTATTCCCGACCTAGCCACCAAGGCTATCGAAACACCATTGAGCTCACCGGAGCCAATGTGACTCCCTTACGATCCGACACCATCCGGTTGGTGCAAAGCGGATGTGCATTTCATGGACTTCGTTCCGAAGATCCAAACCAACATCTTAAGGACTTCCTTGAAATCGTAGACTCCATAGACCTAGATGTTGAAACTAGAGAGACAACCCGATTACGCCTATTCCAATTCTCTCTACGGGATCAAGCTAGTCAATGGCTTGAGCGTTTACCCACGGGATCCATCACCACATGGGATGATCTCACCACTCGTTTCCTTGCTCAATTTTTCCCACCGGGGAGAACTACTAAGCTCAGAAATGACATCTTGATGTTCCAACAACGTCAAAATGAATCTCTTTATGAAGCATGGACTCGTTTCAAGGACTTACTCCAAAAAGTCCCTCATCATGGCATAGATCTTTGGCTCCAAGTCCAAATCTTTTATGACCATATCGATCTCTCCACGAGGCGAGCCATTGACCAATCGGCCGGTGGTAAGCTACGTGATCTAAGTGCGGAACAATCATGGGAACTCATAGAAGATCTTGCTCTCTATGACAACGAAAGTTGGAATGATCCCCGTGATTTGAACAAAACGGTCAAGGCAATATCTTTGCCTTCGAATAACTCTAGCACTCCCGACCGTAGGATCATGGAACTTGAGGACCAAGTCAAGTTTCTCATGAAATCTTACGAAGCTCCTAAGCCTTCAAGCCAAGTGAACAAAATCACTTCTTCATGCGAATTATGTAGTGGTCCCCATGACACTCGTAATTGTGTGGAACTCCCCGGAACAGCTTTTGCGGACTACGCATCCTCGCTTACCGACGAAGCGGGAGATAAGTGGTACACTTTCAAGCCCGAGCCAAACTCTTACGGTGATTCATACAACCCCTCTTGGAAAAATCACCCAAACCTTAGGTGGAAACAAAATCAACCCACTTCTTCCAATCCGCCTAAGCGTTACCAACCAAACGGTCCACCCTCCAACCGTACCTTCAACAACAATCCTTCTAACAACTATGGTAGTACCAACAATCTTGAATATTGATGTCAAAGTTCATGGCATCTCAAGAAGCTCGCATAGCTAGGTTTGAAACCGAATTCAACCAACAACAAACGGAGATGACCAACAAGATAGACAACTTGTTGAAAGCCCTCAACAACCAAGCGTTAACTACACCTAGGAAGGACACTAGGGACACCAATAACAGAATCCAAATTAAGGATCCCTCATCATCCAAACATGTCCACTTTGTCAATGTTGTCACCATTAAGCCAATAGATAAGGAAATAGAAGAAAGTGACAAGGATGAAGTTGGAGTAGAAACCGAGACTAGGGATGAAAGTAGGGAAGTTGAGGTTAAAAAGAGAGAGGAATTAGAGGAAGTAGAAACTATAGAGAAGTACTTTGATAAGTTGCCCACCAAGGAAGAACGGGAATACCATAAGGATTTATTTGATAGTCCCGAGAGACCATATATCCTTGGCACACCCCTTATCAAAATGGGAGAACCTTCCAACATCAACATACCATGCAACATCGGGCATATGCATATATGGAAAGCTTATATCGATCCTAGATCTCCTGTAAACATCATGACTAGGACTTATTACAATTAGGTGAGGAGGAAGCAACTTGATTTTAGGATGATGCCCAATAAGAATCTGATAAGTAATTTTGTAGGAAGAGTGAAGGGATTGCATGTGATTATAGGAAATTTCATTTATGAGATCGATTTTATGATAGTAGAAGACACTCGTCCGGTGATAGATGATTGCCTAAGCCAAATAATATTCGGAAAACCATTTGTTGAGGTCACTAGGATGAGTTCTGATCCGACTTTAGGGATAGTTAGCTTCAAGGAAGAGAATGATGAGATTGCCTACCAAATGCCCTACAAGATTGAGCAATACCGCCTCCTCTCTAATTTAGAAAAGGAACACAAGCAAACGGCTTATTATAGGAATGATGAGGATAGACGTAGAGGAGTAGAGTATGTGAAGAATAGGATGCTTGGTTTCTACAAAGAATGCTTGCAACTAGGTCCGGAATACAAAACCGGATTAGAAGACGACCTAGAGAGTGAAACCAACGATGAGGTCACGTAGTAACCCATGACTTTGAGTCTAGCTACAAGACTCGTAAATAAAGAAAAGCGCTTCTTGGGAGGCAACCCATGCTTTGTGTGATTTTATTTTGTTTGTTTGTTATTTGCTTCCGTATGCATGCTTTATTTTTATTGTTGGTAGATCATGTTTCTAAACTAAAAAAAGTGGAAATACTTTACTTTGTTGTTTTGGCCTAGTCTTAACTCCACCTAAAGGTATTTTTGCAAAAGATAAGTGTAAGGGGAAACCCCAAATATGTTTCTAAGAAACAAACCGATCATGATTCTCCACAATATTAAGTGAACATGTATATTCGTATTTGTTAGAGTCAAATGCTTGTATTGAGTCATAATGAAGTTTTGCAGGATTTTCCAGGAAGTAGGACCAAGTTTTTCCAGAAATTTTCCAGAAACTTAACATAAGAATTTATGCAGGTCACTTCTGACGGCGTCACGAGTTTACTCTTGACGGCGTCACGTGTAAAAATTTGGAAATTTTACCGGTTTTGTTTTTCTAACGGAGTTTTAAAGTTTTTGCTGAATTATTAAGTTTTATAATCTCCAAGAAATCTGCAAACTTCATTCCACAAGCATTATATCTTATCTTGTTTTCTAGGATTTAGTAACTTATGTAGATTGCCGCCGATCTTATGCGAGGTTGCTTTGTTTGTTTTCTTAGGATTTACAGGTTATGTATGACAAGAAGATGATTTATTTTTCTGGAAGGGAAGCTTTGATTGTTCATTTTCTTGGAGGAAGATCTAACCTGACCACCTTATTATCCATACCGAGCGAATTAGGGGAGTATTTGATTTCATTCTTTTTACTTATTGCACTTTTACATTCTTTACTTGAACATTGGGGACAATGTTCATCCTAAGTGTAGGGGAGGGTAAAATGATGATACCTTACAAATACACTTTCGCTTGAGTTTGTTTGTTTAATAGTAGGTGTGTAATAAAACTATGATAAATACTTGTTAGTGCAATTTTAGCGCCAAATTTAAAATTTTTTACAACATTTAGGAGTGAAACTTTAGCCATAGCAAGCGTCTCATGGATAGGAGATTGTATGACTAGCACATAACTGTACTTTCAGAAAAATTTTCCACCCAAATATGTGAGGTTCGCCTTTAGATTTGATAGGAAAAGCATTTACTATTAGTGCTTATGAGTGTACCGGTAGCATTTAGATTCTAGAACTTGCGTTAGTGATGCATCCCGAGACCGCTAGTGAGACTACATTCGTGTAATAGGATTTACTACATGATAAGAGGCATTAGGATCACCCTTGTGTTAAACCCGTATCATAATTACTTGAGCATTTAAGTCATATTACTTGACTAGTTAAGTCAACTAATTTTTCCAACACCTTAGCGTTGTACTCATTTTTAGTACACGAAACCCCTAGTACACCCCTCCGAGCCTATCTTTTCGTTTCTAACTTTAAGCATCTTACTTAAAGGAAGAATTTGTTACACCCCACTTAAATGTACACCCAAATCACCTTAGCCTTCCGTGTATGCACTCATTTTTAGTGCATTATTGTTATTTGTTAAACCCTAAGTTAACTATCTAATTGATTACATGGTTGCTAAGTCGAGTCATATCCTTGTACATATTGTTTTGGGAAGATTGGGACTCATGGATAAAGTACTTATTTTATGGAGTAATGGGGAAGAACATCATTTATTACCCCCATATGCGCGTTAATCTTAAAAGTACTCCAAGTGTTTTGATTTTCTTAATTCGAGTCATTAGATTAGTTTATTGTAAAGTATGTAAAAATTCAAGTGTAAGGGGAATTTACATTCCCTATGATGTATTCTTTTGGATGGTAGGGTAAGAGTGGATGAAAAAAAAAAATCAAGAAAAAGAAAAAAAAAAAATAGAAAAAGAAAAAGAAAAAAGAAAAACATACGGACTACCATCCCTGTTCATTTTATGTTTTTTGTTATTTTTCATTTATTAGCTTAAGTCGAGTCTAGTCTTGGCTTAGCAACGCCATATTGTACATGTAATTAACCAAGATTGTTAACTCGCCACCAGTAAAGATTGCCTTTATCCAACAAAACCGTGTATTTCATATCCCTACACCTAACGTTACAACCCTTTAAAAGACCTCTTTGATAGTTTATCCTAGGTGCTTACACCATGTGGTGGAGGTTTGATCCTTTCCCAAGCCTATGGTAATCTATTTTGCTATGACAGGTAGTGAGAGATATCTTCCGTTTCCATATTGTAATTTATACTTTATTACACCCGAGAGATGCGAGTATCTAAACACTATTTGTGAGGTGCTAGTGTATGACCTCCGTGCTTGTCTTTGGTCTTTAGTGGAACGATTATTTGTTGTAATTACTTTTATATTAGTGTTAAATGACCCCTAACTTGTATTTTGAGTAGAATAAAAGCACATTTGCTTGAGGACAAGCAAATCTCAAGTGTAAGGGTATATGATGAGGCGAAAAATGAACCACTTTTAGGGGGTCATTTAAGCCCGGAATTAAATTTATTTGATCAAATATTGCCATAAATCGTTCCTTTTGTGATTTTAGGTACTTTGGGAGTGGAATCTGGAGAAGGAAGCAATTCGGACGTTTTTGGAGCATAAAAGTGAAGAAAATGCCAAAGACTTAATTTTCCAAGCTGGGAACAGTGTGTGACGGCGTCAAGAGTAACAATTTGACGGCGTCAAGAGTTAAAATTATGACGGCCCAGTACAGAAATGAAGGCGTCACAAGGTAGAGCGTCAAGAGTTAAATGTGTGACGGCCTGGAAAAGTGTATAACATGACGGCGTCAGATGTAGATCAAGGCAGTCCGAGAATTCTTTTGGCAGCGAGGTGACGGCGTCACAAGTTTGTTCTTGACGCCGTCAGACTCAATTTTCTATATATAGTTTCTAATTTTCATTCATTAGGGAGAGAAGTTTTAGAGAAACCCTAAGGCCGAACCATATACGAATTTTACAGGTTTTTCAAGGGTTTTCAGCCCTTGAACCCTTACATGTGTAATTGAAATAAGGGTTCTTTTAATTCAATCAATATGTCTATGTGTTGGTTGTCTATATCTTGTGTTTGTCTTGATTCCACCATGCTAGGCTAGATTTATCTTGTGTTTGCTTAGATCTAATGAAACCTAGATGTTAATTATGTGTTGATTACTTGTTTATGGTTGTATTGGATGAATGATTTCAATGTTAGGCTTAAGAAAACTGGCAGATCTCCAATTGGTAACATGCTTGAACGTCTTAGGAAACATGAACCGATGTGTACTAGGTTTTATTGGTTGTATTTAATGCATGAGTAAATTCTAATGATCCCATGTTAGGAGCTTCTTAGTCGGCTCGACATAGGAGTGAAGTAGGCACTCATAGGATTGGGGAGTTAAGTACGCCACCCCATGAATGGTATTAAGGAATACAATCCGTCATCCACGCAACTATAACAAGTAATTAACGTGTAAAAGATATCTAGGGAGTAGTGAAATCTAAGTAAACGCATTTCTCCACTTATTACTCACAACCTTAGTTTAATTTAGTTTTATTTTCATTTCTAGTATTTTATTTTGATTGCATCTTTAGTATTGGGTTAGTTGACTAGCAACTAATTCCGCCCTAATCCTTCAAACCCGAGATTTTTACTTGCTTTCATAAAAACATAAAAATACAAAAAGAATCATCCCTCATCTCTAGAACTAGTATTTAGGCTTTCTAATCCTAGCGACACTATTCCTAGCTGAACGATCAATCCCCCGGTACTTGTCACTATACTATACTACAACGATCAGGTACACTGCCTGGTGGGGGTTGTAAGCTTCTCGAGAGGTAAAGCCTGGTGCAATCCCCATGTATCATGTCCATATTCCAGGCACCGGTTGAAGGGTCATGAAGAGTCCCAGCCGTTAATGCATAAGGTAACATGTTTTCCTATCCTGGAGTGATAGATTGCCCGTTTGATTAGGATGGTGGGCCCGCGGGGGTCTGATGAATAGTACCAGTAGCAAAGGTATTGGTCTCATATCCCGGAGGTTGAGTTGGTAGACCGGTTGATGTGGGTTGGTGCGGGTTAACAATAGCTATAGGTTGGGTTGGGGCTGTTGGGCTTGTGAAATGGTGTTGGGCCTGGTAACAGGTTGGCGGTGCTGTTGGTTGGGCCTAGTGTGAAGGCAGTGATGGTTGGAGCGTGTAAGGGGAAGTGTTATTGAGTTGGGCTGTTGGGTAATAGAAACTAGGCGGTGGGTTTAGGTTATAATTTGGGCTTGGTGAATTATGGGTAGTGACATAGGCTGAAGGAGTATTGGCAGTAGGATTGGGACGAGGTACATGGGTAACAGGCGAATTATTATGTCCCATAATTCCAAGTTTTCCTAGTAATTTTAAAACAATTTCCTCAGTAGCACTATCACCCTTGTTTTCAACCATCCGATTCATGGGTTTAATATTTGGGGTATTATGAATGTTTAGGGTTTGTAGAGTTGTGATAATGAATGTTTTTGTATATTGATGTTGCACACTGTACGTTAAAGGCAAAGGAAGAAGCTTTGCATGCAATAAAACTTGTGACCTTTGCAGAAGTAACAAGAATTTATGCGCGGATTGTGACCTAGCACGAATCACCAACACATTAACAATGATGAATAAAGTTTAGATCAACGAGGTTGATGTTGAAACTGGTGTGAGAGGAGCGGGGTGGAGAAAAAACAGGAGGGAACGTGTTTTATAATTTTGGAATGGATTGTGTGTTCTGATACCATGTAATAATACAATGTAAATGAATGTGTTGTCTATTCATTTATGTGTCTGAACATACAATAATACAATGAATATATAGTGACTGTTTATTCATTTAGGGTAAATAGTAATCACCCTTTATACACAACTAATAGACAACTCACTAATCTAATCCTTATACACGGTACACAACTAATAGACAGCTACATTGATCTTATCCCCATACACGGGAGATACATCTAACAATATTTACATTATTGTCGTTTTCTTCTTGGGTTGTTTCCTGTCTTCTCGAAAGTCTACTTATCTTGTACATATTGCAATATGTCTTTAAATTGCGAAAATTACTAAAGTACCCCTGCCACAAAGGCAGTATATGACAGAGCCCAAGATTTTTTCCAATTTCAAAACTACCCAAGAATGTTGGGTATACAATTACACGACATAGACGAAAGCACGTGGCAAAGTTTTATTTGACAAAGAAAAAAAATAAAAATAAAATAAAAAAACATGGCCTATGTTTAGTAGATTTCTACACAACATTCCGATATTTCTTACCTTTCATGGAAAAAAAATTAAAAAAAAACAAAAAACAAACAAACAAACAAACAAACATACCAAAAAACCACCCTTTAACTTTATAATAATTACAACTTTTTTATATAACAAACTTTTTTCCTCAAATATTTAGTAAATATCTATCGAATTCTTTAACAAAAAAAATATTGTTGCGAAGAGCTTTAAATTACGAACAAAACAAACTCTATATTGACATGATTTTGACGTACGTACGATTTTATAAAAAATGTTGGAGTTTGATATAAATATATTAAAAAAAAAACCTTCTTTTAAAACATACTCTTAAACCACAGGGGCCAAAGAGTACAGAATTCTATAAAATATGAATATCGTTTAGAAATAAAAACATAAACATTCATAAATTAAAAACCGCTTTTAATTTTTATTCACAAAGATACCGTTTTTAATTTAAGAATGTTTATGTTTTTATTTCTAAACGGTATTCCTATTTTATAGAATTTTGTTCGTCTTTGGCCCCTGTGTTTTGACAGTTTATATATATATATATATCAAACTTCAACATTTTTTATAAAATCGTACGTACGTCAAAATCATGTCAATATTAGGCTTGTTTTGTTCGTAATTTAGAGCTCTTCACAACAATATATTTTTCATTAAAGAATTCGATAGATATTTGCAAAATATTTGAGGAATAATGTTTGTTATATAAAAAAGTTGTAATTATTATAAAGTTAAAGGGTGGTTTTTGTAAGTTTTTTTATTTTATTTTCATGAAAGTCAAGAAACAATGTCGTGATGCCAATGTCGTGTAAAAATGTACTAGATATATAGGCCATGTTTTTTTTCCTTTGTCCAATAAAACTTTGCTACGTGCTTTCATCCATGTCGCGTAATTTTATACCCGACATTCTTGGGTAGTTTTGAAAATGGAAAAAATCTTGGGCTTTCTTGGGTAGTTTTGAAAATGGAAAAAATCTTGGGCTATGTCAGATACTGCCTTTGTGGCAGGAGTACTGTAGTAATTTTTCGCCTTTAAATTTTCCTTTGTGTGTATTGTTTGCTTTTGTTCCAATAAATTTGCTATCTTCATATTACATTTTTTTATTGTTATAACTGGCTCTCATAGGTGATGAGTTGCTTAGTGAGTACAGCTATGTAAAGCTTCGTGGTAAAACTTAATGGTGGAGAAGTTGAGTACTACATTTTCCTTTTCAAAATACAAATTGCAGATGAACGGATGGATAGCAACAAGAGGCTAACTAACGGAGCACATATGGAATATGGAAATATAATAATACATTCGGTATATTAACGATTCGGATTGCGATTTTTCCAAGTCTTATTGAAAATCATATGATTTTGTATATTCATATTTTACTACTATAGAACTAAGTAATTTACTTTTGTTTGTTCGTACTTCATATCCTTGTATGTTTTCTTTTTATTAGCTTCATATATGTGTTTATATCACTGATTTGTAACATGTTTTGATTTTCGGTGGTAGTATATGTGTGAATGATCATTTACTTAGAGGTAAAGCCTTTTTTCGAGTATTCATGATGTCTCTATTTCTTTTTTTTTTCTTGAAAAACGTTTTAGTGTAGAGGCTTTGTTTTTTTTTATTGATTTGCACACCCATATCTTTTTATGATTTGGTATATACAAGAGGTTTGTAGTAGGAAGCATTTAGGATGAAATAATTGACCACTTAATTCAAAGTATATAAAATGAAAAACAACATGAACTTCTTGAAATAAATTTTAAGAAGATCGTGAAGTTGATAATAGATCATGGATATTTCATCATAATTTTTTTAATTTATTATTATTATTATTATTATTATTATTATTATTATTATTATTATTATTATTATTGCATTATTTGCCTTCCCCTTCATTTTTTGTGTTCATATAGTAAAATGCATTTTTGCATTGTCCTTTTAGATTTTTTTGGTTTTGTGAGATAAATCTTGATAGATTTATTTGCAGAAAAAGAGGAAAATGGAAAGTGATTCAAGCTAAAAGAGATCAAATAGAAGGAAGGTTGTACACATTTTACTATTTGGAGAAAATCTGATGGGAGATTGGGAGGGTAGGTGGGTAAGGGTGGAGGATGTCGTGAAGGGTTTTTCTTCGCCACATCAGCTCCGCGTCACCAAAAAACACCCTCTTTAATTTTTCCCTCAACCATTGGAGCGCCTTATCTCTCTTCCCTTCATTTTTTTCTATTTTATATCACTTAAAAATACCTCAAATACACACACAACCAATCATATCTACCAATAAAATACTTTCTCTATCCCAACAAGATTATTTTCTCTCTCTTGAAACATTCGAGACTAGAGTCCTGCTCCTTCAAAATTGTTGCTTTTCCTGCACAAGTGCGTGTGGATTTTTGTTTGTTCCCACACAAGAAAGTCATTTCTTTCTCTTTTCCTGCTCCTACACCTTTAACACTAATAGATAAATGGGTAAGATTAGATAATGGTAAGGGTAAGGTAAGTGAGGAGTGAACTGTACATGGGTGATGGATGATATTGTTGTTTATGATCCCCCATCTAAGACACTAACGATTTTGATTGAAAATGCTTTCAATAAAGATTATACATTGAAGATGTACGCAACAATTTTCGATGTGTGTTGATAAATATAATGCTTACGCATGTGGTTAATAAAACATGTTAAAGTATTTTATTTACTACTAAGAGCATTCACAATGGGATGGTTTTCAAATGACTTTTCATTATTCAAAAAAGCTATTAGTATGGTTTTAAGCATTGGAACAAAGACTTTATAAATGACTTTTTGAAAAAGATTTGTAAACCACCGAGTGTTTGACAAAAAAAAATTAATAATTTATTGTTATTGAAAGGGGTAAGCATTAATTGTGAAAAAATGGATTAAAAAATTTATGCATTAAATACATTAATTCTTTAAAGACTTGATGTATTGTGGATGCTCTAAAGTATTACCTACAAAGTCAAGGGACCAAGGGATGAGAGTTAACTTTGACCTTTTTGCATTTAGACACGACAAAGCATCGCAAGATCATCCAAATCAACAGGCCACATAAATTAAAATTTCACATAGATATTAAAAGTGTATCCATGAACAAATGAGAAATTCAGTGATATATATACTACATGTTTAAAATTATACATCTTTATACGTGTATCTATTTTTCTTCCTCTTTGAAACACCATATATACAACCTTAAAATGATAAACGTCACCTGATCTGGCCCGTGCTTAGCACAGCCTAAAAACCATAATTGGTTCTCTATATATATTATAGCAGGGAGAATCAGTGCCCTCTTATTGGCTGTTATCTAGCGCCTCGAGCGAAGATATACAAACAAATAATATCTTAATAAAATAATACAAACCCCCTTGTTATATATATATATATATATATATATATATATATATATATATATATATATATATATATATATATATATATATACAGGGAGGTGTTATTGTGGTGTACACCTTTAAAATAGTTATAATAGGTACTCTTATTGACCATTAGATCAATCATCATAGATGATAATTAATATGATAGTTAATACTAGTTAAGTCAATGGCATTATTGTAATAAACTAGCAAAGTGAATGGCACATTGATAACCACAATCCAGCGTAAACAATGAGCATCCGTTTACTGTTGTTGACATTCATGCATAAAAAAAATATTATCTTGTGTTTCAATATAAGAAACATTAGTTTTTTTTTTTTTAAATAGAATTATATGTTTAAGATATTTTTGTGTGTATCGTTCATGCAACATATTTAGTACTTTTACTCCCTTCGTCCCACAATAAGTGTCCACTTTGAATTTTCAAAGTATTTCTCATTCAACTTTGACCATAAATATTATTATTTGTGTTATATAATACTTGATGAAAATTATATCAATGAAAATACATTTAAAACTCAATCCATTCATATATTTTTCATCAAGTATTACATAACACAAATAAAAATATTTATGGTCAAAGCTGAATGAAAAAGACTTTGAAAATTCAAAGAGGACACTTATTGTGAGACGGAGGTAGTAATTTATACACACATATGTTGTTATTTTTATACCTTTCGCTATTGATTTTTATCATGATACATATAAATATATACTTTCATACACAATTGACACACACCAATCTTTATGGTGACACACTACGTATTATACTTTATTTATAACACACTAAATTTATAGTGACACATCAATTTTTATAATAACACACTACATATTGTACTTTATTTATGACAAACTAAATTTATATAGACTCACCAAATTTATAGTAACACACTAATTTTTATAGTGACGCACTACATATTATACTTTATTTTATAGTGACACACTACATATTATACATATTATACTTTCATGCACAACTAACACACACCGATTGTTATAGTGAAACACTGCATGTTATACTTTATTTATGACACACTAATTTTTATAGTGACACACTAAATTAATAGTGATACACCAATTTTTATAGTGACACACTACATGTCCCAAAAAAATACGCAACCAACTAATTATTGATTGATACACCACTAAAAATAAAAAAAGACTCAACTGATATATTATTAAAATAATTCAAAAAAAATACACAATTTAAAAACCAATTGGTACACTAGTATTTGAAACCCAGCCAATGTACACGTCTATCGCAACTAGTTCATACATACACCTAACCTTTTTATTTTATTTTATTTATTTTTTTAACCCATCCTCACGAGGACAAATCATTATGGATAGAAACATGAGCAAGAATAAAATGTATCAAGCCTTTATGCGTCTACTGTCTTGAGGTTTTCGACGAACCGTGTTGAGGTCTACTTTTGTCATGAACCCAATGATACTCAAAATTCAAAAAATCGTAAACGAAGATCAATGGGACCGTTACGAGGCTAGGACTTTCCGGAAAATATAAGACTAACGACAACAGTTAATTTTTTTTACACAGATCGAAAACTAATTGAAAACAATTAGATGATGATACGTACACACGCTCACTACTATATTCGAGCTAGCTTGCAGTGGTTTGCGCATGGTTACCGAATCTAAAATCCGGCTGTCATTCTCACGATCGAAACAATAAAAAGCTAAATAAGAAAAACCATTAAACTCAAGGTTGCAGGTCATTGTCTACGGTTCCAACTTGCAAAAAAAAAAAAAAAAAAAAATGGATCTTCTGGTAGTTTATTGCTAAAACTCACCAACACTAACTTAAATATGGAAAATAGAATCTTGGTGGCAACTGGCACCTTTGCAGCGTACATTATCTAATCAACAATTTAACAATATTGATGATGTAGGTTTTTTTGTTTTATTATTTATTTATTTATTTTTGTGTGTAGAGAATGAGAGAATTGGAGATCTTTAGAAGAAAATGAGGATGCCGGTTTTTGAGGGAGAGAGAAAAACAAGATCTGTAGGTTTTTCTTTTGTATGGAGGAGGGGAGTATGTGGTAAGGTTAATGTGAATATAATGAGGTAGAAGTTACTGAAATGCCCTTTTGATTTAATTAGAGATTTAAGTTTAATTTTTATTATTCTTTAATAACTATTGCCACTTGTCACACATCGGTTGGTGCCTATTGTATCTTACTTTAAATTGTTCACCACATGAACACAAATTTATATGTACATATATATGTGTGTGTATATATCTCTATATTATATATAACTGGAGGCGTTTGACCATTTTTTGCCAAATAATCATGATCAATGCTCAGTCATCACTTTTGAGCGCCATGTCATCAGTAGTGTGTGTCATGTCATCTTAAATATTTTTGAAATTTCGAATTTTAATTATTTAAAAGCAATATTTTGATGAAACTCGGAAGTATATAAATTTTTTCTTCCAAAAATTCGGATTTATTAAAAAAGTGACCTTTGCAAGAATCGAACATGAGTCATTTAATTCACATTTAAATGCTTCAACCACTAGACCAAGCCAGTTTTTGTGATTTACAATACAAATTAATTAAGACATGCTTAAATGATTGATATTGTTAAGCTATATTTAAGGAATAGATTATGCATAAAAATAAATTATTATTATTATCCATTATTAAAAAAAAAAACATACGTATATTGTAAACCTGATTCTTTTTCCCAAAACCCTAATATCACTCATTCATCTTATTATGACACACGACATTTTTTTTCCTTTTCTGATTTGATGTGCATGTTGTTCGTAGGTCATTTACATTCTTATTTATTTTATAAACATTCTTTTTTATCAGGTCATTTACCACACAAAGTGGATGGAGGGCGAGAGTTGCTAGAAGAGAGCTTCGGAGATAAAAAATGGTCAGTTTTATTTTTTCATATGCATTACAGGCTTACAGTGATAGGTCTTGTGTTGAGATTGTAGTATTCTTGAGTAGTGACCAGAAATCTAAAAAGTTTATGTCATTATATTTTTTACTTGATTTTAGGTTGATTGATGGAGTGAGGGTTTTGGTGGTAAGTGGGTGAGATTTGGGTGTGGGAATAAAGCTGAAGATTAATATGCAGAGAGTTCTTGTGACGCTGTTCGTGTATCTGTTTTGCTATGTATTATGTAACAGTAGTCATTACGCTTTTTTTTTTTTTTTTTTTTTTTTTTTTTTTTTTTTTTTTCTGATTTTGTTTATATACTTTATTTTTCAGCTAGGTGGACCACGATTTATTTTTGAAGTAAGTACAATTATACAAAGGTAACATGTTGTTGATTATGCATTATGTATTCAAATCTGTAATTTCATGAACATCAGATAAGTTTTCGATTATATGGTGATTTTAATCTGTTTGTTCAAATATAAAAAAAATGTGATTTGAATAACTATTATCCTCTTCTTAGTTTTAGATAATTTTAGTTTGTATGCTGAAGTTATTCCCCACTCGATATGCGATTTCAATTACGATATTTATATAAAAATCAATTGTATGATATGTAAAACGTACTCAACTGATTGTGAAACCTAAGGTTGTATGTTACCGCTTAAGTGTTGAAGTTTAGGCTAACTGCTTGCGAACTCGAACTAACATTTGTTGGTGGAACGCTTTGAGTTATTTTATAAGTATGTTAATCAGTGACGATCGAAGCAGATTGTTAATATATGTTTAGTAGGTACTGTTTGAAATCGATTTTTGGTAACGATGATTACTAAATTTAGTCGCCATGTAGGTACTGTTTAGTTTGTTTGTCAATGTGCGGTGAAGGTTTGCGATTGCGGCGATTGCGGTTAATGTATGTACATGTTATTTAGTTATGCTTGCTATATGTTTTATTCGTTTTTGTGGAGTTCATATATTAGCATTTGAGTTAAAGGTTTCTGACCAGATAGGATTACCACAGGATGACTATAAAGTTCGTAGCATTCGTGGAGTTCATATGTTTCAGACCCAAAAAAGTGTACAACGATTCAGATGATGGATGCCAAAGGTTTCTACTTGAACTGATTACAACATGATGACTATAAAGTTCGTGTGATTGAGATATATTTAACTGAGCCAGATAGGATTGTAGGTGAATTACTACAGCCAGGTGGATACATTAAGTTGATCGAGTTGGGTCTCAAAGGTATATGTTCTTGCTAGCATTCAGAGGCACGGAAGGGTCCAAGCCATAGGAAAGACAACAACTTGAGTGCGGAGAAGGGGAAAGGGCGCTCGAAGCAAAAAGAACGAAAAGCACACCATATGTTGGGAGGGTGGGTCTGATCTTGGTAGGCCACTGACATGGGTTTGGCATCATTCTTTGCTCCATTACTGTTACCCATTTGGTATTGAAACTCCAATGCTGGCATTACTTATTTGTATTAGATAATCTATTTGGTTACCTCTTAGTTAGTTACTTTTGTCAATCTTAAGTAGTTTGAGTATTTGAATTGAACTGCTTATCTTCATCTTTTTATTTTTAAGCAAACATTTCTGAATAAGATACTTTTGCTCTTATTATTAAAATGTTTTTAACCTATATTTTTTT